>CM065466.1:10479817-11079817 GCA_032872475.1 Leptopilina myrica (nomen nudum)
GTCAAGAGTTTGATGAGCAGAATAATCTACAAGATCAAGATTCAGACAAATTAACAGATAAATTCATAAAATTGTTGAATAAAAATAGAAAATAATATTTAGATATGATTTGCGGAGTGCGGAAAGTTGAAAATGGAAATTTTATGATTGGTAATACACAAATTAATTTCAATAGCCCCTTCATTGACTTAGTTGGAAAGAAATAATATAATAAAACAGAAGGATTACTAGAACTTTTATTCAGACAGCAACCTAATGAAGATTCTATAAGTTTAAATGATTTAGCTAACTATAAAGAAATATTACAATCTACAAATGCACACAGAAAGAATTACAGTCCAAATAAACCTATTCGTATAAACAAAACTTTCAAATATACAAACATACTTGCTAAGCTTTATCAGAAAACCGGAGAATCCTTACAAAAAAACTTTTTATTACCGCAATCTATGTTGGTAGAAAAGAAATCATACTCAGACTATATCTACTGGGATGATCTAAACGAACTTGTCGATCGTTTACGTCTACTTATAGCATCACGAGAAGCTGGCAATCCAAGTCATAACAATGAAATTATGACTATCCTTGAATAATTACGTGAATCTAAAATTATATATTAAGAGGATACATATCAACTTTAAATCAGTACTATATTGATTATTGATGTATTCATATATATATCTTAAAATATGGATAGTAAAAAGTTAACAGTAGTGAATATAACATTAAACTGTATTCAACATTTAGTAATTTAAAAGCATCAATAATTGAAAGATTTAACCGAACACTCAAAAATATGTTGTGGCCACAGATCAACTTAAGAGGAAACTATAAATGGGAAGATATTTTACTATCTCTAATTTTAAAATATAACAATCAAGAACATCGAACTATTGGTATGAAACCAAAGGATGTCAGAAAAAAAAACTTTTTGAAAAGTTAAAGTTAACTTTTTTTTTACTTTAATATATTTTAATACTGAAAAGAATGTATACTTACAACGAGTAGTCTAAGCAAGTTACAACTTGATTTTTGAAGGGGACGAATGTATTGTCCAAAAAAATTTTGTGAGCATGTTTCAACTTGATTTTTTTCTAGACACTAATGGTATTCTTAGAAAATCTTTAGACACGTTTCACCCTGACTGTTGACGAGAACAAAGACATTGTTTAAGTAACCTTCAAACAGGTTTTAACTTGATTAGAAAATAGAAAGTTTAAAATGGGTAAAGAATTTTTTTTTCTTGTATATGAATTATAAAATGAACAATACTGATTTAAATATAATTTACTATTTAGATAATGTAATATTAAATAATATGTAAGCTAATTTATAAGGTTTTAATAAATAAAGTAGACATAATATTGGTAACAAATTTTTGGTTTATTAATAATCTCCCAATTTCACCCATCTAATCTTTCACAATACATACAATACTATAATATAAATTTAACATCTAAAATTAAAATACGTAGAATATATAAAACATTAATTTCTAAACTTCTAACATCACAACATCATCATCATTGGCTTCATTTCTGATTTTATAATGTCCCTAAGCAAGAGTATCTGTACTGTTTTTTAATAAATATCTTTTATCGTCATAAGGACTCAATGCTATTTTTGTCTGTTTTAGTGTATGAACATTGTGTAGTTTTGATCTTATAGAATATTGTACTCTAGTTGGTATTTTAATATTTCTTAGACAGTATGCATAATCATCGAAAGTAATAGATTCTTTACAACTACCGCCTTAACACCTTTTGCCTTTTTCAAAAAATCTTCTTCCTCCATACGAATACTGTACATTTTACTTCGTAAACCAACAAATTCTGTTATTATTCGTCCATTACACTCATCTTTCATGAGTCCTAAGACTTTTTTGTTAGCTTGCGGAATTCCATATAGATTATTTGTAGAATAATCAGATGTATTAAATTTACAAATATCCGCTTTCATATCAGAGTAGAAATCTGTACATTTAATTTTATAAATAAGGCTGTCGGTATCAGTGTAGAGCAATTTACAATTTTCGCCATACTTGTTTCTCATGTACTCATAATGAAAATCATACATTAATGTCTTAGATATATCCAAAACGCTAAGTCCAATATAGATTGGTTTATTCATAAGCACTTCGGTTTTGTTAAGTTCAACAGCAACCAAGTTTTTATTGAAAATAGCACTTGTGGGTATTAAAATCAATATATTTTTTCAACCATGGAGATTGATTAAATTTTAAAACTCGATGAATTTGAGTGACTACAAGACCACTTTCTACTGCTTGTTTAAGCGCACGATAGTGGAGAATATACTTTTGTTTTGGTAGGAGGGTAGTGAGCAATTTCTCTTGTTTTGAACCAGGTGGCTTTGAGTGTTCTGGACAAAATGGTAAGTCACTATGATTTTCATGTAGATGATGTGGATACTCTAAATCAACTTCTAATATATAACCAAAAGGTGAATCATTAGTAATATTAAAGTTAAAATTCCTATCTACATCTTTTACCCACTCAAAACCACCATAGGGAAGTGCTTGAATCATAGCCCAACCATAAAGGTTATTAGCATCCAAATATACAATGTAAGATGGATCTTAATTTTCATTATAATGTTTCATGTACGGATTATTGGCATGAGCATATCTGTTTGAACATTGGCTAATCCAACCTCTAATACCACGTTCAACAAACATAACCATATCAATATCTGTAAGAAGTTCCAACTCAACATCTGTATATTTTAACATGGCATCCCAACTAAGTCCAGGTGTTGTATAATAATAAACTGGATCTAACCCATAAGCATCAAGACATTGGTCTCTGAAATTTTTAAAAACATCTGCGAGTAGCAAAATATCAGTTTTCATGTATAAATATACATACTCGTAGAGATATTGACAATTAAAAGCAGACCAAACTTTTTGTGCATGACTATAATCTTCATCGGTTACATGAGAATCATTTAGGGTACTGTAAAATTTCTCTTTTGCAGGTAGTTATGTCTCATTTAATTTCAATCTATTGTCTAAATACTCATATGGAAAAATTCCTTTGCGTGTTAATAACTGAATCTTATTAACATCGTGAGACTCAAATTCAGAATGTACTATTGTATATTTTGACAGATATGAAGCCAATTTATCCAAAGATGATGCCATGAAACGAAATGAGTCAATGAATTTAAATTTTATACCATTTTCTGGGAGATGTTTTGTGAAGCTCATATATATTTTTCTTTAGTAATAGGAAGGAGATCAATTTTACCTTCAAACCCATTTGCAATAGCTTCTATAATGAAGTGAGCATCATAACCACTCAAATTATGGAAAACGACAGGAATAGTATGCAATTCCTGATAATTTAGGTTACAAGGTTGATGAGCTACACCTCTATATTTACCAGTTAGGTGACAATGATCCCTAACCTTAATCTCACCCTGCTTAATCACTTTCCTACAAATGTGACACTTATTAATTTTTTGAAAAAGATTCTCTTGCTTAGCACTTAAAACTTCCATCGGAATGATAGTTTTAAATACAGGTTCAAGTGTCTGAGCAACTTGCTCCAATTCATTAGCAAACCATTTCGCTGCATTTTCTTCATCAATGGGAGATGCTTTGTATACAGATTTTGTATTATTACATCTTTGTTTACTACATTTGAGGTAATATCCAATGCTTAAAAGTTTATGATTTTGAACAATTTCTGTATTACCTCCCATAGATGAAGAATCTGTTTTTGGAAGTAATAAGCTCTCACAGTCTGCATATATAATAAATGGAGCACGCTCCTTGTTTGAAAGTTTATCTTCACTATGAAAATAATGCAAAAAGCGATCACAAACTTACTTCTTATGTTTTTTTTGAGATAACTGAGAGCTTACAAGTCGTGATAAATTTTTAATCCAAACATAATGATATTTAGTTTTTGCTTGATCCACCTCATGGTTTTTATAATTATCTTAAATTAATACAAGATTAACATGCTTTTCTTTTGCTTCCTCGTGAGGAAGCTTTGTAGTCGTTTAATTTACACAATTTTTAAAAATCCTTTTGACAAATTTTCTTCTATATGGGACTATGTTATATAAGACCCTGAACAATTGTCCGGATGTATGTATGTGTATGTGGATCCCGTTTTTTGTGAACACGATAACTCGAAGAGGTTTCAACGAATTCGGCTGAAAATTGCTAGGAATATTTATCATAAAAATATCTCGAAATGGATTGATGGACATTAAAAAATCTATTTAAAAAAAATCTATTTCAAAAATTTTTTTTCAAAATTTTTTTTTCAATTGAATATTAAAGTTAAAATACAATAAAATCTTCTTCTTTGCATCAAGACGAATCGATTGGTATATATAAAGTATAAATTGTATGATAGTTTATAGAGGTAATGACAATTAAAGCAAAAAAATTATCTTTTTTTATCAAAAATTTAGTTCTTTCATCAAAATTATATTCCAGTACAGTAAGATTTTACTCTTTTTTTAAATAATCTTATCCGTGGCATTAAAACGGATCGATTGGTCTATATAAAGTATATATTTTATTCAAATTTATAGAATTAAACATAATTAAAACCAAAAGTTCGCACTTTTATTAGAAATTTATTTCCTTCTTAAAAATTATGTTGCTTTATAATAAAATGTTAATCTAGACTTAAAAACAAACTAAAAATCTTCATTTCATCAAGACGAATCGATTGATGTATAAAAAGAATATATTTTATTAGCATTAATAGAATTAAATAAAATAAATAAAATGTTCATGTAATGAACATCTTAATTCACAACTTGTTTTATTTGAAGTTAGATAAAGTGGAACTACGTTAAATTCATTATCATTTTTTAATCGTCTGTTTACCTTGGGAATTTCAAGACCATATACATTAATGGAAATAGGGTTTTGTTTTTTAAATTTTGTGATTTCAGCAACAGAAACGGGGAAGTTAATTCCCTTAAAATGTAAAACATTTTTATATTCCATATAACTTTTAACATACTTGGGATTCGCAATTTGAGGTGGATAGAGCGCGGAAAGTATCAAAAACTATCGAATCATCAGGTAGAACTTGTTTATATTTTGCTTGAAAAACTGTGTAAACTTTAAGTTGTCCGTTCTACCTGATCTTTAAAAACTGAGTAAGCATCATCTAAGAAATTATTAGTATCTAAATGTGATATATTTATAATACTTCCGTTTTGAAGTTTGTTGTTAAAGGCCCTTTCAGTAACTACCCATTTAATTTTCTCATGTGAGTTATTTAGTCCAGCTCCACGTTTCATAATCTCATTTAGTTGGCATTCATAATATTTTAGTTGTAATAGCAAATGTTCAATCCTTCTTTTATTAGAACCCTCAATTATGCTACGTCGCGAGAACTTTGTTAATAGAGCAATATTATTTTTACATTTATTATGCCACTCAAATGCGCTTATTAAACGATCATTGCCTTCTTTAGATTTAATAGACTGCAATTTACCGTGAACAGTATCAATGAAAGTTTGTGATGCTATACAAAATTCATTAATGCTGTCTTGGGATGCTACTCGCGCTTGAGATGATACTCTCGCATATGGGTTTCTAATTATTCGCGACATGTTAATAATAAAAAATTTTTTTAAAATGATAATTAGAAAAAAAATTCCTAAACAAAGAAGCAGAAACTGATAAAACAGAAAATGTTGTCCTCAGCTAACAGTTGTCTACAGCTAACTCTGCTACTGACATGTCGATAGGAGGAGGAGGAGGAAAGAGTATGAAATCATCAACAGCTAACACCTCATCTTTTCATTGTCTTTAAGAACCGGAGATATGTGAAAAAACAGACTTTGAAAATCTGCAACCAATTTTAATCATTGAAGACAATTGATGTGTAAATATATGCAATGCATATAATATTACTAAAATAACCTACTCAAAGAAAGAGTTGATATAACAGATATCACTCCTGCGCCAACCTCCGCTTTAACCTCTGATCAAGTTGCACCTACGTCCGCTTCTGCAATGTTTATACAAGCAGTGGACGGCTGACGGTAGTTTGCTACGACTGTAACGACGGTGGGCCGGTAGACTGACACTACTGCTATAACTGTAATCAAATAAAACAGAATCATCTCCGAACGGCTGCGTCCACCTCTGAAATTCTTGTACAAGTAGTAGGCGGCTGACGACAGGCTGCTACAGCTACTACAGACTGACTGGGGTCTCTGAACGGCTGCGTACACCTCTGCAATGCTCGTACAAGTAGTAGGCGGCTGACGATAGGCTGCTGCAGCTACTGCAGGCTGACTGGTTTGCTGCTGGTGCCGGAGCTGGTGCTGGAGCTAGAGATGTTGCTGAAAGTGATTCCTGAAACAGAATGACGTTCCCTCGCTTGGGGACTACCATGGGTCTTACTCCCACTACTGTCATTTCTCACACTAACACTGCACCCACTATTACACTACCGCCGTAGACGGAGACTAAAAGAAACATGAAGAACTGCTTGAAAGGTAAAGTAGAAATCCATTGGTAACATGTGTAGGTATACCAATAACACAGGCCAACAAAATTTTGTGGCCTAACCAATAGAAGCTGATTTTTATAGGATTTTGTCCATAGAATACGAATTTAACCTTGAAAATATTGGATTGGCTCCAGTTTTTAATCAATTTACGTTTCATTATACAAAATATGCATTTTTGGCATTTTTTGAATGATTGTACAACAATACACAGAAACAGTAAATTTGTCCGCATAACACCAATTGAAAGCTTAAACACTGCTCTTGAATATCCAAAAACAAAAAATGTAATTTATGTACACTTTAACCTATAATGTCCAAAAAAACATACGCTGTTCCATAAACGTATTAAAATTAATATTACTTTTGACCATCTAAGGTAATTCAAGTAAAAATTAGTGTCTCTGGCGTTTTTATAATCGCTAGTTACAAATCTGCTATGAAATATAAAAATTACAAGTGGCGGACCAAATTTTTAAAGATAATTTACGCCTTTTATGATAAAAATTTAAAATTTTTTAAAAATTCTGCCATATTGGATTCGCCATTTTGAATATTAAAATCTGAATACAGATCAGTAAGCAGCGACCATTAAAACCCCTAGAGAGACTAATTGTTATTTAAATTACCTTACATGGTCAAAAGTACTGTTGTTTTCAATATGCTTGTGGAACAGCGAATGTCTCTTTTGACATTACAGGTTAAAGTGTACATAAATTACATTTTTTGTTTTTGGATATTAAAGAGCAGTGTTTAAACTTTCATTTTGTGCTATGCGGACAGATTTACTGATTCGGTGTATTGTTGTACATTCATTCAAAAAATGCTAAAAATGCATATTTTGTATATTGAAACGTAAATTGATTAAAAACTAGAGCCAATCCAATATTTTCAAGGTCAGATTCGTATATAGGAAACAAAATATTATCATATAATTTAAAAAATTATTAATAAAAATATAAGTATATATATGAGGCATTTTTCGTCAGCGTTACCCCCCTACTCTCCAAAAATGGTTTGCATGTAAATTGCTGGTTATAGGCTTAAAAGTTAGCTTATAGAGTGTACTTTCAAATGCCGAGTGGCACTTTTCAAAATTTTGAATTGGGGGTTAAATATGGGGGTTAATTTCTCAAAAGTCGATCTAATTTGACTGAAACTTCTTACTCAAAAGTTTTTGAGGTCACTAATTATGAATTTGACAAAATGATATAAAATTCGGATGAAAATTTGTTATTTGAGGGTTTTTGAAGTCAGTGATGATGGATCTGAAGTCAATTTCCAAAAATTTTCAATATTGGTATGAATATGGTGGACTATTTGAAAAAAATTGAATTATTAAAAAAAGGTCTCTGTGTTTCACAAGGTTGACACTGTCATCTTATACAAAATGATGCTATTCCTTAAAAATTCGACTGCCTTTAATTTCAATTGACATGATGTCTTATCCCCCAGAAATTGTCCTGCAAATAAATTCACTTTTACGAAGATCGATAATTTTCGAAACGTTTTTTTCTGTTAGTTTTTTTAACATCTCTTGATTTTGGTTCTCATAAAATTCCTTCTAAAGATTTTAATTGTTTTGATTTTTTAGTAAATTGTTTCGAGTTTATTAAATTTCTCGCCTTGTCATTTTTATTTTCTCCTGATAACACTTCGGTTTTTAATTGTGATCTTCAATTTCCTACAAATTTTCGAACCCGCCGTAACAGTATAGGATGTCCCAGTTTTAATTTTTTTCTCAATAAACGTAACCCATTACCTTTGTGTCTATGTTGGGTTCAGGGGTTACAATATCGATCAAAATGTGTATTTTTAGTGAATTTTGATATTTTCATTACAAAACTACACTGCACTATAAACAACGATCATTCAATTTCTTAAATAATTTCACTGTTAAGTGAAATTATTCAAGAAATTTGATGATTTATTGCAAGATGGTAAATCTTATTTGAAGAAGATCGGTTTTTAATTCATAAACTTTGTTAAACAATAAGAAATGGAAATTATTTTTTTTAAATTTGATTATTCACTTAATTTTGTTTCATATTTACTCAACTTCATTGAATTAGTATTTCATTGACAGATAAATGTTCCGTTAAATAAAACGAAATTAACCAAAAATACACACTTTGATCGATGTTGTAACCCCTATGTTCAAGATGGACACAAAGGCAAAGGACTACGTCTTATCATCAGTGACTTCAAAAACCCTCAAATAACAAATTTTCATCCGAATTTTATATCATTTTGTCAAATTCATAATTAGTGACCTCAAAAACTTTTGAGTAAGAAGTTTCAGTCAAATTAGATCGACTTTTGAGAAATTAACCCCCATATTTAACCCCCAATTCAAAATTTTGAAAAGTGCCACTCGGCATTTGAAAGTACACTCTATAAGCTAACTTTTAAGCCTATAACCAGCAATTTACATGCAAACCATTTTTTGAGAGTAGGGGGGTAACGCTGACGAAGAATGCCTCATATTTATTTAATTTTTTCTATTCATTTTAAATGGAGGGGTTTGTGTCCTGAGGGGAGGATAGTTGGGTAAAGGTGGAGGAAAGTCAGAGGTTGATGTTGATGGTTGAGGTGATGCTGGAGGTGGTGGATACTGGGGAGAGTGAATAGGTGATAGTAGGGTCATAGGTCGTCTTTTACGCCTTGAACTTTTTGCTTCCTTTTTAGAGGTTGATGGACCTGGTGTTAGTTTATCACATTTCTTCCTTTTAAGATTTAAAATTTTTTCCTCCCTTTTACTTGTTGATGCTTCTGGTGATGGTGATGTTGGTGATTGTGATAATTGTGATGGTCCTGGTGTTGATCACCCCACCTTGTTCTTTTACGCCTTGGTGTTGGTTCATCCCACCTTGTTTGTTTAAGCTTTGGACTATTTCCATTCCTTGGCGGTAAATTACTTTTACTTATAATTGTCCATGGTCGCTTATTGTTAATTACTCCCTCCAGGATATTTACCAGTGTGTAATTATGCTGAAAAATAAATATTTTTTTTTATTATTTCGAAAACAGTTTTTTTTAAAGCATTGTAATATGTAATAAGGTAAAATGATTTATACATACCATCCATTTTCTACTCAATTTCATCTTTTCTGGATCTATTGCTCTCGATGTCATGACACGTCTTCCGTTATGTAAACGAGGGTCACGGTGGCTCATCCTTTAACTAAATTCTTGAAGTGTTGGAAAAATAATTGTAACTTCACTACACAACAAATACTTTCACAGAGACGAGATACAAAAAGGGGGGGTGAAAGTGGGTGGTATTTGCATATTCTACGTCTAAAAAGGTTGATTTTGCATACAACTCAAAGAAGGTGGGTGAAAAGTGGGTGGTATTTGCATTAACTTAAAGGGTTAACAATAGAAAATGTATGCAAATTAAGGTTTATGCAAATTAATAGGATGAAAAGTGGGTGGTATTTTCATATTCCACGTCTAAGAGGGTAAAATTTGCGAAAAAGTTAAAAAGGGTGGGTGAAAAGTGGGTGGTATTTGCATAAACTTAAATGCTTAACAATAGAAAACGTATGCAAATTAAAAGGGTTAACTAACTTGCATATATGAAAATTAAAAGAGTTAACTAATTTGCATATATGCAAATTAAAAGGGTTAACTAATTTGCATATATGCAAATGAGGACCCCCACCAAGGGCCGGTTCTACGTCAATTTAGTCGTTAAGTAGGAATCTGCATTACCGACTGAAATGACGTAGAACCGGCCTAGCTATACTACTTGTTTTGGTATCTTTTTAGCTATAATTACGACAAAAAATATAATATCCTTCAAGTAAATTGTTAATAAAATAAGTTATTAATATTTATTTTTATTAATAACAAAAATTTTAGTTAAAATTTGTGAGACTATTTGAGATACGCTCCGAAGAAAGGTGATGAGCAAAACTCTTTAAATTTAAAAATTTAGAACAGTTCAGAATTTTTTTTAAAGTACATGCAACAATATTAGTATTATATTATTATACTATATTTGTATGAACATTTGAAAGGATGGTATTTAAAAGGATAGAATTTTTTTAATGCTTCTTAATCTTTGCTTTCTTACTGGGTATTCAAGAGGATTGATATCGTTACTTTTCATATTGCTCTCACTGGATAGAAAAGTATTGGACAGAAATAGCATTCAAAAGAATAGAATCTTTTTAATACTTTTCAATTTCTCGTTTCTTACTGGGCGTACACTTGGCTCAAAAGCTTTGCAGCAAGCTTATATCATAATCTTGTAGTAAAATTGCAGTGCAAATTTGCAGAAATAGGACATTTTGTTACTTGCCACAAACTTGTCACAAGCTTACTCTGTAAGATTGAACACTTTGCATAGCAAGCTTAATGCAAGTTTGTGGCAAGCTTGTGTGCTGATTGGGATTATATAATAATACCCAAGTAACACGCTGTATCACCTGAGTGTCATGCACTGTAAAATTTTTTGGGAATTTTCACCAATTATTTATTGTGAATTTTTCACATTTTCTGGGGAAAATGCTTTTTCTTAAAAAGATCGTGTAAATTTACTAAAAAATTTAATGAAATTTACCTAAAATTCTGGTGAATATGTTTTCACCAAAAAATTTACGAAAATTCTAATGTATATATTTTTCCCAAAAAATTAGTGAATATTATTTCAAAAATTATGAAAATTTCCAGAAAATTATAATGACTTAAATTTTTTTCACAAAATAGGTTAATATCACTCAAAAATTAACAAAATTTCCATTAAAGTTAAATAAATACACGGAAAAAATGGTGTTGAGTTTCTTTCTACTAAAAGTTCCTGTGGAATAGTCATAATTCTACTTTCATATTAAAAATTACTATTCATTGTTAAATGTACTTTGCATTAAGTGAATATTACTATTTCTGGTAGTAAAAATTACTAATAGTAGGGTAAGACTCCGTCAGAAAAAAAGCGATTTGTAAGTGGTCTTCCGATTTCTTTGAAAACTTGGGAAATAGAAGTCTTATATGAGTTAAATTTAACTCTAAAAGGATTTTGAAAAATTTTTTAAATGGCGGCCGCTTCGCCATATTGAAAATGAGTGTTTCGATTTTTTTAAAATTAATATCTCTGAAACATTTTTATCGATTTTAATAAAATTTACAGGTGATATAGTTAAAAATACATAGTTTATATTTATATTATTACCAAAAAAAAATTTCAAAAATTTGTCAAAAAAGTCAAAAAAAAATTTTGAATTAATTTTTAATTCAAATGAGAAGAAGCTATCAATTTTCCGAATTAAATGTAACAAATAATTAAGTCTTAAATAAATCTCTATAAGCTTATGGGCTTCATATGTATCGACAGCACAGCTGACCTAATACAGAAACCTGCTTAATCAGAAAAATATTTTCAAAATTAATTAATAATTTCAAAATTCTCAAAGAACTTTAGAAAAAAGCGGTAGCATGGTGGGATACGAGCCCACGATCTTTCTATTGCCGGTAGACTGCTCTGACCACTGAGCTACATGCACCCCAAAATTCTCCAAGTTCCTTGATATACACTATCACTTCCTACATTATTTTGATGATAACGCAGGAAGTTTCTTAAAGATGGTAAGCCATATTTTCAATTCAAAGGCGATTACAATTTACAGAAAGTAAATTTATCATTCGGTTTACAAATATTAAATGAGAAGAAGCTATCAATTTTCCATGCTACTTTTTCTAAAGTTCTTTGATAATTTTGAAATTATTAATTAATTTTGAAAATATTATTCTGATTAAGCAGGTTTCTGTATTAGGTCAGCTGTGCTGTCGATACATATGAAGCCCATGAGCTTATAGAGATTTATTTAAGACTTAATTATTTGTTACATTTGATTCGGAAAATTGATAGCTTCTTCTCATTTAATATTTGTAAACCGAATGATAAATTCACATTCTGTAAATTTTTGATTTAGTTGGCCTAATTTTTGAATTTTCAATCAAGTAAATATTGATTCTTTGCAATTTCACCTTTCATTTCATAAAAAAATTTATGGAGACTAATAGTTCTCGAAATATTGCGATTTTAGTGGAAGCGCGCACCGCGGAATTATACTCCATAGCGAGGCGGAATATGAAGGGAGCGTACAAACGTACACAAACCTGCATAGGCGCCCTCAAACAGCAAGTATATTGCATAAAGCAGCTTTGTTTGTATCTATTCCTTAATTCTGACGGAAAATAGTTAATATTGAAAACTGAAAAGTGCTATGTGATTGTAATATATTTTTTATATAATTTTGTATTATTTTTGGTTTCTATTATTTTAGTGTTTTTTTCAAAAATCATAAAATGCAAGATCAAGGAATACTTATTAGTAGCTTATTAATATTTTTTTAGTAATCACATATTTAACCTATTTCAATTTGATGAAATTACAAAAAAAGTTTATAGTAATAATTATTTTTTTATTTTTAGTTAGTTTTATTATTTAATTACTGAATTTACCTGTTAAATAATAATAATACCATATTATTTATCGTGTTAATCGTTTAATATGAATTTCTGAAACTATTTTTTGATATCTAACCTAACAGATTATAGAAAGGACAACGCACAAAGAGTACAGAAATTGGCTTTCGGCCAAATTTGGTGAAACTTCAGGAAGATATTCTTTGGGATGTTCTGAACAAATTATGTATGGGGCAAATTGCCCCAGAAAGAATATTTTTCGAGGTACACGGGATAGTAATGAGAAAAATATAAAAGCGTAGAGTACTCACATTTTAGAAATCCTGAGGTGCTATTATGTGATTTTACACATCTAACTTTTAGGGTCAGTAAAGCTTCCTTGTATTAGGAATGAGAGTGAAGATACAGTAAGAGTTAAATAAATGCGATTTAAAAGTCAAGTATTCTGCTATTCTGATATTTACTTGACTCTTAAATCGCATTTACTGTATCTTCACTCTCATTCCTAATATTATGAATCCATCATTTTTAATTTTTGAAATCTGACATCGGATTCGTAATCAGCGATCCCGAAAACCCCCTAGTAACGAATTTAAAACGAATTCAATCGATTTAAAAAAAATTTGTCCGCCATATTGGATCCGCCATTTTGAAATTTAGAAAACTAACATTGGATTCGAAATCTACGATTTCCGAAATTCTTGATTAGTGATTTTAGTAACTTCAGAGCTTAACTAAATTCTATTACTTTAATTTTTGCTGCAAATGTTTAAGAGATACCAAAATTGAAGAATGTAGTTTTGTTCACTAAATTTAGTGTAGAATTGTCATTTTTAATCCAATCGAGGTCCACAAGGGCTCAAAATTTATGTAATGATATAGTCTATTATTTAAAAAATTAAAACCCAAACATTTTTTCCTGTTTGATGTAGAAAAAAATAGTAGAAGTTGCTCAAATGTCTAAAATTCATCAAAATTGTCTTGAAATTTCATCTTTAATCGACTGTAACTCTCTTAATTTTTGTTGAATTTTATTCTGTGACCTATGGATCGAAAGATAATTTAATTACCTTTCCAATGATACCTCATTCAGTATATTTTGACAAGCGAATTTTCCTACAGATAAGTTTAAGTGGCGTCGCACCTCGAAAATGCAAAATTTGAAGATACAGAAAAACTTCACGTGGGAAAACAATTAAAACTATAATTTTCTTACTCACAATCAGAAAACACCTACTATTCGAGAAAAAAATGTTTTGTTCGATTGGCAAAAAAAAGTTTTTAATTTGTAAACCTGTGTAAATAATTGACAATTGTTTATAACCATTTTATAAACAAATGAAAAAAATGGTTTTTAGAAAGCACATGTCAGAAGAAGCTCTGTCAGCTCCTGAGCAGTAGGCAACCGGAAAATATATTTGGATTTTAATAAAGTGCAGCCGATAAAACAGCTTTCAAAAACCAGTTGTCAGAGAACTTATTCAAAAAAGTCATAGATGGCAACAACTGTCATTTGACAACCGTTTCACAAATGAATACATAAATACACAAACATATCCACATAATACAACATAATGTACATCAAGAAAAAAAAGTTTCAATATGAAAAAGAAAATCATTGCTTTGCAAAGCTATTTTGAAATTATAAGATTATTATAGACGGAGTACTTTTCCATAAAGAATTTTCTACTGAAAATACTTTACGACTATTCCGAGCAAAAAATACAGAATTTCATTGTCTTTCAGATAGACTTTTCTCGTGTTACATCTTCTACATTTTTCGAAATCTTATTTTTTTCTCTCTTTTCTATTTCTTTTCCCATACAAAAATATGTTACCCACAAATATGACATAAAATAGATTAAAAGAACTCTGAGTATCTTTTTAAGAAAAACTAAGTCGCCTACAATTTTATGGCTCTCAGATTGTACCGTGAAGAGGGCTCTTAACAGTCAACTCTAACCTTTTTAAGAAACCAAATGGGAAACCATAAAATTGTGAAATAACTTAGCGCCAGATGCCTAAAAACAGCCTCCTTCAGGACACAGCTGAGAGCAAGATAAATGTCACTTTCCCTAAAAATAGTAAATTTATATAAAGTAATTAAAGATAAGATATTATTATTATAAAAGGAAAAATATCAAGACCTTTTATCAAAATTTCTTTAAAAATCATAAATTTAAAAGCGTAACAAATGTAATAAGATTATTTTTCTTTATATCGTTGACCTTGATATTTTTTCTAAACTTCCCACAATATATTAACGGAAATGCAATATCACCGAAATCGTAAATAACTTTATCTTTTAAAACTTAAAAAGCATATTTTTTGTACAATAACCTTTGTGCTACAGCATCGTAAATCGTGTGATTTAAACCAAAGTAGAGAAATCTATGCATTGACCATAAGAAGTATATAAATATATATATATATATATATATATATATATATATATATACATGATACTATAGTAAAACATAATTAAAATAATTTCTAAATAAAAATTATTAAAGTTAATAAATAACTATAATTTTTGGTTAGAAATGAAAAACAATAAATTTTACAACTAATCACAATAAAAAAAGGTTAATATTTACAACTACAGTATAAATAGAAAAAAACAAATATATAAATATAAACAAACAAACATAAAAGAGGTTATAATTTTAATAAACATAATAATAAAACAACATAACCTATAAATAAAATAAGTAATGAAACGTTATTAACAAATAAACAATAAATAAAAATAATTATTGTTATTAACAAATAATGAATAAAATTTTATTAATAAAAATTAGTTAAATAAACAAATTGTATAGGTTAGAATTATAAAACTTATTGTTAATTAACAAATTAAAAATGTAACCTTAAAAATTATGATAAAGTTTTAATTTAAAAAGGTATATACATTTAAAAATTATAAACGATTAAACTACGCTATAAAAATTAATGTAATATTATTATTAAGCAAATTTATAATAACATTTTGAAAAATCCAAAAACGTGAAATAATATCCCTACTTAACTTAAAATTTAAAGAGAACTCCCCTACCACATTGAAACAAAAATAGACTTATGGTACCTCCCTTTAAACACAGTCTATGTAAGGGGGATAAGTTTTGAAGAGCCAATCATAAAACTATAGAATCAAATTTTCTTTGGTTTCTCCATTTTATTTTCCCCATATTTTCTTACGGAAAACCAATCCTAAAAATTTCCTACCTATTTTTCCATCTCTCTAAGAATATTTTTCCAAAATTAAGAAATTCCCTAAAAATTCAGTGGGGACAAATCTTTAAAAACAGCATCCTCAATAGGATGTCAAGTCAGTTCTTAATCCAGAGTAATTCAATTCTTAAGTCAAATTTCTAAGCTCAAAAATTCCAAGTATCTCAAACATACAAGTTTCATTTATATATAAAAGTGTCAAGGTGTCAAAAAAAAAGAAAAAACATTTATTCCAAGTCTTATTTTACGAATACCAAAAAGTTTAAATCAAAATATTGGACAAATACAACTATTCTGTTAAAGTATAAATCGATACATCGATCAATAATATCGATTGCTCGATTTTTGATATATCGATATTCCATATCAATATAATACGAAAAGATATTATTTCACGTCTGAGGAAAAAGGAACCAACTTTTAATTTTAATAAAAAGTGAGTACCAAATTAAAATTTCTTATTTTTCTTTCCAAACCTTCATTAAATTGCACTTTAACGGGGCAAACATTAATATTCAACGAAGACTCGAAGTGTCGCGAACTATTAGGCGAGAGCCTAGGTTCGAATCAACACAATTATTTATTAAATAATTATTTATTTAATAAATAAAAATATAAGTAAGTATGTCCCTTTTATAGGATATAACATACTTAAATTTTTGGAGGCCCCGGAGGGATAGTTCGAGTTGAACTTTGTTGAATATTTTTTTTATTCTTTCTATTTTTTTTTATTATTATCTAATATGGTTTTTGAAAATTTATCGTTTACTCTATCATATTTGTATTTTTGTCCACATAATGAGTCCAAATTTTCCGAATTTTAAGATAAAAGTAGAAATTGCAATTTAAATCAATTATTAAAAATTATAAAAATAATTAAGTCTATTAATTTTTAACAAATTCTATTTTTAAATCATGTATTTTGACTGCAAATTGAATTTAAAAGAAAAGATTAATAGAAATTGAAGCATTTTTTACGCTCCTGCCTGTCACTTAACGCAGCAAGCAAGGCCTTTTACGGTTTATACACGTAGACGCTCCCCACTCAGGCTATCTTCGTTCTCTCTTACTCCTATGGCAGCCATTCTAGTATTCCTGAAAAACAAGACATCATCGACGAAATTGACTTTGCATTCACTAGATTAACTATTAAAATTTTTGTTTACCAAAACAATTTTTATTTCATTCTATTTTATTTTATTTAAATAATATAAAGTTACAAGTTACAAAAACCAATGAAAAGGAATAAAATAAATTCCAAATCTTAAAAAAAAAATTTTATCAAACAAACGAATACAAGTTAAAAAAAAGAAATTCTAAAAATTTAAACAGGAAAAATTATTTGACAAACTAAACAAACGAATACAAGTTAAAAAGAATAAAAGAAATTCTAAAAATTTAAAAAGTAAAAAATTATTTGACAAACTTAATTCCAAATTTAAAAGAGTGTTACCAGTTTAATGGAATAAATTAAATTTCAAATTTGAAAAGGAAATTACGAAATAAATGGAATAAATTAAAATTACAAATTAAAATCATATCTTGTTTTATAGAAGGGAAACAAAACAAAACCCAATCGATATATTTTAACACTTTATTAGCCTTTTTGAGGTTAGAATTATTTTAACTAAAAATTGTTAGATTCTTTCTGCATTTTTATAGCCATTATTTCGCTTTATGATGATTATTCCAGAGGACGATATAGTAGTTAAATTATGCAACAGGATTAATAAAATAGAAGAAACTATTGAAATTAATTCAGACATTGAAAAAGACCATTGGGAAACCACAGCTTCTTTATGTGACAAATCAAAAAAATTTCAAGAAGCTTTAATTACGTTGACTACTGTCAATCGTCACTTGATTGATATTATTCGCGATTTAATACCAGCCACTTTAGCAGAAGATAAGAAAGAATTGGCAAACAAATTGAATGTTGCTTTTGCTCGGTTAAATTTGAGAAATTAAAATTTAAAAACAAAATGAATTATGTGCCAGTACAAGTTGATTTAGTTACATGTCCCTATGATAATTCTCACAGATTGAGAAAAAAGAGAATCGTTCGTCATTTAATAAAATGCAGAAGTAATAATTACCCACAATCTGAAGAAACAATTATTTGCCCTTATGCAGGAATTCATGAAGTTAGAGTTATGGAATTAGAATATCATTTACAATCATGTACAAAGAAATACTATAAAATTTACAAAAGTTTGTAGAATTTTTTATCTTGTCATTTCTTTAATTGATTTAAAAACATGAAGAAAAATCTAATCTAAAAGAGTATCGAAAAA
The DNA here is from genome assembly GCA_032872475.1 of Leptopilina myrica (nomen nudum). Classification (NCBI taxonomy): domain Eukaryota; kingdom Metazoa; phylum Arthropoda; class Insecta; order Hymenoptera; family Figitidae; genus Leptopilina; species Leptopilina myrica (nomen nudum). The sequence continues at coordinate 10,498,290 of CM065466.1, forward strand.
ATTAAAAAAAGGAATTATTGAAACTATTCCATCTCCTTATCCTATTCCAATTAAACAATCTTATAAAGATAGAATTATTATAAGATTTTAAAATTCTATTACTTCCTTATCCCAAAATAAATAAAAGAAGAAAAATTTATTTCAAAATATTAAAAAAAATTTGAAACCAATTTTTACTGTTCATACGCGCAGATACACAATATCTGCATTAGCGCATGCGTGTCACTGCAGCATTGAATATTTTATTATTTTAATTATAAAGGATAATTAATTTTTTTAAATAAATTAAAATTAATTGGAAAAATTCTTTTTCTCGAATAGAATTACATCTGTTTTTGAAGAATTAGAAAATATCCTTATCCATGGAAAACCATCCTCCTTTAAAGGAATATTCCTCTAATAAAAGGAAAAGAGGAAATAAAAAATTCAAAACTATTTCAAATAATTCGTGGATGTATTATTATTTAGTAAAAAGACCTATTAAAAATATTCCTACTGCAATTATTAAACCGACAATACGAGCCCCTGTACAAATCGAACAAACGCAACCTGAAAATTATGAAGAAATTGATTTAACTATTGAAGAGACTATTTTTCAAAGAACTCGGGCTCTTGCGGAAGAAAGTCATGTTTTAGTGGTCCCAGACATGATTGAAATTGACCTAACAGACTAGACATTGATTTTCATAAATTTTGTTTTTAGTGTCTCATTGTTTTTCAACAAAGAAAATTTACACCAGAACTCAAAGGAGAGCATTTAATAGGAAATTAGCCAGAATTAAAGCTATTAACGGAGGAAGGTGGTTACCTCTAGAAGAATTCCGGAAATTAAGACAAGAACGAGAAGCATACGTTCAATTATTAATCAATAACAAAAAAGCGAAAGTGTTTCCACCTCTCTCCAAGGAAGTAGAGATTTTGCCACTTCCACCTCTTCCAAAAGAAGAATAAAATCAAATACCACCTCCTCTTTCCGAAGAGAAGAAAAAGCAATCTCTTGTTATTCACCCAAATGTATTTAAAACTTTAAGTTTAGATACTAAAATAGCAATAATTAGGAAAAATTTATGTAAACATATGTTACTGCCTAAACGATGTATAAATTGTATGGAGGATTGGAGAAAGAATTATAAAATTCCAAAAAAATCTGTTACCAATAAAAACCAAATTCAAAATTTATTAAATCTTTTTCCTTTCTTCCATCTTTTACTAGATTGCAATTTTAAAAATTTCTTTTTTTTGTATTAATAATGTGTGATAAAAGCATCACTCGTCAAAACGTAAAGGACGATTCAGAATTATTAAAGGAAGCAGAAAAGTTTAATCCTTTTAGTAGAAATAAAACACTCGTACGTTCACCTATAATATTTAGGGATTCTCATAATCTTTCTAGAAGTTTGTCAAACTCCGATATTTACAACGGTAAAACAGTTAAAAATTACCCAAATCAATCAACACCTATTAATAAGAAAACTAATTTATCCACCTCTACACCTAATATAAGATTAATAGATTTTTCATCTACTTTCGATTCAAGTAACGCTACTGTCGTAACAAATGATATTTCCTTAAATGAAGAAAATGTTAATGAAATATTATTCTGAAACAATTTTTTAAATCCAAATATAAATAATATTGACCGTATCATAGACTTTAATAACGTTGTCCCACAACAAATGAACATGGCTTTACAATTTAATCAAACTGTCAGTTTGACAGACGCCCTTAAGGCAATATCAAAATTCGATGGTACAAATGTATCTGTATATGAATTCATACGGGGATGTTTGGAAGCCAAGGCCATGATAGGAGAAGCAGCGGAAGAAAATCTCACTAGGTTAGTAAGAACAAAAATTTATGGAGAAGCTAGAGAGACCATATGTGGTCAGACTTTTATAAATATCGATGAACTAACTAATTTCTTACGAGATATTTATGCAGTTATAAAAACTGTAAAACAATTATACGGTGAAAATACTTGCGCAAAAAGATAAAAGACGTGGAGATTCGGAAGTTAAATTACACAAAAGAAGAAAAATCTTTCAAACGGAAGAACAGAAATCTATACAAAAGAATCCAGACAGTGCCAAAGTTTCCTGTCAAATTTGCGACCGTAAAGGTCATTCTGCGCTACAGTGCTATAGGATTAAGCCATGTTCAGTTTGCAATAAGACTGGACAAGATTCTACGTTCTGTAGAGCAAGTGGCGCAGAACAGTGTCAAATTTGTAGTAAGACTGGGCATAATGCTAAAAACTGTTATCAAAAACCACTGTATAAAAAATCTTTAGAACCGGGTCAAAATGGAAAGCAAATGGAATCTTTGGCCCAATTTAGATGCTAAATCTGCAACAATGTTGGCCACTCAGCAGCGACATGCAGAAGTTTAGGAAAAACAAATGATATAGAATGTCATTATTGCAAAAAAAGGGGACATAAAATAGAAGAATGTAGGTCCCGAATTTACGAAAAAATTAGAAACCAGGGAAACGAACAGGGTCCCCATCGCCAGAGCGTCAATCAAGGGACCTTACCCCACCCAAACCGCTCAATCAACCTAACACAAAGCGAGAACCTTACGTCAGAATTAATACCCTCAATTCAGACTCCTTAAAGTACAATCCTTACATCACTATGACTATAGGTAACTTAACAAAATCTGTAAGTTTATTGTTAGATACAGGAGCAGAAGTAAAGTTAATAAAACAAAGTGCAGTACCCATTGAAGGAAAAATTGACTATAAGGATACGTACAAAATTAGTGGTATAGGAGGGGATTCGTCGGACACCATAGGTTTATTTAAATTGAAAATAGCAAATCAAGAAGTTGAATTTTTGGTAATCTCAGATTCTATCTCCATTCCTTATGACGGAATACTAGGAACTTAATTTTTCTTTCAAACTAAAAGTAAACTAAATTTTAAAAATCAAAAGTTAGAAATCGGGAACGTAAAAATTCCAATGGAAAGAATGTCGATAACCAATTTGGAGAATAATTCAAATATATACTATTCGGAACACGCTAACAATATAGGTAGATTACCTATATTGGTTATACAACATATGCTTAGTGATGTTGCCACTTCTTTTTTTATTGATACCGGATCAGAGGTAAATCTAATGAAAGAAAAATTGTTGTTCCCTGGAGATTGTTACGATTCCAACAAGAAACTAATTTTGAGAGGAATAGGACCAGAAACAATTAAAACTTTAGGCAGCATAGATTTATGCATATTTGGATCAGAATCTGAATTTCAAATAATTGATGATGAAATTCCACTCCCATGTAAAGCTATTCTAGGATCTAGATATTTCCAAGAAAGCGGAGCAATAATTGATTTCGAAAATTCTATTTTTCTTGTAGATAACATGAAATACTGTATAGAGTATAAAATTAAAAACACCCTTGACAGACAAATTAACGAAAACACTATTCCCGATTTTAAAATTAATTCAAAATATATTGAAAATCATGAAATCAAAAGTATAGGAGAGAAACATGTCTTTCTCCTTTCTGATATCGAAATGAAACATGATTTAAATATTAACACTTGTGATGATGATTATTCACCAGAATTGGACAAATTCGTCCCCGATAAGGAACCTCTGTTCAATTCAAAATCAGTTGATATTAAAGATTATTTGCGTTTAGATCATTTAAATCCCATCGAAAAAGATCATGTTTTGCAGCTAGTTAGGAAATATAGACAACATTTTTTCCTTCCAGGTGATGAACTCACTGGAACAGATAATGTTACGCATAGAATTTCTACTACAGATGATATTCCTGTATTTTCTAAACAATACAAATTTCCTCATTCTATGAAAAAAGAAATTCTTAGACAGGTAAAAGAATTATTAGATGCAGGGATTATAAAACCTTCCAATTCTCAGTACAGCACAACATTGTGGATAGTACAGAAAAAAACCAGATTCTGAAGGAAATATTAAATGGAGAGTAGTATTAGATTTTAGAGCCCTTAACGAGAAAACTCTGGGGGACGCGTACCCATTGCCTAACATCACGGAAATTTTCGATCAGGTAGGAGGCGCTAAGTAGTACTCAGTTCTTGATTTGGCTAAAGGTTTTCTTCAAATCAAAATTGATCCTAGGGATGCCCATAAAACAGCCTTTAGTTTGAGTGGAGTGACAAAGCTGGCGAGTCTTTTAACATACTCAAAGGTCTTTTATGTAATGCCCCTTTACTTCAATTTCCAGATTTAGATAAGCCTTACAACATAACCACGGACGCATCAGGTTATGCAATAGGAGGAATATTGTCCCAAGGAGAAATTGGAAAAGACAAATAAATTTCTTATTTCTCCCGCGTTTTACGTGGCCCTGAGATTAATTACGAAGTTTATGAAAAAGAGGCCAAAGCTGTAGTCGATTCTGTTGAAGCATTTAGGTCATATGTATATGGTAGACAAATCACTATTTATACTGATCATCAACCATTAGTTTGGTTTAAAACCGCCACCTTGAACACAAGGATCCAAAAATGGCGTTTTAAACTTTCCGAATATATGAATACACCATTATTCATAGATCAGGAAAAACTAACACAAATGCAGATGCTCTTTCTAAAAATCCTATAGAGGAAATGTCGATTAATGTTTTAACCAGAGCCCAAAAGAAAGAGTTAGAATCTCGTAATACTGAAGTCCCCCAGAAACCAAATCCCAAACCTTGTTCACAAATTCCAAACATAGATACGAATCCTAAAAAGGATACCACATTCATACCTAAAATCCCAGTGGTAAACTCTAATGAATCGAAAGAAGAAGAGATTCTTAACCCAAGGGAACCCATAGAGCAAGACTGTCAATTAAAAAAATTAGTTCGACTAAAAACTAAACAACCCATGGTAATAACAGATACCCCTGGTGTTGCTTTAGAAAAAATTGCAATGGACATAGTAGGTCCTTTAAAGAAAACCCAAAAAGGAAACGAATATATCCTCACAATACAGGATCTATTTTCTAAATTTTGTCTAGCCGTACCCCTATCTAATACCCTATTAAGTACTATAGCAGACGCATTTATAAAAAAATTCATATGTGTCTTCGGTTCTCCCAAAACAGTTTTAACTGATCAAGGAAGAAATTTCCTTAGTGAATTAATGGTTAGGGTATCGAAAAGGTTCAGGATTAAGAAAATTCGAACTACAGCTTTCCCCCCTTAATCTAACGGTTCTTTAGAAAGGTCCCACCATTCATTGGCTGAATTTTTAAAGCAATACACAGATGCAGACAATGAATGGGAAAAATGGATTGATATAGCTATGCTAAGCTATAATACTAGTGTCCATGAAGCTACTAAACATACTCCTTACGAAGTGATATTCGGTCGTTTAGCAAGGCTCCTCTCTAGGGACCCTCTTCGAGAAGGTGATGTACTCCCCACTTTTAAAGGGTATGTTTCGAAACTCGTAACCCCGTTAAACGGTATACAAAAATTAGTTTATGATAATCAACTAGCTTCTAAAGAAAAATCTAAAGAATACTTTGATAAAAATATTAATCATATAAATTTTAAACTAGGGGATTTTGTTTTTCTTTTAAGTGGTCCTAAACCAGGAAAATTTGGAAATCATTACGACGGACCTTACAAAATTATTGAAGTTCTAAGTAAAAATAACATTAAGATACAAATTGGAAAAAATCATAAGGTTGTGCACGCAAATCGTTTACGAATTTCACATATTAATAAACCTTAAAAGTATCTGTTTCAGAATGATTTTACCAGTGATCTCTTTCCTTCTCCTTCTTCCAACTTTTACCTGGGGATTCATTGAATACAATTGTGGGGCTAGAGAGTTAAATGTCACTACAATATCTCTATTAGATGTAGGAGAATGTGACATACCTGGCAACAATCTCAACATCACTTATCCATATGTACAGCTATTACAAATTAGCAAATATTCAGAAATTATGGTAAAACAATGTAAAGTAGAAATAAGAAGGACAATATATCGATGTGGAATGTTTTCTCATGTGTCAATAGTAAACAACGGTGTAAACGAGTATATAAAAGAAACTAGCAAAGCAGCATGCGAAAATGCACATCATTCGGGTACAATGAAAATAAATGATAACATAATTAACGGGCTTATAGTCAATAGTACTGTAACCCATTCAGTCGCAATAGCCGGAGTTCTTGAAAATGACGGAAGTTGCGAAAGTACGGGATATTCAGATCCATATGAATCATGGAAAAAGGTCGTTGTACAAGCAACTGTTTAAATCACTTTGTTAGAACATTTGACTCGTGTAAAATTGGAAGCAAATTCCGTCATTTTAAAGACCGGTACAGTATGTCGTTTTTTAGATGAAAAATGTGTAGATCAAAAAGGAGGTTATACTTATTGGAATTCATTCCAACCTCATTCCTGTAAATTTGATCAATATAGTATATTATACGAAGGAAGGGCAACCAAAATGATTGACCTCGATATGTATAATTCTCAAACAATTTACACTGTAAACAAAGGTGATGTTACATTTGCGTTAAACTCAAAATCAGATGAATTAGTATGTGGGTATAGAATTACAAAAACAGAACATCCAAAATTATTTATTTTTGAAACTAAACCAAGCGAATCTTTTGCTAAAAATAACAAAATATCAATAAAAAATCTAGACATATTCGCGTACGTCAATTCCAAATTTATTTATGTAGAAAAACACATTCGAAAACAAATAAAACAACTGTATATCGATATTATAACTCAAAAATGTTACCTTGAACAACAATCCATTAAAAAGTCACTGTCATTCGCTACCCAAGCTCCGGACCAATTCGCATACGATGTCCCAAAAATATAAAAAGTAACAATACTTGTTTTAGATTTAATTTAATATTAAAATTTAATTAAATCAGAAATTGTTTTGAAGCCTGAACTTTTACGTCCAATAGCTTGGGAATACTTTCAATAATTATTTCTTTTATTTAATTCAATTGATATGGAAATGACACAAAAAAATTTTTAGCAGAAATAACTCTATACATTCACATAAGACGTATCAAACATTTCCGGAACTAGGAATGTTTAAATTGACAAGAGAAAGAAAAAAAGACACAGCAAATAAATTGGTAATCACTTTTTAATACACTTTAAAGATGAAGTAAATTGTCGAAATTGGATCTGGATACAGAGATGAAGTCGTTTGAATTTTCTTTTTTAATAAACTTGGAACTTGAAAATAGAACTTGAAATCGAATTAGAACTTGGAACTTGATATAGAAAAAGGGGCTGAGTAATAACCTATCTCAACCTTATCTCCCCTTCCAATTCCAATTTCTAGAAATTACAAAAATGGTGATTTTCTTAATTTTTAACATTTTCTATGATTTTTCGTGTATTTTATACAATAAAAATGAGAATTTGTTTAATAACAATTTAAAAATTATGTTTGTTGTTGTTAATAACAATAAAATTATTTATTACTAAGTTTTTATAATTAATTTGATGTAATTCGTATAATTTAATAAATATTTAATCAATTTGTTAATTAACAATATATTTTTAGGTTATTTGTTAATGAATTGTTTAAGAGATTCCAATTATTATAAATAATAACAATAAAATTATTAATTTAAACAATAAGTTGATAATTCTTGTATCACTTATAATAATTTGAGTAATTTCATTAATTAATTCATTGTTTAAATATTTATTATGTATTTATTGTTTATTAATTGTTAAAAATTATTATTACCGAAGTTATTAATATTAAAAAAAATTAGTAATTTCAATTATTATTTCCTTGATATGGTTAATTTTTTAAAAATTTTAACTAGTGCTTAATTAATTAATAATTATTATAAATAATTAACTAATTTGTTAATTAACATTTGAATTTAATATTAAGTTATTATAATTTGTTTAAAGCCATTATTATAATGGTGTTGATTTTTGGGATGGGATAAATTTATGATGTTGTAAAATTTCTGATTGCTATATTTTAACAAGATTTCAGAAACCGAAAATATTGATTTTTAGGATTCATGCTTTATTAGATCAAGGTTCTGAAGCTACATTCATTTCGGTTTCGCAGATGCATCATCACGTGCTTATGCAGGAGTAGTTTATATTCTCAGTTTAAACTAAAGTTGCACCTATAAAAATCATTACCATCCTAAAACTAGAATTGTTTTGCTTTCAAAGTTAATTAAAAGGGTTGTAGATGATCTCAGACTAGATCAGGTTTAGATATATGGGTGGACAGTTCAAACAGCTCACACGTTACTTCCTTCGGTAATTTGGAGACACGACCCTACAGCTGACAACCCAGCAGATTGTGCCTCACGAGGTATTAACCCTTCCGAATTGCAGGATAACGAACTTTGGTGGAAGGGACCAAATTGGTTAAGAGAACCGGAAATCTTTTGGCCTTCATGTTCTGTTGAAGAACATGTAATAAGCAATGAAGTAGGAAAACCAAAAGTTTACTTGAACGTAACAGAAAGTGGGTTAGATTTAGCGAAGAAATTAATCGAAAAATATAGTACTTGGTCAAAACTTATAAAAATCGTTACCCTTTGCTTTAGATTTATTAAAAAATTAATTGCGCGAATTAAAGGAGATTCTTCTTACTTAAATAGTAGTCCATGCGACGTGAAAGAAATGCGTGAAATAGATATGCAGGGCCGGTTCTAACTCAAGATCCCTGCACCGACATGTTACCGACACTTTTTAGCCCAGACTCAAACCATGGGGAGGGGGATATTCAATCTGTTATGCTGAGCCGGAAATGACATCATACTTCCTAGAATTGAGATCATAATGCAAATGTGATTCTTGGAATTTATCACATAATTTCTTTGTTTTTCGCAAAATAGCGGTTGATTATTCATTATCATTGGCATTTCCTGTTTTTGTTTTTACAGGGTGCATTCTTTAACGATGACACATAATTTCTTTGTTTTTGGAAAAATAAGGGTTGATAACTCAAAATTTTTGAATTTTTCATTGATGACTCAAATTTTTATAAAATTCATGAATTTTTTCTTATTGTTTCACCAGGATATAAAATAGTGGAACTACCAAATCACGTCATTTACTTGCCAGTCGCTGTCAAGACAATAGACTATTGCTCATAATGAGGTGCATGGACAACAACGATATACCTCATTAACATACAACAATAGTGACGAAATCCGCATCACGGTACAAAACCAGGATCACTGCTTACTTCCAAGCAAAAGCTCGACTCACATAACTGGAAAACTAGTGAAACCTGATGGAACAGCTCTAGAGCGTACAAATTTAATTTCTAATGGCATATGTCGTTTATTTGAAGAAGAAAAGTTTAAACTTTATGGTGTAAAAATTGATCAAAATAAAAATGTAGATCTTACAAGTTTAATGAAAAATTATATTTCTCTGGGTGCGAGTCAAAATAAGTTTCTTGAAAATGTTGGCTGGTTAGAATTTACCAATGAACCAACGTTAACAAATGCGCAAGGTTAGTTTCCCTGTTGGATTGGGCTATCCTAAATCTACCCAAGTTATGGTAGATTTAAGGTAGTTGAAAAATATGATACCTAGGATTGGACTTGAAAAACATGACATATCGTCGCTTGAGTTGAAGAAAATGGCACGTCGAAAAATAAAATTTTATTTTCAATTTTCAGTTGATACCACTGACCGCTAATTTTAAAATGTGGCAAATCTTTGAAACTTTTATGAAACAAATGCTTTCGCTTCATAATATGTCAATTCAAAGAAGAAATAGGTTAAATAATTTTGTATACAGTTTATATTGATTTGAGACATTTTAAGATTCGCGGTCAGTGGTACCAACCGAAATTTGAATAAAAAATTTTCGTTTTCCACGTGTCATGTTCTTCAACTCAAACGACAATATGTCATGTTTTTCAAGTCAAATCCGAGGTATCATGTTTTTTAACGCCAATCCTATGTATCATGATTTTACACCCAGCAAGCGAAATATACTATGGTATGAATCAAATTTTACACCAATACTATGATATAGTGAAATATCACTTAGAATAACTACTTTTCAAATGTCCATTTCTATTGAAACACATATAAACTTCTACATAATTTTGTATTACAGCAAACAGATGCATTGGAAGATTCAAAAGAAACTTGGAAAAAGATTTTCAATGGCTCCAAGTGTCACTGAAATCCAAAGTGGGCATTCATTTATTCCTGTTGGTAATAAGCAGTTGGTTGACCCCAAAAAACGTGTTTTTAAGCGTTTTCAATATTTTTTTTCTCCTAAACCTGACGTGCCAGAAACTACTACATAGACTTTAATTGAAGCTTGAATTGTCCACTTCAAGACTCATATCCGTAAGACCAAAAAAAAATTTTTTTTAATTAGGTTAAAGTTACCCAAAATGTGTATTTTTGGGTTGCTTTGATGGATTTTTTAAAATTGTTTTTGGATTCGTTTGAAAATTGTTACTCGGGGGTTTTTGGGGTTGCTGATTACGAACCCGATATTAGTTTTCAAAAATTCAAAATGGCGGATCCAAGATGGCGGATGTCAAAATTTATAATTGATCGGATTCGGTTGAAAATTGTTACTCGGGGGTTTTTTGATACGCTATTTTGAATTTTTGAAAACTAATATCGGGTTCGTAATCAGCAACCCCAAAAACCCCCGAGTAACAATTTTCAAACGAATCCAAAAACATTAAATTAAAGAAAAGATTTTTGCTTCTTATTAAAATTTTTTAAATTAATTTAGTGGTTGTTCGAGAGAAGCATCAATATTCATAAAGCATGAATATATTTATTGTTATTTTATAAAAGTTATTTTTAAAAGACATTATTTTTGCTACCTTTAGTGATAAAAATTCTTTACGTTAAGATTAAAATTTTTATTTCATATATTTTTAAAACTATATTTTTTTAGCAGGTCGTAATAAATAAAACTTCATTACATTGAACAACAGAGATTTGTAATGCACGTTAACCCCCACAACACCGAAACATTCCTAAAGATTTCCTAAAGATTTATTTGAAATGTTCGATATATTTAATTGCAATATTTATTGAAAGTTGTGTAAAGATTTAAATGTCCCGATTAAATAAATATTTAGCGCGAACCTTTTCTGAACATTTCAATTACATCTTCGCATAATTATAATTATAATTAGGCAAAAATTTTCAGGAAATGTTCAGGAAAGGTTCGTGCTAGACATTTATTTAATCGAGACATATAAATCTTTACACAACCTTCAATAAATATTGCAATTAAATATATCGAACATTTCAAATAAATCTTTAGGAAATCTTTAGGAAAGTTTCGGTGCTGTGGGGGAAGCTACACTTTTGAAAATGTTAAGTTTGGTGTGATCAGGGACCGTCACGGAATCAAAACAAAATAAAAAAATACTTTTGTTTTGATTCGGATATAGGTATATCAAAATCAAAATTCCACTCTATTTCGTTTTGGTTCCAATATCAAAATTCAATTGTGTTTCGTTTTGGTTGCAATATCAAAATTCCACTATATTTCGTTTTGGGGGCGTTCCATAGCTGGAAGAACTTTTGAATCTCAGGTTTTGTTTATACTTGGTTAATTTGTTGTGTTTAGGGTGCTTTTAAAGTACACTCAAGGATTTTGCAAAATTTTAATTATTTTGCAAGATATTGTTAATTAAACTTTTTGGTCACTTTTTTCAGAAATTTTTATCTTGTAAACTATTGGTCCTAGAAAAAAATGTTTTAGACAAAAATTGAAGAGAATGTATAGAATTTTATTAATATTTTATTAAAATATATTTTTTTTAATTTTTCGACTAATTTGTTTAAACAATTATTTTTTAAAGTTTTTTTTTCATGAAGGGAATAACCAATTTTTATAAAAAAATATTCTTATTAAACCTTGGAATGTCCTTAAAAAGTACCCCAATTTGTAAAGATGTGTTTTTTGATATTTTCAAAAAATTAATTTTTGAATTTTTTATTGCTTGATTTGGGCCATACGGCTTGCGACACTTTTTTCAGAAATTTTTATCTCTGAAAACTATTGGTCCTAGAAAAAAATGTTTTAGACAAAAATTGAAGAGAATGTATTGAATTTCAATAATATTTTATTAAAAAATAATTTTTTAAACTTTTCGATAAATTTGTTTAAATAAACAATAAATTCAAAAATTAATTTCTCGAAAATATCAAAAAACACATCTTTACAAATTGGGGTACTTTTTAAGGACATTCCAAAGTTTAATAAAAATATTTTTTTATAAAAATTGGTTATTCCCTTCATGAAAAAAAACCTTAAAAAATAATTGTTTAAACAAATTAGTCGAAAAATTAAAAAAAAAATATTTTAATAAAATATTAATAAAATTCTATACATTCTCTTCAATTTTTGTCTAAAACATTTTTTTCTAGGACCAATAGTTTACAAGATAAAAATTTCTGAAAAAAGTGACCAAAAAGTTTAATTAACAATATCTTGCAAAATAATTAAAATTTTGCAAAATCCTTGAGTGTACTTTAAAAGCACCCTAAACACAACAAATTAACCAAGTATAAACAAAATCTGAGATTCAAAAGTTCTTCCAGCTATGGAACGCCCCTTCGGTTCTAATATCAAAATCAAAATTCTTTCTTGTTTTAATTTTGATAAAATAATACTGCGCATGTAAAAGTGTGATTGAACCTAAATTTTGTTGCAAATGTCAAATATATCAGAAGATAATATCGTTTTTACTTACGAAATCTGAAATAGAATTCGAATCGATTTCTGTTTCTATAAGAAAACCGACTTGCAGTATTACAGTATCAGAATCAAAATAGAAAATAAATTTTGTTTCGTTACAGTATCAGAATCAAAATAGGAAGTAAATTGTGTTTGGTTACAGAATCAAAATCGAAATACATTAATAATTTCGTTTTGCTTTGGAATATCGTAACAAAATCAAAATTTGATTTCCGTGACGGTCCCAGGTTGTGATATATTTTTTTCTTAATATTAATGTCTGTTCATTTAATAATGATTAAGAATACCAATAGGAACGTTTGTAATTTCAAATCCATTATAATGTTGTTTAATGAAAACCATTTTTTAAATTTTATTTTCAATTATTTAACGCAGAGTCATAAATTACTATCATTAAATTAAAATAGGGCAAAGCCAGGTACCCTTATTTTTCCTTGATAAAGATATAGGTTTTTTGGTAACCCCTCAAATATTTCTTTTTATATCAAAACTATTTAGGGATGAGTAGGGCAAGATGGGGTACTTACATTTTAAAGAGCAAAAAACATTGTATAACTACATACTTGAATTTTAATTTTAGAGCTTACAGTTGTAATCAATATAACATTTATAAATTTTAGTTTCTTCTAACCAATATTTTCTTTTGTATAATTTTATAATTAATATTTTAAATGCATTTTAGAAACCCAAAAATGTCATTGAATTGTTTAAAATACTCGTTTAATTATGAAAAATTCAGAACAAAACTAAATTTCTAAATTACTTTCATTTTTCATTTTTCGTCTACTTTAAAATAAGTGTGATATACTTTAAAGAAAGATATGTTATTAACAATGTGTTTGAAGAATTTATTTTTTGTCTTATTGTTATATAAAAATTTATCAAAAATTTATTTTTGGGCCTGGAATTTTTTAAACTGTCGTCTGGAAAACCTGGAAAAGTCTTGAAATTTTATAATCCATGTTTTGTGGCAACCTTGTATTCGTCTTTTTCTTGAGTAGCATATAAAGATAAATGGGATCTGAAATAATGTGAAACTGACTCATCTCTTTACCCACTTGCGTCCGGCGTCTTGGTTTTTATCTCTCTTTTCTATATTTGTTAGAGAGAAATAAAATGAAAAGACAACTACTAGAAGTGGGTCAACGCAGCTCTGCGGTTCTCGAATACTCCTCTTTTCTTGTTTTTCTGCTCTCTAGTCCTTGCAGCTCGTTACTTGGGGGTTTTCGGGGTTGCTCATTACGAATATAATGTCAGACCTTATAAATTCAAAATGGTGGATCCAATATGGCGGAGAAAATCTTTAAAAATTCGTCGTAATCACTTAAAACTTATTACTCGAGGGTTTTTGGTGGTCGCTGATTTCGAATCTCAGGTCGGTGTTTATAAATTCAAAAAGATTATTCAATTTAGAATTTGAATTTCAAAGGTTTTTACGTTCTTGGGCCAGCATAATAATATGTTTCCGAGTCTTACAGCGAGGTGATAAACGTGAAATAAAAAATCATATTTTTTTGTATTTTAATTTTTTCAATTATATAATATTTGAAAAAATTCCTTCCACCGCCATTTTAAAACTGCCATCTTGAAATTTTTTTAAACTCGTTTCACATTAGTAAAGCTCGGGTATTACGGACACGATATGTTGATGTGAGCAGCTTATATTTTAACTTTTAGTCTATGAAAAAAATGTTTTTTGACAAAAAACTGTAAAAATGTTGTGCTTTTGATTTAAAAAATGGCCCTAACTTTTTTAAATATAATTTTTTTGCAATTTAAATGACGGATTCTGAAAGAGGGCAAAAAAATTAAGGAATGGTGCTTGCCAAATTTTTGCCGTACGTCAATCCCTAAGAGCCACCTATAGGTGGCTCTTAGGTCTCTCGAAGGATTATAAAAGTAATAAATGTTTACCTACATGCGAGACTTTTACTACAATTACTATAACTGCGAACAACCTACAGATATCAAAGTCTCATTATATTAATTTCCGTGATGGATCACGAAAATCTTAAAATTCATAAAACACTATTAAATGTTGTAAGGAATCACTTATGATTATATTAACAGCAATGTTTTACGATTTATCAAAAATAAGAGTGGTGTCCACAACCGAATCAATTTAGATGCCCACAAACAAACTTGACGATCATTTTAAAACATCATGAAGAAAATTTTGCTTGTGAACATTTTTGTGATACTTGGTATTGGATCATAAAATATTACATATTTACTCTCTCACTCTCTCTCTCTCTCTCTTAGTATGCTTATGAGTACAATGTTAGTCCAAAAATACTTATTTGAGAATACTGCACATATTGATATAATTAGTTTTGTTCTTGTTATAAAACGTAAACTTATAATTTCTTTGTATGTTACGCATTTCAAATTTGTGTTGCTATATGGTATGCATCTTTCGCTTGCGCCTTCGAACTCTACGCTTTACTTTTCTTCTTTTTAAAAATTTATTTCTTAGAATAAAAGCTCTAAATTAGATTATGTGAAAATTCACATATTTAGAAGTTTTAAGTTGCTCTCTATTCTATTAAGTGCATACTCTTTTAAAAAAAAAAATCTTTTCTATGTTCATCATTTAAAATTTGATTTTTTTAATTTTCTTTTTTTCTTATAAAGTAAAAGTTCTAAAAGTATTAATAAGAGAAAAATGTTTGTATGTGGGTGATTTTCAAATAACTGTCATATTTGCATGTCCCCATAGATAAATGACTAATAAAATTATTTTTTTGCCACTCACTTCATAATAATCATTTAATAGAAGTATCTTCTTAAAGATACTTAATATTCAGTTCATTAACATTATCATAGTTAAAATTAAGAAAATATAGGGTTAAATTGTCAGGTTCGTGGCATACGTTTCTTTTTAAATTTTGTTCTGAAATCTTCACGTGAGCCAATATTGAAACTATCTTTTAAGTACTTTGTAGGTCAAATCTAACCACATGTTTTGCATATAAAAATATTTTTATTATAATGATATTCTACGTACACGAGCACTTTTTTCATGTTTTAAATTGTTAATTACTTTCTACCGACACATGTCAACGACATCGTCATTTTATTACTAAATTTTATTTTTTCATTGACTTCTACTGGTATTATTTTTGAGTGCGAACGTTGAAAAGAAAATATTTATTCAATTTTTTATTTCTTTACGTGTTTTAACTGTGACACACATGTCAGGACCGTGGCAAAATGTCAGGTCCGTGCCATGAAACTTTGGCATTTTTTGCGTTTTTCATCGTAACTTTAGAAATATTCGAAACCTTGTACTTTCCTTTTGAACATATACTTCAATAACAAAAATATACTAAAATATTTCAAGAATGTCAAATTTGGTTTACTATTTTAGCGGAAAAATGTCTAATTCAAAAAATCACAGTTATTTTAAAATCACCCATGTCTGTTTCTTAATCCCATACATATTGAAAGATGAAGTTTTTAAAATATTCCTGTTTAGATTTGTGAAATTTTATTGAAAGTAAGTGACAAATTCATTTCTTTATAAGTGTTTATGTAATTATTGAATTACAGAGGACTTATAATTTTTAATTTGGTTAAATAATATTTAATACTACATTATGCAACAAAGATGTATTATGATCACTCTATGCTATTTGTGACATTACATACTAAGTTCCTCATACAACCCAGCTGTTAATAGAGTATCCATTATTGTCCTAGGGTAATAAAGAGTACTATACTGTCGTGTGATCGATCAAATAAGTACACTTTATTGCCATAGGTTAATAATGGTTACTTTATTGACCGCTGAGTTATATGGGGACTTTATAATGCGACTGCACAACTAGATAATGTGATCATACTACGCCTCAGTTTCATAAAATATTTTATTATAATTCTTAAATATTCCTAACAATAATAATTAGCAATGACAGTATTCTCTAAATACTATTGTACTTTTCTTGTAAACATATACATATGTATTTACTGTTAGATGGAGACTCCACCTGATTTGCAAGAGACATTAACCCAATCATCAAACACCGAAGACAAAGGTAAATTTTTATTTGTGTTAAACAATATTTAAAAATCTTTACATTTTACAAAACTCAGTTTCGTAAAGAGCTGTATCCGCTACTCCGTAACAGGTTTGTAAAATCTGCTAAATTAATTTATTCCGAGTAGAGGTTCAAAAGAGGTTAAAAAGAAAAGTAAGAAAACTTAAAAAAGGTCCGAAAAAAGATTTTTAAAAATATTTCGAAAAATAAAATTGGAACTTTTTCCACAAAGTTATGTTTGATTTGCCCTACAGAAGATGTAAATAATAGTTTTTGAATGATTTCAATAAATCTATTTGCATAGATAGACATTTAAAAAATTTAAATTTCACAAAAATTTGAAATCCTCTTTTCAACCTCGCTACATCGGAATATGGATTTTCCAGCATCGTTTTCAGGTTCAACAAAGGTTTAAAAAAGAGGGTCAAAAGAGGGTTTACATTTTGATTCGGGTGCAGGCAGACAGACATTTTTGATTTATACGAGTATAATCAGCAAACGATATTTTTATTTGTTTTAAAGAAATCTTTCTTTGAATAAAAATTTTTTTTTAACTTTTATGCAAAATCCACCCTTTTAGACGTGGAATATGCAAATACTACCCACCCTTTTTAACTTTTACGCAAATTTTACCCTTTTAGACGTGGAATATGCAAATACTACCCACTTTCACAACCCCTTTTTTTACATTCTACCTAACTATCTTGTTGTAACGTCCTGTAGATTAACCAACGTTCTTTTTGGTTAAATTAAACATGTGTACCATAAATTTTAACTTTATCGCTCTCTTACTTTTCTCTTTTGAATTTTCTTTTTTTTATCTTTTTAAGAAATGAAATACGAAACTAAACACATTTTAGAAATAGCGAAACTAATTTTAAGAAACGAAAAGGAAACAGAACACTTGTAGAAATGTGAAACACATTTTAAAGAAACCAATACTCTCGAAAGTAAGGTGAATTTATGAGTTATAAATTTTCCTGAAAACTCGAAACCCTAGTCCCTGACGAACAGAAACTCTCAAGGACCCCATCTGAGTAGACCTATTAAGGTCTATACCCATGTATATATATAGCTATATACCTACAGCAAAAGTGAAAGTAAGCTTCTAGTGATGTACTGTATATATAGATATACACGAAATATTAAAATTACGGAAATATGATTTTTAAATATTTCACTTTAATATTTCAAAATGAATAGTAATAATTATTGATTGTTTAATAAATTATTGTTATAAATAATTGTAGTAATAAATATTACTATAATTAACAAAAATTAATATTTTAAAAACTAGATTTCCTAATAAAAATCAAATAATAATAAAAATCAATTATTAAAAATAAATTGTTAATAAACAATAATTATTTAAACAATAAATAATTAATACCTTACCAGTAAAATTTAAACAATGGCTTAACTATTGGTTTTATTAATTAATAAAGTATTTTTAACAAATTGTTCATAAATTAAAAATTAAATAATTGTTCATTAACAAATGAAAATAATTATTAACTAATTATTAAATAATAAAACTAATAAACGAAAATTGACTAAATAATTATTGAATAGTGTAATTTACATCGAATTAATTGTAAAATTCTTTAATTAACTATTTTATTGTTATTAACATTAATAATCATCAATTTCAAATAATGTTTAAACAAAATATTCAACTTTTATTATATAAAATAAGTAAAAATTGTACAAATTAATAAAATAACTATATTCTTGTAAATTTTAGAAATTGGAGTTGGAAGGGGAGATGAAGTTGAGGAAGGTCAAGACACAGCCCCTTTTTCAAAGATCCTCCTACACGTTAAACCCCTAAAAATGGGATGGACCCAAAATTAAACAATTCGGTCCATTTTCTTAATACATTTTCTCTCCATTTTCTTTTCTCAAACTAATCCAAAAACAACCAACCTTTTTTTCCCCCTTTCTACAACTTTTCTTCCCCAAATTTTCCTCCCTTAAGAAAATCGAAAGTGGGAATAGTTATATAAATATACGTGTTCCTTGAGGAAAAGTCAGTTCTCGAACAATTGTCAACTATAACTTAGAGTTATCTCCAAGTTCTAGTTCAAGTTCAAAATCCTAATTCAAGTTCTTATTCAAGTTCTTATTCAAGTTCAAGTTCAAAGTCAAGTTCTAAGTCAAGTTGGGCCCATTGAATAGTACTGCGCATGACCCGCGAATCTCGAGCGTTATCTCGCGAACCGTTGGTCCCTCGCGAATTCTGACAAGCTTAAACGATTTTGGCACCCCCCTATAGATACTCCCCCTTTAATATCATTTTTAAAATTTGAATGGAAGTTCTACGACCATTTTTAAGATTTTTATAAAAATTTTGAATTTCTCTCTCTCATACCAATGGGAAAATCTGTTTTCTCTCTCGCACTAATGGGACTGTAGTCCTTTCTCTCTCACTCCCATTACCAACGCGCCGCCTCACAAGCGACATAACAGGTAGAGTCCCCGCGTACTCGCGGCCTAGTACCCGCGACTCCCGAGCGGTATCTCGCGAACGCGAAGTCCCTCGCGGTTCTAAATACGATTTTTGAATTTTTAACCTTTTTATATATATATATATATATATATATATATATATTGAAATATAAAAAAAAATTTTATGTATAAATAAAAAAAATGGATAACCAAGCCTTAAAGGAAGAACTTTTGCGTCTCGTTAAAACTAATAATAGCGAATTGGTATATTTAAAAAAACAAATTAAAGCACTTGCTGAGGAAAATAGAAATTTAAATGCAATTGTCAGACGTTTAGTTTCTTGCTCAACTGTCCCCGAGAAAAAAAGAATTATTGACGAAATAGATTTTGCCTTCTCTCGATTGACAATTTAAATTCCATTCTTCTATTGCCCTAGAGACAACACACATGAAGTTAGGGAATTGGAATTAAAATATCATCTAACTAAGTGTCAAAGAGACTATTTTGTTCCCTATGTTTTCAAATAATTAAAATGTTAATCTCTAATAATGATAAGACTGTAAAACTTTGTAATGCAATTTATCAAATTAATAAAACAATTGAAATCAATTTAGATTTAGAGAAAGAACATTGGAAAACCACAGAATTTTTGTTAGATCAAAGTGAAAAATTAAAAAAGGCTGTTCTTATTTTAACAACTGTTAATCGACAATTAATTGATATTATTAGGGAAGTTATTCCAAGTACAACTGTTGAAAATAAAGCAGACCTAATCGATCAACTTGAAGTTGCTTTCGCTAGATTAAACATTCGAGAAAACAGGAATAATTGAAATATTCTTTGTCAAATTTTTTTTTCCTAATTATTGAATGAATTTTATTTTTTTTTAGTAAATCTATCAAATAATCGATTCTTCTTTAGAATTTTAAAAATAATGCAAATTTCAACAAAATTATTATTGTTATTCTGAATAATTATGAAGAAAATTAATATTGAAAGTTTCACAAATATTAATAATACTAAATCTTTTTATAAAGAATCTATTTTATTAATAGTAAAAGAAAAAGGTACAGAAAAACCTCGATTCTTTATCAAATTTCCCTTCAACCAAAACCTTTGAAATATTCAAGAGTTGTGAAATTTGTTTAAAATTTTTTTTTAATTTTAAATAAATTGTTGCTGTTAATACGCGCGGAAGTATTATAAGTTTAATATTTATTAGTGCTTCTGCAGCCTTTAACATTTTGATTTTTCTTATTTAAAGGAAATAGAAATTAATTTTTATTTTTAATAATAATTAATTCTCTAAAATTCGTTCTCTCAAGTGGTAAAATATTACCTCCATTTTAGAAGAGTAAGAATTATTTTTCTTGTTCCAATTATCCAAAATTATCCATCCATTCTATAAAATAAATAATTAAAAAGATTAATTTTTATTCTTTGTAATATTAATTAATTTTGTGTTAAATTCTGTCTCGCGAGTGAATTATGTTCATTTTAGTAGAGTATGAATAAATTATCTTTATAATGGATAACCTTAATCCTAAACCATCTAATCGTAGAAAAAGAGGTACAAAAAAATTTAACTCTACTCCAACAACCTCAGTAATTTTTAATAATTTAACTAAACAAATTGTAATTATCAAGCCTACGGCTATTGTCAAACCAAATATTAGAATTCCAACGGAAAATTTAGTCCAATTAAATAATATTGATCGGGATAATAATTTTGTTAAAATTGACCTCACAATTGAAGAAGCCTTGATACAGAGAAATAGGGCAATTCTTGAGGAAAACCAAGCTAGAAATGGAACAATGGATTCTTTTGATGACATTGAGTTGATAGAGATTGATTAGTTCCTTTTTTCTTTGTGTGTATACAATTTTTTTTTGGATAAAATTTTCTTTTTTTTTAGTGCCCGGATACTTTACTAAACCCCGACGACTGTCTAAACAACAAAGGAAAAGTTTAAAGAATAGGCGTATGCAGGAAAAGATTTTGGGTGGAGAAAAGTGGCTACCTTTAGAGGAATTCAGGCGATTAAAATTAGAAAATAAAACTAAAGAACCGGAAGTTAGTCCACCCTTACCAAAGGACCCTCCCTTTCAACCACATTTACCTAAAGAGGAATTTTCTAAGGTGGATAAATTAAAAAAAAGGGATTAATACATCCTTCTGTTTTTCAAATAAAATTTGGATACGAAAATACTTTTATTCAGAAAAAATTTATGTATTCATTTAAATAATCCTTTAATATGTAAAGAATGTAATACATAATTTTAATTATACTAAGAATGTATTTTAAAAAAAAAATTTTTTTATATATAGAAATTGTACAATTATAAGGTTTTAGTTCAAATAAAACTACTAAAGTAAAATCTTTTCTATTATTATCGTTCTCTTTCCTCTATGAGTCCAATCACTAGATTACAAGCAAAAGACGATTTGGAATTACTAAATGAAATAGAAGCTTTTAACCCTTTTATTACATCTAAAAAAATTGTTCGATCGCCTCATCAAAAAGCTAAAATAAAAGATCCCTTGTTAGAAGAATCTAATAAATTACAAAAATCTTTTTCTGATTCTAATTTAGAATCATCAAAATTTTTAGAAAATAGTTTCAATTTCTACAATAATACCGTTCTTCAGGGACTCCAAGGTGAGACGTTGTTTGTTTATTTAGACGATATTGTCATATATGCCAATAATATCGAAGAGCATGATAGGAAGTTCCATCAACTAATGGAAAGATTAGTTCAGGCCAATTTAAAATTACAAACCGACAAATGCGAATTTTTAAGAACAGAGGTTAATTATCTTGGCCGTAAATTAAGTAAAGACGGTCTCAGTCCTGACCCAAAGAAAATTGAAGCAGTAAGAAACTTTCCTGCCCCCACGAATATTAGGAAAATTTGAGAATTTTTAGGATCAGCTGGCTACTACAGAAGATTTATCAAAAGATAGATTTTCAATGGAGTGAAAATGCAAATGATGCTTTTGAAGAATTAAAAGACTTACTTTGTAACGCTCCTCTTTTACAATTTCCTGAGTTAGATAAACCTTACAATATCACTACCGATGCATCAGACTATGCAGTTGGAGGTGTTTTGTCCCAAGGAGAGATAGGTAAAGACAAGCCTATCGCTTATTTTTCACGAGTCCTTAGAGGTCCTGAATTAAATTATGA
The DNA here is from genome assembly GCA_032872475.1 of Leptopilina myrica (nomen nudum). NCBI lineage: Eukaryota > Metazoa > Arthropoda > Insecta > Hymenoptera > Figitidae > Leptopilina > Leptopilina myrica (nomen nudum). Next base: position 10,520,680 of record CM065466.1, read on the forward strand.
AGTCTACGAGAAAGAAGCTAAAGCTGTCATAGACTCTGTCCAAGCGTTTCGATCTTACGTATATGGAAGAAAAATTAACATATACACAGATCACCAACCTCTAGTTTGGTTTAAATCCGTTGATTTAAACACTCGCGTCCAAAAATGGCGTTTCAAATTATCTGAGTACGATTATAACATCTTTTATAAACCAGGTAAAATGAATAATAACGCTGACGCCCTCTCAAGAAACCCTGTAGAAAGTACATCTGTTAATATTGTAACTAGAGCTCAGAAAAAGAAACAGGATAAAACTGTCGAACCTAATCCTATCCCTGCTGATTCAATTCCCCAAAATCCAAGTCCACCTAAAGAACAACCCCAACCTGAAAAACAGGGATTAGAAAAAACACACTCCATTTTAGAATCTCTTAAAGAAAATCCTCGTAAACCCAGATACCCCAAACGAAATCTAGAGAAACCTAAACCCATTTATGAAGAAAGTGAAGAAGATTCTGATGGAGAAGAAATAGCGCAAGCTAAACCCCTCCCAACTTCGAGGAAAAGAAGAGATGTACGCCCTGCCTCGGATGACCCACTCGATGGTGAAATCGTGGAACCTCCTCCAGTCCCAAAAACTAGGGATAAAACTAATCAAGATTCTTCTAACTCTGATTCGGATTCTGACTCTGAAGACTCAGATTCTTTTGAAACTTTGCCTAATAAAGAATCTACGGGTACCGAACGACTAAGACTCATCAAAACTAGAGAGACTATTCAATTTCGTCCAGATAATATAGTTTATTTTGTAGACACCAATGGTACTCCATGCGATGAAGGTGCTAAAAGGTTAATTGAACACAATAAAATTAGTCCTCAACAAAAATTAGTTTTTGGCGAAATTAATCAAATAAAAAGAAAAAACAACAGGTGTTTATTTTTTTTGTGTCTCAAAAATAACGAAAAAGAATCCTTGACTCAAACTCGCGAAAATATTTTTAAATTGTTAAAAAAATTTAAACAACGCTTAACAGATTTAAATCAAAATTAATTTTCCATTGCCAAAAGTCCAACAATTGAAGGACTAAATTGGACAGAAATTCTTAATCTCATTGATTTAGTATTTAGAGGTACTAAAATCACCATTTTAGTATCCTCTTAAACCAACTTCAAAAGGGAATGAGTATATTCTCACCATTCAAGATTTATTTTCAAAATTTTGTTTAGCAATTCCTTTATCGAATACCTTGTCTAGCACCATTGCTGACGCGTTCATTAAACGTTTTATTTGTATATTCGGATCCCCTAAAATCGTCCTCACGGATCAAGGACGTAATTTCTTAAGTGAATTGATGACAAGAGTATCCAAACGATTCAAGATTAAAAAGCTTCGAACTACAGCTTTTCATCCTCAATCTAATGGCTCTTTAGAACGATCTCATCATTCACTTGGTGAATTTCTTAGACAGTACACTGATATTGATAACGAATGGGATGAGTGGCTAGATATTGCCATGCTCAGTTACAATACTAGTACTCATGAAAGTACTAAACACACTCCTTATGAAGTAGTCTTTGGTCGTTTAGCTCGTCTTCCTTCTAGCGAACCTTTACGTGAAGGTGATTTAAATCCCACTTTTAAAGGTTACGTAACCGAACTAGTTTCTCGTCTCAACGGTATTCAAAAACTTGTTTATGACAACCAAGTTAATTCTTGGTGTTTTTCTTTTATCAGGACCCGCACCTGGTAAATTTGGGAATCATTATAATGGTCCTTATAAAATCATTGAAATTCTGAACAAACAAAACATTAAAATTCAAATTAATAAAGAACTTAAAATAGTTCACGCTAACAGACTCAGAATTTCTCACATTAATCCAAAATAAAAAAAATTTTTTTTGTATGTATGCATAAAACTGAAAAATAACATAGATATGAAGTTCTGTTACAGATGATGTCCATGTTTTATTTTCTCTTATTAATCCAATTCTCTTCAGTATGGGGAATAATAGGGTACGACTGCGGTGTGGGGGAATTAAATATTACCACCATATCACTCCTACAAGTGGGAGAATGTGAAACACCTAAAAACGACATACAAACAACAGAAACACAAATCCAACTATTACAAGTCAGTGAATATTCCGAAACTATGGTAAAACAGTGTAAGGTAGAAATGCATAGAGTAATTTATTATTGTGGAATGCACTCACACGTGTCTGTAGTCTACAATGGTATGAATGAGTATATAATGGAGACTAACAAAGATGTATGTGACATTGCACACGCCACCGGTATTTTTAAAATCACAGATACACATTCAATCTCGGGATTAAAAATAAATTAAACAACTACACACCCAATTACACTTAAAGGCACAATTGACAACGATGGCGGGTGCGATGGCGAAGGATACTCTGATCCTTATGGGTCTTAGAAAGACGTCGTTGTACAAGCTTCCGTTAAAATCACTTTGTCTGAACATTTAGCAACAGTAAAATTAGATTCTAATAAAATCATTTAAAAAACAGGAACAATATGTACCTTTTCTGAAGAAAGATGTATAGACCACGACGCAGGGTACTCGTATTGGAAATCCTTGCCCTCTGATTATTGTAAATTTGATAAATATAATGTTCTATATGAAGGTACAGCTAACAAGATGATCGACTTACACATTCACAACCCTCAAACTGTATACGCCGTAACCAAAGGAGAAATTACTTTAGCATTAACTTCAAAATCAGAAGAATTTTCATGCGGATATAGTCTTATAAAAACCGAACACCCAAAGTTAGTTATTTTTGAAAAGAAAGGAAGAGAAAGTTTTGCGAAAAAGAAACGAATTTCAGCTTCAAATTTAGATATATTTACTTATGTTAATTCAAATTTTGTATACGTAGAAAAGCACATTAGAACACAGATGAAAAACTTGTACACCGATATTATAAAACAAAAATGTAAAATAGAGCAGCAAACGATAAAAAATTCTTTGTCATTAGCAATTGTAGCTCCTGATCAATTTGCCTACGATATAATGAATAACCCGGGTTACATGGCTCTCGTTGCGGGTGAAGTAGTTCATATAGTCAAGTGTACACCAGTAGAAGTAAAAGTTCAACATGGAGAAAATTGTTTCATGGAATTACTAGTTTCAAGGAATAACAAAACTTTCTTCTTAACCCCCAGAACATACATTCTAAAATCAACAGGAACACAAACCATATGTAATAGTTTATTACCTTCATTATACCAAGTTAATGAAAATTGGTACAAAATCCTGCCATTGCCAGTGGAAGCACGAGCACCAGTCATCCTACAACCATCCAAAACCAACGAATGGAATTATCTCAATCCAGGAAAGTTAGCCATTAGCGGAATTTACTCCGAGGATGATATCCGGAAGCTTAAGGAAAAGATTATGTTTCCAGTAGAAAAACCTTCAGTCCTAAACGACCTGGCCATGGGTATGGGAGGACAACGGACGGTGACCAACAACCAAGGAATATTAAACCTTTTTAACGAAGATGTCGTGGAAAAATTCGTTGACAGTACTTGGAATAAAATTTGGCAAAGATTCATCACCTTCGGAACCGCGAGTGCTGGAATTTTTGCTATCGTGACTTTAATCCAAATCATCAAGTATATCCTCAACACACTTATACAGGGGTATACGCTATTCTCTGTTTATGGTTGGTCAATACATCTGTTAGGAGCGATAGTTAGTTCTATTTCTCACCTTTTGGTACATCTGGGTACTAGACCAAAGACACCTGAAACACCCTTGGAAACTGTTGCAGTTCCCACTACATCCAACGATTCTGAAGGGAGTTCACTTCTAAACAAACCAACCACACCTACCAGCCCACCGTATGATCCCAGATCACCAACAACTCAATTGTATCCAATGAACTCCATCCAACAACACCATCAACAACAACAACAACAACAAGGATTCTTTGCTTTGAAGTAAACACTTGATTACAAAGAACTATCTCACAATCAACAAGCCTAACCCTAAGTTGTTCTATTATAAAATTTTAGAAGAAATTAACATTGTATTCTTGCTCAGGTTATGGTTATTTTTCGTCTTGCATCCTCAACTAACCATTTTACGATGGGGGTGTAACGTCCTGTAGACTAACCAACGTTCTTTTTGGTTAAATTAAACATGTGTACCGTAAATTTTAACTTTATTGCTCTCTTACTTTTCTCTTTTAAATTTTCTTTTTTTTTATCTTTTTAAGAAATGAAATACGAAACTAAACACATTTTGGAAATAGCGAAACTAATTTTAAGAAACGAAAAGGAAACAGAACACTTGTAGAAATGTGAAACACATTTTAAAGAAACCAAAATTCTCGAAAGTAAGGTGAATTTATGAGTTATAAATTTTCCTGAAAACTCGAAACCCTCGTTCCTGACGAACGGAAACTCTCAAGGACCCCATCTGAGTAGACCCATTAAGGTCTATACCCATGTATATATATAGCTATATACCTACAGCAAAAGTGAAAGTAAGCTTCTAGTGATGTACTGTATATATAGATATACACGAAATATTAAAATTACGGAAATATGATTTTTAAATATTTTACTTTAATATTTCATAATTAATATTAATAATTATTGATTGTTTAATAAATTATTGTTATAAATAATTGTAGTAATTAATATTACTATAATTAACAAAAATTAATATTTTAAAAACTAGATTTCCTTATAAAAATAAAATAATAATAAAAATCAATTATTAAAAATAAATTGTTACTAAACAATAATTATTTAAACAATAAATAATTAATACCTTACCAGTAAAATTTAAACAATGGCTTAACTATTGGTTTTATTAATTAATAGAGTATTTTTAACAAGTTGTTCATAAATTAAAAATTAAATAATTGTTAATTAACAAATTAAAATAATTATTAACTAACTATTAAATAATAAAACTAATAAACCAAATATTCACTGAATCAGTTACAAATTAATCAAAACTATTAATTTTATTAGTAATAATATTAGTAATAATAATTTTTAAACAATAAGTTAATTAACAAATTTATTAAAATTATTATAATATTTCTTTAAATAATACAACAATTATCAATTTATAAGTTTAATTATTAAAAATACCAAATTTATTGTTATTAATATTAACAATAATAAACTTTTAAACAAATTATTAACAATTAACTTCAAAATATCTTGTTAATTAACAAATTGACTAAATAATTATTGAATAGTGTAATTTACATCGAATTAATTGTAAAATTCTTTAATTAACTATTTTATTGTTATTAACATTAATAATCATCAATTTCAAATAATGTTTAAACAAAATATTCAACTTTTATTATATAAAATAAGTAAAAATTGTACAAATTAATAAAATAACTATATTCTTGTAAATTTTAGAAATTGGAGTTGGAAGGGGAGATGAAGTTGAGGAAGGTCAAGACACAGCCCCTTTTTCAAAGATCCTCCTACACGTTAAACCCCTAAAAATGGGATGGACCCAAAATTAAACAATTAGGTCCATTTTCTTAATACATTTTCTCTCCATTTTCTTTTCTCAAACTAATCCAAAAACAACCAACCTTTTTTTCCCCCTTTCTACAACTTTTCTTCCCCAAATTTTCCTCTCTTAAGAAAATCGAAAGTGGGAATAGTTATATAAATATACGTGTTCCTTAAGGAAAAGTCAGTTCTCGAACAATTGTCAACTATAACTTAGAGTTCTCTCCAAGTTCTAGTTCAAGTTCAAAATCCTAATTCAAGTTCTTATTCAAGTTCAAGTTCAAAGTCAAGTTCTAATTCAAGTTCTAATTCAAAATTCGATTTCAAGTTCCAAGTTTATAATAAAAAGAAAATCAAAACGACTTTATCTCTGCATCCAGATCCAATTTCGACTTTTATCATCTTTAAAGTGTATTAAAAGTGACTACCAATTTAAATTTGCTGTGTTCTTTCTTTCTTTCTCTTGTCAATTTAAACATTCCTAGTTCCGGAAATGTTTCATACGTCTTATGCGAATGTATGGAATTATTTCTGCTAATATTTTTTTTTGTGTCATTTCCATATCAATTAAATCAAATTAAAGAAATAATATTGAAAGTATTCCCAAGCTATTGGACGCAAGTCTAGGCTTAAAAATAAATCAATTTAAAATAAAAGTATTGTTGCAAACCATTTTTGGGACGTAACATTATTTAAAAAAAATTTTGTTTGTTTATTTAATCGTATTCGTAAATAATTGTGTCAGAGTCAGAGTCGCAATTTGTTGGTTTACCAGAATACCTAGGGTCGTAATATAGTCGAACATCTTTAAATTCTTCAACTTTTTCTCTTTCTGCTTCTAAAATACTAAGCGTACACTCTATGCATTCGTTTGCTTTTTGCATACTATTGTATAAAATAATTTTACAATTGTAACATTCTATTGTTGCATCAACGTTTCTTACATATAAATGTTGCACTCTTTCTGTATTAAAATTTACTTGTTCAGAAATATTTAAATCAAAAAAACAATTTTGACAAATTATTTTATCATCTGAAAATGCTATTGCATTATTATAAACTTTTTTTACACGCGCATATCGTTTTAACAGTTCTTTAATTAAATATACTGTTTTTATATAATTTTCGCATTTAGAAGCTTCTAATGGTTGGTTGTCGGTCGGTAGCATCTTTTGAGAAAGAGAAAAATTTTTAATTAATTTATTTGTATTGTTTAAAAATTTTGTTCATGCTATTTCTATTATCTACTAGATTTTACATGCGTTGATTATGCTAATGTGTATACTCTTCTAGTGTTGTCTGTGGTCTGTCTGTGGTGGGGTTTTCTTTTGACAAAAAGGTACAGGGTGTATGATCAGGTGAATTTATGCATCAGTTCAGTTTCTTTTTAAGTTTTAAACAGAAAAATTCGAAATGTCTTCGAGTAGTTTTGAAAATATTATAGAAAATGTGGATTTGTTTCCTAATCTAATTGAGTTTTTTAATAAGGCTTTAGAGTCCGAAAATTGGAATATAGATTCGTATAGTGTAAAGAGTTTTGAAGAATATGTTGAAATGAGCACAAAAACGGGTAGTGGATGTTTAACAGAATTTGATAATATTTTAGAAAAAGGAGGTGTAGTAATTTCGAATGAAGAAGAGCTAAATGATATTTTAAATGAAAAAAATGATGCATCTTTGCAATGTTCAGAAAAAGATTATGAACTTACGATTTCAAGTGAGCAAAGTAATGATGAACTTTTGGAACCAGTTTTTGTTCAAAATATTTGGGAGAAAGGAAGATGTAAAGAGATTTTTTTTATAAAATTGAAAAAAAATTATTAATTAGTGGACCTGACTGGTGGAATACTTTTCCGATTAATCAACAAAATGAATTAAGGAAAACTGTTGTGGATTTAATAAAAGTTGATAATTTAAAAGGAGTTTATTACATGGATAATACCTTTTTTATAGTAAGAGGACGTTGCCTTGAAGTTGTAAGTAAAAAAAATTAAATTGTTTTATATATTTTATATTACGTATTTATGAACATATATATATATATATATATATATATATATATGCATTTTGTTTTTAGGTGGACAGACATTTGGTTAGGTTTGAGACACACACTAAAATAAGTCTAGCACAACATTCTTTTTTAAACTAAATGATGGTTTAAAAGTAAGACTGCCTTGTTCTTGGTTGGATGTTAGACCGACTACAAAAGCAAAATAAGTCGCAAAAAGAAAAGATTTTATAAAACAAAATGGAGGAGTAGTTAATGCACCTTTTATTTTAAACAGTAAAAGATATGATATTTTTATCTTTTGAAAATGAAGAAAAGTTTCCTTTTTTAAAAAAAGAAAGTGTTTTATGTTTGTGTTGTTTATAATATTATAGAGAAAAAAAAGTAAATAAAATTTATAATTTGTTTTGTTTTTCAGATATATTATACTGGGGATTCATGCAATGTTATGCATTCTTCTGGTGTAAGATTTTGTTCTTGGTGAGTTTTGTATATTGTAGTATGTAGTTTTTTTTATGAAAAATAAGTTTTTAGTCCTATTAAAAGAATTATGAAAATTAATAACGATAGTAAAAGATAATTTAGAAATAATTGATATTTTGTTATTGATAATATGTAATTTTTATTAGATTCTTGGATTTGTGTTATTAATATTAATTTTTATTCTATTTTAGATGCTGGGATAGATGTGTTTTTTGTATATTGTATTAATTTTTTAAACATTGAATTTGGATTTTTAATTAATTTAAATAGTGTAGCATAATTTTCTTTTTAAAAAAATTCATTTTTAATGTCGGTATGTAAGAAGAAGTGTGTTGAGTATTTTTAGTTATGTTAGGAAAAATATAATTTTTGTTTCAATGATACATTCAGGCTCTATATGTAAGATACCATTATTTTTGATAATTTTTTGAGATGTTCTTCTGTTAGGGCATTGAATATTAATGTTAATAGTGTTAAAATTTGAATAAAGCCATGCTTGAGAATTTTCAAGAATAGTCCAATCAGTACTTTTATCTAATTGTAAATATAATGTGCAATTGTGTGTTTGTTTGTTAAAAAATAAAGCAATCTCACATATATAATTTTTTATTGTTAATTTAGTATCAGGCGTGTTAAGGCAAAGTTTTCCACTTGTTGTGTTATGAAATAAAGAAAAGTTACTTATATGAAAATATATTTGATTGTTTATACTGATAGCAATATATTGTGTTTTATATTTTATGTATGTAGATATACTAGAGTTTGTATTGAATTTGTAAAATAAAGGAATTGAATGTAATTTGTATACATCATATTGTCGTTTTGAAATAATAGGTATTGTAAATGAGAAATATAATTTGTTTTTTAAAATAAACTGTGTAATTATTGAATTTTTTAGCAAATCTGATAATGTAATGTTATTTTGAATGCAATTTTTAAGATTTTCTTGTGGTATAGATTTTAATAATGTAGGATGCCATTGATTATTGTTAGAATATGTTATGATGTTTATTAGAGTTTGTGTATAGTAAATATATTCGTATATAGGTTTTCTTAATTATTTTATCCATGATTTTACGAATGATTCGTAATTCTTTTTAAACTAACTTGGAAAATTATAAAACAAACTGGTATAATTTTTTATTGTTCCATTAATGCGAGTGATTTTAATTATATCATTAGAGAATTCTATCGGAAAAATGTCTATATCTTTTTGTATCCAAAATGACATTGGATCCAAATAGTTTGTTTTTTTATAATTTCTTGAAAATGTTGTTTATTCTCGTCTGTATTACTGATATTATCAAGAATGTTTTCAATTTCTATTATAGTTTTTTGTAATTTAAATTATTTACTTTTGATTTGTTCTGTTATATAGTCATTTTAACATCTATTTTGCATTGTGTGGTTATTTCTTTAAAAAAATTTGTTAATAACTTTCCAAATTCTAATGTATCGTTTATATTTACGTAACTTATTAGGTGATTTTTGTTAGTTGGAAATATGATGTCTTTAACTGATTCAAAAATAATATTGGGTTCATTAGGTAGGAATATTTGTGTATATGAGTATGATGGTTTGACAAATATGGTGCAAAATATAATAAAAGCAGTAAACCTTACCCATGTCATGCTGTTTTCCTTGATTATCTATTAAAACAGAGAAAATGCGAAAGAAATTTTTTTTAAATTAATACTTCTTTCTTTGTAGAGAGACATGTGAATGTAAGTAGTTTGATGTTAAATCGCTATAACAAAAAAAATAAATTTAGATTAGTTTGGATTCATTAAAATCTTTTTTCCTATGTTCTTTACTATTTCTGTGAAATAATTCAATTAATTTGTGTAAATATGGGTTGCCTGTTAACAAATATGTTGGTTTGTTAGGTTCTCTTAATACTTGAAGTTGTAAGTCAGTACATTTTTTAATAGTATGACCTTTGTTAAAACAATATCTACAGTAATTATTCCATTGTATTAATTTTGTCCTGGGGTCAGTTTGAGTGCTAATTTCGCGAGTTTTTTGGTTTTCTATTTCTACAATGATTGTTTCATCTATTAGATCGTGTGTATTTACGAAGTGTTTTAGAAGGTCTAATGCAGCATATTGACCTGCTAGATCTTGACTATATGCTTTGTTTATTGATTTATCATTTATTGACAAAAAAATGTATTGAGGTAAAAGGTTTTTTGGTTTCTCAATTAACATATAAACTTGTGGGGGTGGTAGGCCATATTCAAAAACAAAATAGCGTAATAATTGAATAATATCGTGTTGTCCCGGTAATGGTTTAAAGTCTTCCAGTTGCATTTCCATAAATCTGTTTTTTAGAGGTTCTTTTAAGCTGGAGAGTGTAAATGTTGTTCTTCTTTGTTTTGAAATGTCAATAGGTTTTTGATACATGCTAAAATATAAAAGTCAGGATATAAGTGAAAAATTAGATTTTATACGTAAGTTCGTCTAGGAGTAATTCTTTTTCTGAATGGAGTGAGTAGTCGTGAAAATAGATTTCTTTCTGATGTTTGAGTTACTTTGTTTAAAAACTTGATGATATTTTTTATATGATTACTACATTCTTTACTACTATGGATGATTGTTTTGCAATTTTTGCAAGAATTTGACCAAGCTACAAGTTTTTGACGTGAGTCTGTTTGAGATTCCTGATCTTTCGTTCTTAAATTGTCTTGATTTGCATTGATTTCTTCGTCACACAAGTCATAGTTTCTAATTAAAATTAAAAGTAAGGTAAATGCTGCTCTGTTTTCTGCTACTTCTTTTGTTTTCCCTGTTTTTAATACTAAATGATCTAGGACTATTATTTGAGATACAAAATAAGGTTTAGTAGCATGATTGCAACTTTCGTAAGTGTAAATTTGTGGTGGATGAAGACCATATTTGATTGTAAAATCCATTAAAATAGTCATGTGATTTAGAGTGTGGAAGGAATGTTGTCTATTTCTATTGAATCTTGGGGCTTCATAAGGTTCGTTGTAAAAATTTTCCATTTTCCTGTTGAAAGAAACAAATATGCGTTTTTTATAGTTTAGAATATGTATTTAAGGGTCTGAATTAACAATTTATGCATTTTTTATAATCTTTGTTTATTTTACTTAGTTCAGGTTGTAAGGGAGCTTTATGTTTTATGTTTTTGTTAGTTATTTTTGAATTTTCTTTAGCAAATGTAGTTGTTAATGGTTTTTCAAGAAAAATATTCTGTATCATACGATTTTTCAGAGAAAGTGAAGTTAAAAATTGGATTTGAGGTTTAATTATATTTGTTGAAAAATTTAATTTAAAGTTTGTCCTGGGTGTTGAAACTTTATCTAGCGATTCATGTTGTTTTTTAAATAATTTGTGAAACACTTTTGAAGCTGCTTGTTTTTGTGCCATTTTTATATTTGTTGATAAATAACTTTCTTTTATTTCGTTTACTTTGCAGATACCAATGATGTTTGATTTTAAGGAAGATATGTTAAACACTAATTTTGAATATTTAGGTTGTGGTAGGTTTAGTTTTTTACAAATTTCATCTAATTCTTTTTCTACGCCTGTAATAGGTTGGACTTTAATTTTAGTCTTGTCAAGTCTAGGAAGTGTTTTTAAGTATAGTAATGCGCAATGTTCTTTTACTTCGTCTGGATTACGTCCAATAGCAGTAAAATTGAATTTTTCATGTATAATTGATATTTCAAAAATTATTTTATCGTCTTCGTCTTAGTTAGTTCTTCTACTTTCTCCGAAAGGTTCATGCTTTTAATATATGAAAATTGTTAGTATGGTTTATTTTTGATAATTCTTCCACCGGATATGCAGGTGCTGTAGAAATAATGTTGCTGTTACCTTGTTTTGATTCTATTTCTGCGTCTTCTTGAGGAGTAGGATTATCTGTTTTTGTTTTTGTGTATGCTTGTGTTCCTGAATGTAATAAAAGATTGGTTGCTGAGTCCCAAATACATCCAATTAAATGAAATAACCATCCAAAAACGGTATAAAGTGTGTAACCATGAATAAATGTGTCTATGAGTAATTTTATTGCTCTGATTAATATTACTACTCCTATAAAACTTGCGCTAATAGTTCCAAAACTAGAAAAGGCTGTCTATACTTTATTCCAAGTTGATTCTGCGATTTTTTCCATTGTTTCTTCGTCTAACAAATGCATTAATGATATACCCTGATTTGTACTAGTTTGTCCTGTTATACTGCGAGCTAAACTGTTTAAGACCGTAGGTTTTTCTTCTGGGAACATTATATGTTTATGTAGTTTATTTACATCTGATTGTGAGTAGATTCCGCTTGTTGTTAAAGATGAAGGATTGATATAATTCCATGTAGGACTTTTTAATGGTTTCATAATAGCAGGGGCTGCTGATTCTGCTGGATTAGGTATCATTTTGTACCAAGTTTCCCCCAAGAAATACATTGTAGGTACGAAGGAATTGCAACTTGTTTGTGTGCCTCTACTTGTGATTATGTGTGTTCTGGGTGTTAGGAAAAGTGAATTATTTCCTTTTAAAATTGGTAAATGTGTATAAGTAAGTGAATAAGTCCATATTTTAAACTGTGGGTTTAGTATTTTTTATAATTGTTGCTCCTTTTTGTGTTTCTATTACCAATAGTTTAGGATGTTCTGTTTTATACATTATGAGGTGACAAATAGGGGTTTGAGCTTTTTGAGTTAATACAAAGGTTATGTCTTCTGAATTTAAAGAATATAAAATTTCTGAATTGTTTGAATTAGTCTCGTAAATTTTCTTTGCTAATCCTTCATAAAGTATTCCCTATTTATTGAATTTACAAATGTCTTCGGGTAATGGGTTCCAAAATGTTTGTCCTCCTTACATGTCAATACATCTGGCATCTGATAGTTGACATGTTACACCAGAATTTAAATGAGGCATAATATTCTTTTAAGGTTATTGCAACTACGGCTTGCACTGTTACATCCTCCCAAGTTCCTAAGGGGTCAGAATATTTTGCTCCTAAACATTTACCATCGAATGATACAGATCCTGCTAATAGTACGCTGTTAAAAGATGTGTGATTGACTTTTAATCCTGATATTAATGAATAGTGTCCTATCATTATTGTTCCTCTTTCATGAAGAGTCATACATTGTTCGCGACTAACATCTAGAATATATTCGCTTTGACCATTTGCCACACTGGAACTATGTGAAAACATTCCACATTGTGTGATTGAACGTCTGATTTCTATTTTGCATTGTTTAATTTTAGCTAGGGAATAATCAGCAACTTGTATTAATTGAATATAAATTGATTCTGAGTCACAGTCTCCTACTTCCAAAAGTGATATAGTAGTTAAGTTAAGAGTGTTGGCCCCGCTGTCATATTTAATAATAGCATGTATGTTTGTATAATACATTGTCATTATGATTAATATCATCCATGTTTTCGATCCGGAAAACATTTCTGAAAAATGAGTTGTATTTGTTTTACTTATTTATTATTATATTTTTCGAATTTATTGTGTAATTTGTTTGTGTTAAAAATTATAAGTTTACTTGTAGTAAAATGTCTGCAATATATCCTTGGTCTATTTCGTATAAACATTCTATTAAATTGTAAAAAGCGTAGGGTCCGCGTGTCTTTATAGTTAATATTATATCTTTCTTTGTTTCGAAATCTCTTAAATTATTTTTCCATCTATGAATGTTACAATCGTTTTTGTAAAATATTCCTGATATAAATAAATATGGCCATAATTCAGTCATATTAACGTGATGAGCAATAAAATTGCTATTTATGTCTATTTTTCTTTTGTGTCTGTTGTCCATCTAAAAGTACAAATTTTATGTGTTTTTATTAGTGTCCCATAGGGGCAAAAATATCCAGTATTTCTAAGTTTATGAGTCCTAGTTCTAAAGCGTTTTTTGATCCAATAATTCCATACTTATTTTGAAAAGGATATGACATGTCAGTATCTATAACTGAGAAATATAATGTTGTGTTTTCTACTTCGATTTCTACTCTTCCGATTATAAAAATTTGTTATGTGTTCATTTGAATTTCTGTAGCTTCGTGTGACTAAAATGGTATGTTTAATATTTTTTTTGATAAATAACTATTTTTAGTGTTTAAATTTATTTGAAATGTGAAATCTTCTGGTATTAATTGTAAAGATTTCAGAGTGAGACTAATCATGTTTTTTTTGTCTGAAAAAGAAATCCGTTTTGATTCATTTTAGATATTTTAATTCGGTTGACATGTACTATTTTAGGTTTATTTTTTATTTCTATTTTTATATTTCTTTTTCCTAATACTTCTAAAATTTTATGCGGTCCTGTATACTGATTAGCAAATTTATGAATTTTTTCTCCTTGTAATAAAAATACCTCATCTCCTACTTTAAGATTTTGTGGATTGCTATTTTTGTCATAATAAGTTTTTGATTTTTCTTTTGCTAAAATTAAGTTTTGTCTAGCAATATTTCTCATTTCGTGAAGTCTTGTTATTAAATCTGTCAAATATTAATCGTAAGACTCTAGTTTTTCGTGTTCAAGTGGTGGATCACTTGATGGTAGACTTGCTAATTTTCCGAAAATTAATTCACACGGGATACATTTAGTACCTTCATGGATGCTTGTATTATAAGAAAACATAGCTAGTTCTAACCAGTCGTCCCATTCTTCATTTTTATTAATAAATTGTTTCAAATATTCTCCTAAAACGTGATGAGATCTTTCGATTGATCCATTAGACTGAGGGTCGAAAGCTGTTGTTTTAAATTGTCGTATTCTAAATCTTTTTGCTAATCTTCTTATTAAATTACTTCAAAAATCTGTTCCCGGATCTGTTAGTTCCCCGAAAATACAAATAAATCTTTTAATAAAGTTTCAAGTTTCAAGTTTTTGCATACATGTTTTAATGACATTATTGTATTTTTTATTTTTTGTTTAGTATTATTAAAATTTTTTTCATTTCATTTTCTATGGGGAGAGCAATGTGATAATAAATACCTTTTTTAATTTTTTCTGCTACACCTAATTCAAGTTAATTAAAATTCGTAATTTTTCACGTTTTTCTAACGATCTGGAACCATTATTTAAAGAATCACCGTTAATTGAAATAAAATATGTTAAGTTGTCTTTGCGCACTGTTAATTGGTCTCTGCAGTCGATAATATATTTTTCTTGTTTTAAATTTTCGCAATCTTCTTTTTTCAATAAGTTGTCTTCGTCTTCAGATGATGCTTCAGAATTAGAGTTTTCATAGCCTTGATCAATATCTTCATGTTCTTCTAGTTTTGTTTCTTGATTAATATACTCAGGATTAGATTCAATTTCAATATTATAAGCTTCATTATAAAATTTCTTATTTTTTGTATTACATACCTTTTTTGGTCTTCCTCTCTTCTTTTTTAAGGAAATATTAAAACGTGTGCTTTGTTTCTTTGGTCTACCTCGTTTCCTTTTTATATGTACTTCTTCTTCTTTTTCTTCTTCTTGAATTTCTTGATTCTTCGTTTCTTCTTGAATTTCCAGTGATTCTTGATTTTTGTTTCCTTGTATTTCTTCTTCTTGATTATTGTTTTCTTGTATTCTTCGTTGATTTCTTGTAGCAACATTACGAGCTTAATTACGAGTATCATAATTTTCTGGTTTGCAGCATTCATTATATAACATTTTTTTAATATGGCAGAGATTTTTTACCTCCAAATTTGAGTAATTATTTTGACTTGATACACAATTTAAGTATTCTACAATTTTTTCTTGCACACATTTATTAATATATTCTTGAGTAATATTTTCCTGAGTTTCTGGAATGTCTTCTGTTTTTATTTTTTGCACTTTATTTTCAGTAACATCTTCGATTGGATTTCTTGATAAAGCATCAGCATTTACATTTATTTTTCCTGCCTTGTAGACCACATTAAAATCGTATTCTGCTAATTTTAGTTTCCATCTTGTAACTCTTGAACATGGATCTTTTAAATTTTGGATCCAAACTACTGTTTAATATTTTTCACATTTTTTGGTGTTGGAAATTTTTTCACTGCTTCTACTTTCTTTGGGTCCAGTCGTACACCATTTTTGTCGATAATATGCCCTAAATATCCTACTTTTAACCTTAAAAATTCACATTTATCCGGCTGTAATTTTAAATTTGCATAACGTAACCAGTCCATGAGTTTTGTATATTTTTCTTCGTGTTCTTGTAGTGTGTCCGCGTATATTACGATGTCATCCAGATAAACAAATAATTCTGATCCTTGCAATCCTAATAATACTTGATCAATTAATTTTTGAAATGTGCTAGGTGAATTTTTTAGTCCAAAAGGCATTCTATCAAATTCGTAATGTCCAAAAGGAGTTGAAAATGCTGTTTTGTATGAATCTCTAGGGTCCATTTTTATTTGATGAAAACCGGAAGCTAAGTCGAAAACTGAAAAATATTGAGCATTTCCGAGTTGATCTAATAAGTCCGTAATATTATGAAGGGGATAAAATTGTTCTACCGTGCGTTCATTGAGTTTTCTAAAGTCCAATACTAATCGCCATTTTTTATTTCCTTGAGAGTCGTCTTTTTTTGGTACTATCCATATTGGTGTATTATAAGAAGAGTCAGAATGTTTTATAATTTTTTGTTTTAATAATTCATTCACTTGTCGAGTCATTCCTTCTTTGTGAATGGGTGGAAATCTGAATTGTTTAGTAATAATTGGAGTGTCATCTGAAGTTATTATTCTGTGTTTTATAAGATCTGTTCCTTCTAAATATTCGCCAGGTATATGGAATCTATCTGAATATGTTTTTACTAAATTCAAAATGTGTTCTAGTTCTTCTTTATTTAAATGATCGAGACGAAGTGATTTTTTAATTTCCTCAATTCTGTCACTGCCTGTAATATTGAAAATTTTGTTTGATTTATAATTTTTTGAAAATACATCAATAATTTGCGCAATTGATGTGTCTTCAGATTTATGTGTTTCTTGTTTTATTTCTTCAAAATCTTCTAAATTTACTTCAAAAATTGATATATCTATTGGTTTATTAAGAGTGTTGATTACTTTTAAGCAAGCTAAGCCTTCTATGTTTGAAACTACTGCATCCCCTATATAAACACCATCTTTTATTTCTAGTCTTGGAATATATCCTTCTTTTTTTTCTTTATTTAAAATTTTAACTTAAATGTTATAAATTGATCTTGCTGTTATTGTAAAATAATTTTTTGAATCGAAATGAAATTTTTGTTTGTTTTTTTCTAAATGACCTTCTTTGTAATTAATTTTTACTTTATTTTTAATGCACGAATTTTCAATAAATTAGGCCCTGCTGTAGTGTCAATTTTCAAAGTTATTGGGATTTTTAATTCTTTAGTATCTATTCGGATGTACGGTATTGAGTTTGTTTTTGCTAAATTAATGTTTCTGGACGCGTAGTAACTTTTTTTGCATTCTTCCTCAGAGCATCCTACTGAAGAGGAACTTTGGAGTTTCCCTGATTTTGTGTTTCCGGAGTGACTTGTGGTTGTTTGTTATTGTCGTCCCACATCTTTTTTCTACAATTGGTGGAAATGTGTCCTAATTTTTTGCAATAATTACAAGTTATGTTTAGATTTCTATTCACGAAGTTTCTAGTGTCGTTTCGAGATTCTTGAGAAAAATTTCGGAAAAAATTTTGTTGGTATGGTAAATTCTTTGTTAGTTTTAGGGTGTAAATTATATTCCGTATTATTGTTACTTTTTCTTAAATCATTGTGTAATGATAATCTTCTTTCAATGTCGATTGCTTTGTTAACTATCTCTGCGAATGTTTCAGATGTTCCTATTCGTATTTCAATTTCTGGTCTAAGTCTTTGCGAAAAACAGTCAATAATTGATCTATCTAAACTTGCTTTAAACGCATCATCTACTGCATTGTCGTTGCTAATTCTATGTGCATCTAATATTCTTTCTGCCGCTTCTGCAATTCTAGCACCGTATGAGATTACATTTTCCCACATAAATATTGCGCCTAATTCTCCTTGTAACTGATATACTGATTTTACTGGTGAGTAAATTTGTTTTAGTCTTTCCGTTAATTCTTCTACAGTATTAAAGTTATTTCCTATTATAATTATTCATGCTTCTCCCGAAATTCTACTTCTAATTAATTTAACTAAATTTGTCTAAATTTGTGCTACTTCGGGAAGCATAGACTTTGCTTCTATACAACTTTCGATAAAAATTTATAATGGTATATTTTTTCGGTAATGAGACTTGTTGATTATTTGGCCATGTTTTCTTCAAAATTATTACTATTTTGTAGTAGTACTAATAGATAATAATTTTTCGTGAAAATATTTTTTTACCTAGTCCAATATTTTCCGAGGGGGAGGGGGTTAAATTTTTGTGTTTTTCAGTACAATGCTTATTTCAATAATTTTTTATTCTAAAACAATTAAACATACAAATTTGATAAAGTACATTTTGGAAAGGTTTTTCATGCTCTTTTGATTGGAAATAAGCATTTTGAAAAAAAAAATTTGACCCAAAAAAATCAAAATTAAAAATAAATTTCAATTTTTGAGGGGGAGAGATACGATTTTTTTTAAACGACAGCTGAGGTTTTTTCCTAAAAGGACATATAAATGAAAAAGTGAGACTAGAATGTTTAAACAATAAAAAAAGAATTTTCTCCTAAACAGAGCTAAAAACCGGGTTTAGAGCGCTCCGGTGAGTTGAAAACCCTTTATTCAATGTTTAAACATTCTAGTCCACTTTTTCATTTATATGTCCTTTTAGGAAAAATCCTCAGCTTTCGTTAAAAAATCGTATCTCTCTCCCATAAAAATTGAAATTTATTTTTATTTTTGATTTTTTTTGGGTCAAAATTTTTTTTTCAAAATGCTTATTTCCAATCGAAAGATCATGGTAAAACCTTTCTAAAATGTACTTTGTCAAATTTGTGTGTTTAATTGTTTAAGAGTAAAAAATTATTAAAAAAATAAACATTACTATTTATTGTTAAACAATAAATAATTAACAATTTATTATTAACAACTTTGATTAACAATTAGGATTATTTATTTTATAAATTAATAAAAACTTTTAAACAAATTATAGTAACTTAATATTACATTCAAATGTTAATTAACAAATTAGTTAATTATTTATAATATTAATTAATTAATTATGTAATAATCAAGATTTTTAATAAATTAACCATAACAAGAGAATAATAATTGAAATTACTAATTTTATTATTAATAAATTTAGTAATAATAATTTTTAACAATTAATAAACAATAAATAAATAATAAATATTTAAACAATGAATTAATTCATGAAATTACTCAAATTATTATAAATAATAAAAGAATTATCAACTTATTGTTTAAATTAATAATTTTATTGTTATTTATTTTAATAATTGGAAACTTTTAAACAATTTATCAACAAATAACCTTAAAATATATTGCTAATTAACAAATTGATTAAATATTTATTAAATTATGCGAATTGCATCGAATTAATTCTAAGAACCTAGTAATTAATAATTTTATTGTTATTACCAACAACAAACATAATTTTTAAAATGCTATTAAACAAATCCTCATTTTTTATTGTATAAAATACACGAAAAATCATAGGAAATGTTAAAATTAAGAAAGTCACCATTTTTGTAATTTCTAGAAATTGGAATTGGAAGGGGAGATGAAGTTGAGATAGGTAATGACTCAGCCCCTTTTTCAAGATCCTCCTACGCGATAAACCCCTGAAAATGGGACGGACCCAAAATTCAGTTATCAGGTCCATTTCCTAATGCATTTTCTCTCCATTTTCTTTATCTTAAACCAATCCTAAAACACCCAACCTCTTTTTCCCTTTCTTTGACATTTTATTCCTAAAATTTTCCTCCCTTAAGAAAATCGGAAGTGGGAACAGTGATATAAATATATGTGTTCCTTAAGGAGGTTCTCCGGCAAATCAATTTTCTTCGAAATTTTACCAAATTTTGAGAGAATATTTATTTTTGTATACTTTATAAGTGGCAAAAACCTCAACACCCCTTACCATGCTAAAAACGTAAATATTCAGGTTTGAAGTTTTAGCATTTGCATAGGATTCCACATAAAGCATTTGAAAATGTGACATTTTATTTAATTGCTGACAAACTCTTCTTACAATTTTTTTTAAAAAACTAGTATATTGTAGAGTCAAATTAATAGAATAATATAAAACAGTTTTAAGAGGGTTAACCATGCTTAATTTTTTAATAGAGCACTTTTAAGTAGAAAAGTCAGGTTGATTATCCATTGCGCGTCAAGCGGCAAGAGAGACAACTTCTGTCACGCGCTTGAGAAAGAGAGAGAAAGCACAAAATCGTTCTCAACTAATACTTAGGTGGCGGGAGTGGTCGATTCGTATAAAATGTGTCGCGCGCAACTGAGCGCCACTGGAGCCGGAGAACCTCCTTAAGAAAAATTCAGTTCTCGAACTTCTTCTTTTTCTTGTCAATTTAAACATTCCTAGTTCCGAAAATGTTTCATACGTTTTATGTGAATGTATGGAATTATTTCTGCTTAATATTTTTGTGTGTCATTTCCATATTAATTGAATTAAATAAAAGAAATAATTATTGAAAGTATTCGCAAGCTATTGGACGTAAAAGTTCAGGCTTCAAACAATTTCTGATATAATTAAATTTTAATATTAAATTAAATCTAAAACAAGTATTGTTATTGCTTCCTCATACTGAGGAAGTATTGTAATACCAAACTTTTTCAGGTTCGATTTTTTAACATATCTTTATGTTATTTGACCTCAGCAGTTCAAAAATGACATTTTTACCAAATGTTATTTTGTATGTGTGTGTGCGTGTAAACATCACATTTTCATAAATATCTCCAAATTATAAAGAGCTTTTGGGCTGAATTTTTTTTAAATTGTAGGTCTCATTTGCGGACATAAAATGAAAGTACTTTGAAATAGATTAATAAAGTTTAACTATTTATTTTTTTGATTTTTAATTTTTCAAAAAAATGTTTTTTGCCCATAACTTAAAAAAAATTTTAGGACACCTATAAATGTTTCTCTCTAATTTTTTAGAATTTTTTTACACGCATCTTTTGAGCCAAGAATAAACATTTTTCGTTCATATTCACCGGAGATATTAAACTTTTAAAAATCAAAAATTTTGGAAAATAAGACTTTTTTGAGAATTTTGTTGAAAAATGTAGAAATAACATTAAAACTATAGTTACCAACTTTGCAGAGCATTAAAAAACCCTTCAATTGACCTATTTTTGAAGCTACTTCGATTAGAAATAAAGAAGTTATTAATATTTTAAAAAACGGAAATTGTGAAAAAAAAATTTCATGTGAATGTATTAAATAAAGAGAAAAAAATATTACAACACTTAAGAATAATTGTTAAAAATTTATACTTTATTCTTATAAACATCTCTATGCGGAAGCAAAGTGTTCATGAAATAAACACAACAAGATTTATAAAAACGAATGAAATGAGTACCAAAAGAATAACAAAAATTTATAACTTGGCAGCGGTTTTTTTCATATTTTTGGGAAGTAACAAATAATCAATTTTGATATAATTTTCTTCCTAGCATTAGATACAGTAGAAAAAACTTTCCGTCATTGTTTCTAATAGGATTTAATATATTTTTCATAAAAAAACATAGTGGATGGGAAACAATTTTTATATAATTTTCAATAAAATATTGGATACAATGGGAAAGAACTTTCTGTCATTTTTTGATATATGATTTGATAGGATTTCAATCAAAAAATCTTTTTTGATTGTAAACAATTTTTAATAAAACATTTTGATTAGAGGTGCATTTAAGCGATACAATACAATAAAAAGACATATCTCATTTGTTCTTGTTTTATATTGTGTGAACTATCTTCTCGTCAGAAAAAAAACCTGTTAAACAAAGAAGAGATTCTTGGTTGTAACAAGAGAAGTAATTCAAAAACTAATGTACTATAATTAGTGCAATTTTTAATAAAAACATTCATAATTAAAGAATACAATTTGACTTATTATTTGAATTATTTTATCTTTGAGTTGTTGAACTATTTTACGAAATTATATTTTTTACAGATTCTAACAAGGTTATATTTTTTCAGAGGTTTTCTTTATTCACATTTTTTGTCATTTTTGAACATTTTCATGTGAACTTAATGAAGAATACCTCTGAAAAAAATATAACCTTGTTAGAATCTGTAAAAAATATAATTTCATAAAATAGTACAACAACTAAAAGATAAAATAATTCAAATAATAAGTCAAATTGTATTCTTTAATTATAAATGTTGTTGTTAAAAATTGCACTAATTATAGTACACTCAGATGCATTAATGCTGTCCTTCCAGTTTAACGGTATTTTGCAAAGTCGTATGATTTCTATCAAAATGTTTTTAGTTCATGACATATGAGAACATTCCTATGTCACGAACTAAAAATATTTTATAGAAATGACCCGACTTTTTAAAATTCCTTTAAACCGTAAGGTTTAAAGTCTTGTTACAACCAAGAATCTCTACTTTGTTTAACAGGTTTTCTTTCCTGACAAGAAGATAGTTCACACAATATAAAACGAGAACAAATGAGATATGTCTTATTTTATCGTATTGTATCGCTTGAATGCACCTTTAATCAAAATGTATTATTAAAAATTGTTTCCAATCAAATAAGATTTTTTGATTGAAATCCTATTAAATCATATATCAAAAAATCTGCCCGCGCTTCGCGCGGAGGGCTCGCTTCGCTCGCGATATTTTCTTCGACTGTTGTTCGTTACTTGAGTTCTTCTTCCTGTTTCAGAATATATGTTTCATAAACCTTTTTTTTTCTTAAAGTTACTACAACTTTAAGGAATACATTCTCATCACATATTTTTGCTGATGATTGAGAGATTGAGTAGACTTAAATGTAGGGGAATAGGTTCGGTTGTGGGTATAGTTTCGTTTTTGACTCACAATTTGTGTCCTTGTAGATATTAAGCAAACATATGTATATGTATTTAAAGCTAGAGACCTTAGCTAACTACTCGTAAAGAAAATAATTTGATTCTGTTGACTAGAAAAATTTTATTAAAAATTCAATAAATTAGTCATTTTTCTAACATAGAGAATTTTGGTTCGGTTGTGGGTATTCTTGAAAAATCTATTAAAAGTGCAAAAAAAATGTTCTCACTTCTAAATAAAAACAATTGCACGATTGTAAATTAAAAAAACTTCGCAGGAGGAAGCAAATTTTTTAGATGAACATAAAGAGGAATTGATTTTTACGTTTAACAAAAATTATGAAAACACCAGAAAGAAGCAAATTTTTTTTGACGATCCTAATAAAGAGGAAGCAAAATGTCTATGAAATAAACATCTAGACTCAAATCTTGTTATACTCTAGAACATAGTAAACTGAAATTCAGGTGCTGTAGATATTCATCAGTAAGTCTTGTCATTCGAATGATACTACAAAGGCGAAAGAAACGAAACCAGAATATATATAAAATATTTTACATATACGTCTGCAATAAACATCAAACTTCTTTTACAGAAAAATATGACGATATTACAATATGCTAAAAAAAGTAAGTCTTTGAGAAATTTTGATTTTTACCCTAATTTATAGGATTTTTAAGTATTTTTATACTGTTTAAGAGCCTATAACTTCGAAAATTGACTTTCTATGAAAAAATGTTCTAGAGGAAAGTTGTTTGTATTAACCTAATCTAAAGTAATATAAAAATAAAAATTCTGAAATTTGAAAAAATTGAATTTTCAAAATTTTGAAACTACCGTAGTTTGCGTAGTTTTCGACGAAAATGGCTGGCTAACGAACTCGATCTGTATTTTAACACTATTTTTGTGCATGCAAAGTTGCAAGTTGATGCAATAAGTTTTTCAAGAGTTATCGTGGCAACGCCATTGTGTCTACAGACAGACACGAAGACAGACATACAGACAGACACTTTTTCTAGACCATGTTTTTTGGACTCAGGGGACCCTAAAACGTCGAGATTTCATAAAATTAGCGAAAGTCAATTTTCTACCAAAACTAATACTTTCTCATGTAATGAGAATGTAAAAATGACCGAAAGTTCTTTCCCATTGTATCCAATATTTTATTGAAAATTCTATCAAAATTGTTTCCAATCCACTATGATTTTTTTTTAAATATATTAAATCCTATTAGAAACAATGACGGAAAGTTTTTTTCTATTGTATCCAATGCTAGGAAGAAAATTCTATCAAAATTAATTATTTAAAATTGTTTCCATTCAGAAAATGTTTAGTTAATAAAAATACGGTAATAGAATTCTATTCCTATTTGGTTAAATGTTTCCCTTTTTTACGCTAAGGTTGCAGTCTCATCTAAGCAGGAAGCGTGAAACCGTAAGCAAAAAATAGTCAGTGCTAGAAAGATAGTCGATATCACCACCCTTTTCACTCACATGAAATTGTGCTTTTGGTTTTACGATTTCTGCTCTCATACGACTGTACTCTGACACGGTAGTATACCTTGAAGGTACATTGTTTAACCCATTAACGTCCAAATGACCACAATTTTAACTTAAATTTTAACACACGATTTAAAGTATTTTCAGGTAATGAATTATAGCAGCAATGAGGTATAGGGGGTTTTGGGGTCAAAATAGTGATTTAATCAACACAAAATCCAGTATGGCGGATTTTTTTGAAAAACACGAAAAAAAATTACTGATTTTTTTTAAATGGGTCAGTCCATTATATTTCACCTGAAACCGTTGCGGTCTAATTTTAAAAAAGTCTTATAATTTGTAAAAATTATGTTTAATATCCGTAGATTTTATTTCTGAGAATTATTTTATAAAAATTTTTGAATTAAACTTAGAATTTGAATTTTTAAGTTGAGTTGCACAGAAAAAAGGTTAGATTGACAGTTATGAAAATTTAATAAAGAAGCATGAAAATAATTTAGATAATACAAATTTCTTGATTGATATTTGTTAAAATGAGCTAATTTACTTGTATAAATAGATTATTATGTAAACAAATCCAAATTAATAGATAAAAATTGATTTAAAAACTTAACTATAAAGTGTCAAAAGTCACTACATTTTATTTACACTTTTCTAAAAAGTACATAAATATTTAGAAATTTATTACTATTTAATGTAAAGTATTTTTAATGTACTTTCATAATATGTGCTAACTTTTTAATTTTATAAAATAGAAATATAAAAAATTTTACCTTTAATATTGAGTGTTTCATGATTTTCAGTGATTTTAATCACTTATTTCTTCTCAGCAGGTTGACCAAAAAATCCAATTTTTGTCTTAATATTTAAGTTTGACCTTCTTTTCCATTCTATTAAATTTTGGTGATGGAGAACGAACTACTTTTCAGTTTGAATTTAGTTTAAAAAATCTGCTGAAAAAACGCATTTTTTGGTTAAAATGCAAGTATTTTTATAACACTGAAGTTGGCTATCTCAATAGTCTTGCAAAAATCTACTTGCATTTTAACCAAAAAATGCGTTTTTTCGGAGGATTTTTTAAACTAAATTCAAACTAAAAAGTAGTTCGTTCTCCATCACCAAAATTTAATAGAATGGAAAAGAAGGTCAAACTTAAATATTAAGACAAAAATTGGATTTTTTGGTCAATCTCCTGAGAATTAGAATTATAAAAGTACATTAAAAATACTTTACATTAAATAGTAATAAATTTCTAAATATTCATGTACTTTTTAGAAAAGTGTAAATAAAATGTAGTGACTTTTGACACTTTATAGTTAAGTTTTTAAATCAATTTTTATCTATTAATTTGGATTTGTTTACATAATAATCTATTTATACAAGTAAATTAGCTCATTTTAACAAATATCAATCAAGAAATTTGTATTATCTAAATTATTTCCATGCTTGTTTATAAAATTTTCATAACTGTCAATCTAACCTTTTTTTCTGTGCAACTCAACTTAAAAATTCAAATTCTAAGTTTAATTCAAAAAATTTTATAAAATAATTCTCAAAAATGAATTCTACGGATATTAAACATCATTTTTACAAATTATGAGATTTTTTTAAAAATAGGTTGCAACGGCTTCAGGTGAAATATAATGGACTGACCCAAATATTTTTTTTTAACTAAAAAATTTTTTAAAACCTTTCTAAAGTATGCTTTTGGTGGGAAAAATAGTTGTACTTCAAAACATAAAATAGAGAAACTTTGATTTCAAGATGGCGGAATCGAAATTTGGAAAAAGTTAATGCATTATAGTAAAAAAATAAAATTTTACATCAATATTAAAAAATTATCCAAATTCGATTCAAAATGTATTCCTCGGGGATTTTCGAGGTCGCAGATGACGAATCCAATGATAGTTTTTCAAATTTCAAAATGGCGGATCCAATATGGCGAAATTAAAAAAAAAAATTCTTAGATCGCTTAAAACTTGTCACTCAGGGATTTTTGAGGTCGCAGATGACGAATCCAATGACAGTTTTTCAATGTTCAAAATGGCGGATCCAATATGGCGGACTTTTTATCTAAATTTTTTAGATTCGCTTGAAATTTGTCATTCGGGAGTTTTGAGGGTCGCTGATGTCAAATTCGATGTTAGTTTTTGTAAATTTACAATGGCGCATCTAATATGGCGGACGCTTTGAACGAAGAAACTTTACATAAAATATAATTTCAAAAAATTGCAATAGGATCTCGTGTTGTTTTTACCCAAAAGAAAGTCATGAAGCTTGCTATAAACAAAACCAAAAGTTCTTCTGACAATTATTCGCAGAGAGCAAGAAAAATCAGCAATGTTCAGAAAATATTTTTGCAAAAGTGTTTTAAATTTCTTACAAAATTTTTTTAAAATTTGAACTGACATCGAATTTGACATCAGCGACCTTCAAAACTCCCGAATGACAAGTTTCAAGCGAATCCACAAAATTTAGAAAAAAAAGTCCGCCATATTGGATCCGTCATTTTGATTTTTGAAAAACTGTCATTGGATTCATTTTCTGCGACCTCAAAAACCCCCAAGTGACAAATTTTAAGCGATCTAAGAAATTTTTCAAATAAAATCCGCCATTTTGATTTTTGAAAAACTATCATTGGATTCGTCATCTGCGACCTCGAAAACCCCCGAGTGACAAGTTTCTAGTGAATCCAAGAAAATTTTCAAAAAATGTCCGTCATATTGGATCCGCCATTTTTTATTTTAAAAAACTGACATGGGATTCGTTATCAGCGACCCTGAAAACCCCCGAAGAATACATTTTGAATCGAATTTGGATAATTTTTGAATATTGATGTAAAATTTTATTTTTTTACTATAATGCATTAACTTTTTCCAAATTTCGATTCCGCCATCTTGAAATCAAAGTTTCTCTATTTTATATTTTGAAGTACAACTATTTTTCCCACCAATAGCATACTTTAAAAAGGATTTTAAAAAATTTTTGGTGTTTTTTTCAAAAAAATCCGCCATACTGGATTTTGTGTTGATCAAATCACTATTTTGACCCAAAAATCTTGAAGAGCGACCACTAAAAACCTCTATACCTATTTGGAGCTATAATTCATTACCTGTAAATACTTTAAATTGTGTGTTGAAGTTTAAGTTACAATTGTGGTCATTTGGACGTTAATGAGTTAATTAAATAATATTTGCTTCCCGTCGCTGGTTGACCACTGCCGAAAATTAGTGATATTTTTGACGTGCTGGGAGAAGCGGATGCTTATCCTATTCCAGACGCAACTGCCGATTTTGATGTCATGGGTATGCTGGGGCTGGATGCATATCCGTAGCCAGAGATTAGTGTCATTCTTGACAGCATTGGTGTTCCGGGGTTTTAGAGACGAGAGTCATCTTGGATATTTTCGGTAAACCTTGCCGTGGTGACAAGGCTTTCCACAAAAGGACAACCAAATATTAAGTATGAGCTATTGTAGAAACAAGGAGTATCTGCTGGGTAATGCTTTGGCTAAGTGCCTCAATGGTTCTGACCGTCAAGAGCTTGGAGCGGGGCGGTGGCAAGTGGCCCAAGGATGCAGGAGGGCAACAACTCTTTGGTAGTACCAAGAATTCACAAACGTAGAATCTGTAACTTTACGAAATAATTTGTATCGAATACAAAATTTAAGAAAATTATTTTCTCGAATTAATATTTGACATAATTTTTATTTTTACTAAACAATAATTGATAGAATTTTAAAATAGTCGATTTCTTATTTAGTCGAAAGTTTAAAAGTCCGAAATTTAATTAAACCTAATTTTATTTTGTCGAATGGTGGTTCAATATAATGTGAATATTAATGAAATATATGATAGCCGAATTTATAACTAACCTAAATGTAACTGAACCAAAAAGTAATATTACATATTCCTTATTCTATAGAAATTAAAAGCGTTCTAATTATTATTTAATCGAATATTATTATCTGGAATTAATTTTAACCGATACTTTAAATTATCAAAATGTAATTTCATCTAAACTAATTTTTAAGGAAAATGCAACTAAGCGAATTTATAATTATCCGAAAGCTAATTTGGTCGAAAATATTTATGGGCGAATTTAATTTGATCCAAAAAGCAAGTAGCCGAAACGTCATCTATTATAATCTTAAAGTAACAGAATAGCTATTTGTAAGAATGGTTAAATAGTCGAAACGCCATCTGCTCGAATTGTCCAGTAGACGAATAGTTAAGTAGCCGAATGGAAAAAATGTCTAATTTACAAAAATCGAATGATAAAAGTATCGAATTGTCAATTCATAGAATGTTCAATTTGTCGAAACGCCATCTGTTTGAATTATGAAGGAGACGAATAATTAAGTAGTCGAATGGTAAAATAGTCGAATTGTTCATTCATAGAATGCTTAAATAACTGAAAGGTCAATAATTTTAAAAGTTTTATTGTTTTAAGTTAAAATTAACATAAAATAATAAAATTTTTCGAATTATTGACCTTTCGGTTATTTAAGCATTCTATGAATGAACAATTCGACTATTTTACCATTCGACTACTTAACTATTCGTCTCCTTCATAATTCGAACAGATGGCGTTTCGACAAATTGAACATTCTATGAATTGACAATTCGATTTTTGTAAATTAGACGTTTTTTCCATTCGGCTACTTAACTATTCGTCTACTGGACAATTCGAGCAGATGGCGTTTCGACTATTTAACCATTCTTACAAATAGCTATTCTGTTACTTTAAGATTATAATAGATGACGTTTCGGCTACTTGCTTTTTGGATCAAATTAAATTCGCCCATAAATATTTTCGACCAAATTAGCTTTCGGATAATTATAAATTCGCTTAGTTGCATTTTCCTTAAAAATTAGTTTAGATTAAATTACATTTTGATAATTTAAAGTACCCTGTAAAAAAAAGTATTGAGAGTACGGGATCCCGCATTGAGAGTGCCTACCCTTCAATGCGGTATTCGCGAAATAGCGCATTGGGTGTCGTGGTGAATGCGTTATTCAAGGGGTCCCAATGCGTTGTAAGTTTTAAGCTTTAAAAAAAAAGAAAATACGTGACAGGAGTAAATAATTAGTGTCAGTGTATCAAAATACGAGTTAAAGGAATGAAAAAATACTAATAGTGAGTGTGAAAATGAAGTTTAAAGAAAATAAGGTAAGATTAACTGTTACATATGAGTCCAATGCGTCATAGGCTGTTTTCAATGCGGCGCATAATCGGT
Organism: Leptopilina myrica (nomen nudum); assembly: GCA_032872475.1. Taxonomy (NCBI): domain Eukaryota; kingdom Metazoa; phylum Arthropoda; class Insecta; order Hymenoptera; family Figitidae; genus Leptopilina; species Leptopilina myrica (nomen nudum). The sequence goes on from CM065466.1 coordinate 10,550,343, forward strand.
ATATGTAGTTCGCGCTCTGCAGCGGCGCTCTCTTCTTTACCAACAACGGATTCTTTCTATTCAAATGGTAATTTTGAAAATAATGAAAAATAATATTAACTAAAAGTTGATAATGCATTTCAATCAATAAAAAATGTTAATTAATTTAATATTATTAACGACCCAGCGTTGGAACGTTATTGAGTAATTAAAATTCTTTCCAAAAATATTGTTATAATTTCTAAAAATTGTTCAAAATAATCGATTTAGAGAAAAATTTTAATTAAAAATAGTGGTCAATAATTGAATTTCGTAATTAAAAATTTTTTATAATCAATAATTTGGAAAACTTGTGAACAATTCAAATGTCCTAAGATTTTAATTGAAATATTTTTCAAATTAATTTGATTTCAAACAATAGAATTCATTAACAAATTTTGGAAGAATTTTAATTTAATTTCAAATTGTATTTTAAGTAAACTTTCTAATAGTTCTTTAAATTAATTAATTTTCAAAGAACCTATTGATAAAAATTAGGAAAAATAATATAGAGAATTTTAGTTAATAATTTTTAAATGTTATTGAATATAAGAGTTAAGTAAAACTTTTAGAAACATTTAATAGCTAAAAGTTTTTAAATTAAATTATTTCAAAATATTAATTTTGAATATTTTTAATTAAAAATTATAACAAATTAATTAATTGTAAATTTTAATATCACATATTTTTAAAATTATTTAGTTATTACTAAATGTTTAAAATTATTTGAATTATTAATAGGCAAAATATATTTAATAGAACAATTTTCGAATAATCAGTATTTCGTAAAATTAAGTTGAAAATAGTTAAATGTTTTACGTACTTTGAGTGAACTTTCGTTATCTTTGAATAATTAAATTGAAAAAGAAGTTCAATAAATTGTAATTAAATATTTATTTTAGATAGTTATTTAAGTTTTGAATTGTTTTAGTAAAAGATGTGAAATTAATTGAATTTTGTAAGAAATCTTGATAAACGAGGTTTCTAAAATTTTTGATAGAACAATTGAATAGTTTTAGTAAAAGATGTGAGATTAATTAAATTTTATAACAATTCTTGAAAACCGCGGTTTTTAAAAAAAAATTTGGAACAATTGAATTTTTGAAAGCGTTTAAATGACAAAATTTAAAAAATGTTAACTTTCGTCAAATTTTAATAAAATAAGATTTATATTTTCGATAATTTTGTATAAGTTTTTGTGACAATTCGAAATAAAATCAACGAATTTTTCAACATTTTGGTACTTTTAATTGAATAAAACGAAATTGTATTTTAAACCTGATTAAAAACAATTTTTTGGAGTTGTACATATCTGTATTTTAATCTTTGAAGTTTATTTATTTATTTAAAAATATCAGTTAAATTAAAAATGTATCAAATATCATTTAATAACTTTTTACTTCAATATTTATTTTTAACTAAATAGCAAATTTTTATATTACTTTTAAAATTACATTCTTATTTGTTAATAATTTTTTACATTTAAATAGAATAAATGAAATATATTTTCAAAATTACCATTTGAATAGAAAGAATCCGTTGTTGGTAAAGAAGAGAGCGCCGCTGCAGAGCGCGAACTACATATACCGATTATGCGCCGCATTGAAAACAGCCTATGACGCATTGGACTCATATGTAACAGTTAATCTTACCTTATTTTCTTTAAACTTCATTTTCACACTCACTATTAGTATTTTTTCATTCCTTTAACTCGTATTTTGATACACTGACACTAATTATTTACTCCTGTCACGTATTTTCTTTTTTTTAAAGCTTAAAACTTACAACGCATTGGGACCCCTTGAATAACGCATTCACCACGACACCCAATGCGCTATTTCGCGAATATCGCATTGAAGGGTAGGCACTCTCAATGCGGGATCCCGTACTCTCAATACTTTTTTTTACAGGGTATCGGTTAAAATTAATTCGAATTATTAATAATATTCGATTAAATAATAATTTGAACACTTTTAATTTCTTTTGTAAGATAATGAAAAAGGCCTATTTTACGGTTTTTAAAGATGACATTTGTTATTTTATTCCCAACTAGTTTCAAGCCATATATGGCTCCTCATCAGGGGATGAATATTTCACAAATACATAATCCAAAAAAACAAAACAGCACACAAAAGATTTCAAAAAGGATTAAATTTTTAAATTATCTGAAATATAAATTAAAAATTAAAAAATTATTTTAGAATTAAAAATTAAAAAAATTTCTAAAATAATTTTTTAATTTTTATTTCAGATAATTTATAAATTTATTCCTTTTTGAAATCTTTTGTGTGCTGTTTTGTTTTTTTTGGATTATGTATTTGTGAAGTATTCATCCCCTGATGAGGAGCCATTTATGGCTTGAAACTAGTTGGGATTAAAATAGTAAATGTCATCTTTAAAAACCGTAAAATAGGCCTTTTTCATTATCTTACAAATGAATATTTAATACGGTCAAACAAACAAAAACTACTACTTTTAATTTCTATAGAATAAGGAATATGTAATATTACTTTTTGGTTCAGTTACATTTAGGTTAGTTATAAATTCGGCTATCATATATTTCATTAATATTCACATTATATTGAACCATTATTCGACAAAATAAAATTAGGTTTCTTAAATTTCGGATTTTTAAACTTTCGACTAAATAAGAAATCGACTATTTTAAAATTCTATCAATTATTGTTTAGTAAAAATAAAAATTATGTCAAATATTAATTCGAGAAAATAATTTTCTTAAATTTTGTATTCGATACAAATTATTTCGTAAAGTTACAGATTCTACGTTTGTGAATTCGATATAATAGCCATTATGCTCTTTTCATTCTGATACAAATGGATGCAACCCGATTTTTCTTGGACCGAGTAGATAGACGAGGAAGTGCGAACAGCGTGACAAGCTCAGAAGGAAAAGAAAAATTATCCTGAGCTTGCGAAACTGTGTAATTATCAAGAAAATTTCTAAATAATTAAAAAGTGCTATTTTTAATGGTTTAAATTCATTTACAACTAAACTAATTAATCTTTTTTAACGTACGACCAATATTTTCAAAGCTATTTTCATGTAACTATTTTCTTCTAAAATGTAACCCCAAGCGTCGGTCATCAAAAAACTACGTTTTCTAAACTTTAACTATGTTTACACAATTTGGTAATTATCCAGTTTTTTGCAACTGATAATCGAGAGCGAACTGTGTGGCTCTTATGTGGAGCCCCTAATCTACAATAAACCACTGAGACTTTGATGTTGCACTTTTGTTCACTTTTTCGACCCAACGATTGGCCTAATGGTCCGTTCTGAGCTAAGGTGCGCCGTTCTATTATTTGCTTGCAGATCAACGTGTCTTCTTGATGAAGGGCAGTGATTTCTCCTTGCAAGGCAAGCTAGACGTTATTAAGGTTCAGAGTCGAAGTCAGAGTGTTGCTTTACAAATATCACAAATATTGTAGGAAGGATCCTTCGAAAGAGCATAAAGAATATTGCAAGGCGTTGAGGAAGCCATGGACCAGACATGCCCTGTATTGTCAAAACAAAGTCTTGCCCCCTCCATGAGGACAAGATGATGTACATTCGCACCTAAAAGGGTCTGCGTCTGGGCCATTGTCATCAGTCAATTTTCTTTGAACGCCCCGAAACATACAAAGTATACAGTTGAAGTGAAAGTCTCACTGCTTGCCGAATTCACCCCCCGAGAATCATCGCGGTCTTAAAACCGCAACCTACATCTGGACCTCCGTCACTCTTCATACTCAAAACAGAGTCCCCATCCAGTGAATAACCAGTAAAAAAATGGATAATTCCTGCATGCTACAAAGCCCTGCTTTTTTCTCCGTGAGAGCAGAACGAAAACAAAGAATGACAGTTGTGCAGTCGGAGAAAGTATGGACCTTAAATAATATTTTAAACTTATTTGTAATTATAATTAATAAAAAAAAATAAAGTAGTAGTAGTATAGTAGTAATAGTAGTGGCTAGCATTTATCGCCAGTCGGCCTTCTGCCCTACTTTAACACTATATATTATACAAAACTTATTTATTTGTTTGTAATTCTTTGATAATTTTAATTATAATTATTAAATTTAAAATGAGTAAATAAAGATTTCATAATGCGTTAATCGCAATTACAACATTTTAATTCCTGTATGCGAATTAATGTATATTTTTTTAAAAGTGTTTACTTCTGTTCAATTTATTTTTTAATAAAGAATTAAACAAAATACAAAAACAACTATATATTTTGAAAAAGAATTCCCATATAGCACAATAGTATGTGGTAAGGTTATGTTGTGTACTAATAGTATAGCTTATATTCTATAATTCGCCCGACGCTCGGAGATACGCGCTAATGCTAGTCGGGTATCAGTTAGAGTCTCTGTGCCTAATAATGCTACACGACTGGCATTAGCTCGTGTCTCCGAGCGTCGGTCGAGTTATAGAATTGGAAGGTTCTATTTCCGCCATGAAGGTGAGGTTAAATGTAAGGGTGTGGTAAGTATATATGATAAGGCCATGTTAACCTTACACGTTATTGTTGAGGTAACTTTACACGTTATGGTTGAGGTAAGGATACACGTTAAAATTAAGGTTACCCGTTAATGTTAAGGAAAGGTTACACGCATGAAGTAGTATAAGGAGACGGAACGAAATACATTATAAATGGGTCACATTTTGGTACACGCTTAGTGGGTGAAAATACCGAATGGAACACTAGCGCTGCGCATGGGAAAAATGGAAAAATCAGTTCATTCACAATTGATAGAATTAAAACACTGAAAATAACACTAGGGGAATAGGTTCGGTTGTGGGAATAGTTTCGTTTTTGACTCATAATTTGTGTCCTTGTAGATATTCAACAAACATATGTATATGTATTTAAAGCTAGTGTCCTTAGCTAACTACTCGTAAAGAAAATAAATTGATTCCGTTGCTGAAATTCTCTTATATAATATTAAAATGTTTCCTAGTCGTTTTGTCGTTTCGTCGGATTCGTCGTTTGGCAACCAATTATATAGATATACATTGGTTCGTCGATTGGCAACATACATATAAATACATAAATACAGTTGTATACTCATGTATACACACAACACATACACATGTATATTCACACATATGCACTTAACACATACACATGTATACACATAACATACACATGTATACTCACGTATATACATACAATACATACACATGTACACTCACACATATAAATAAAACTAATAAATTCACATTATCACGTATTAAATGTTTTTGAATGCGCGCATAAGTCTGTCATAAATAAAAGCAATCTACATCTTTATGTCTTCCCATAGAAAAAAAAGCTTTAATATTATTTTGTTTCTCACATTCTACATCATCAAATATAAATACTGAGTTAGGTAGCTCATTACTTTGTGCTACAACGTCGGCATTTTCATTAAATGGAAAGTAACCTACGTTTCTACTGGTTGCAAAATGTTTTCTAAAAATTTGTATTTTGGTTGATATAATGATGTTGAGTAAACATAAAAATTTTCAAATCTTGATGCATTTGGATGTATTAAAAGAGCAAGTAAATCATTTGTCTTTCCACACTTTTACAGCCCACAAAATATTGGTCGTACACTATTTGGCAATAAATTACCATGACGATTTTCTGTTTTTTTTATTACCATCTAGAACAAGAGTGTCAAAATTGAAGACTGGCAATTTGATTGATTGTGTCTCAAACTCCATTCTTACGATAACTGAGGTTAAAACTATAAATACAATGTTTTTAATAGTTTTATTGTCAGTTCACTTTAGACGCTTATAACGTTTGTATAGAAATCTAATAATGACGTCCATGGTACTTTATATCATTTTATTGCTAGGTCTAGTTTCTTGGGAGAGTTTTGTGACTTGGTGTCGATGGTTAGCTTCTTCATGCTTTGGGCAAGGTCTACGTTAGGCCCTACTGTTGGAGCTTTGATAATTGACTATTTCTGTAATTATTTTACCAATGCCTGCCTAAGTAGAAGGAATTTTACCATTTCTTATTCCATTGTTTGCGGGTTTAAGTAAAACAGGGGTCCTAGCAGGGGGAGCAGCTGGCATAGCTAAAGCTGTAAATGATGCTAAACGTCAACTTGAGGAAGGAAAATGAAACAATCAAACAATGGAGTCTATTGATTTAGAAAAAGGTCTCTATCTAAAACCATATAAGACAGGTCTAGGGTTTAGTTGAATTTTTAACTTTTAATTCGATTCCTAATATTGATGAAGGGAAAAATAAATTTTACGTTGGTAAAGAAGAAATTACTATACCTACAGGAAGTTATGAAGTTAGTGATATTGATCAAATTTTGCATTTAATTTTTAAAAATAAAGGCATTCATTTTATAATTAAACCAAATAATAATACTTTAAAATTTACAGTTTATTGTGAAGAAAAAAAGGATTTTAATCCTAATGATTCTATAGGAAGTTTGTCAGGATTTTCCCCTCACAAATTAAAAGCTCAAGAATACCATGAATCTGATCAACCAGTATCAATTATTAAAATAAATTCCCTAAGAGTAGAATATAACATTACAACAGGAGCATATATTTAGGTTCTGCACATCTCGCACACTCTTACGTTATATATTTAAATACGTGACACGCGTATGTGAAAAAAAATGGTTTTGGTTATAAAATTAAAACACCATGCCAAAAGCGAATCAGTCAACAACGAATCCTGAAGAGATTCACCTCAGAACCTGCAATTGCTGAATAATCTGGGTCTAAAGATTGTAAAAAAAGAAGAAAATAAGAAGGTTTGAGATGATCTTTTCTTGTATTTGTGCCTTTGTATTCCAACGTATTATTTGCTATGGAAGGGGAAATTTTAAATATTGATTCACCAATTATTTTTGATGAATTTATTGCTTATTACGAGGTGCACGCACAACAAACATATACCTCATCAACATACAACAATAGTAATAGAATGCGCATTACTGTACAGAATCAGGATCATGGCTAACTTCCAAGCAAAAGATCGATTCACATAACAGAAAAAGTTACTATCTATGAGTACTACAAAAGCCCCAAGTTTGGTTGGATGAACCAACCTTAATAAATGTTTAAGGTTATTTTGATGTTTGTATTCCTTTAAGTATGATTTTTGATTTTGCAGAAGATTACCAAAAAATCATTAACTCTAAACATGAGCTTATTTTAATCAGATCAAGAACTGATAATAATGCAGTTTTGTAAATAGCGCCTTTACAAGAGTATAAAATTGTAATTGAGGAAATTAAATGGTTATTACCATGCATAAAATTATCAGATGCTCGAAAATTTAAATTATTAAAATTTATTAAGAAATATCCATCGATTCCAATAAGCTTTCGAACTTGGGAATTATATGAATATCCTTTATTACCAATTACTCCTAGGCATATTTGGAGTGTAAAAACTTCAACACAATTAGAGAAACCAAGATTTATTGTTTAAGGTTTTCAAAGAAATAGAAAAAATAATACTGTTCTTAATTCTAGTCATGTTAATCATTGTAATTTATCCGATGTAAAATTATTTTAAAATTCATAATGTTATCCCTATGGTAACATTAATCTCAATATTGGTAGAAATCAGTACTCAACTTTGTATGAAATGTTCACTAATTTTCAAGCTTCTTATTATAGTAAAGAAACGCAACCAATCTTGACGAAAAAAGAATTTTAAAATACGCTCCTTTAGTTGTAGTGGATTGTTCAAACAAAATAAGTCTTTAAAAAGTAGACCTGCATATATTCGCCTGGAATTTGAATCGCAAGAAATTTTTTCAGCAAATACTTTAGCCTAATGTTTAATTTTACACGATAGAATTATTGAGTAAGAACCAATAAGTGGAATTGTAAAAAAATTATCTAATTTAAAAAATGTATTTAAATAATATTTTTAATTATTATAAATAAATATATTTTTTTGCAAAAAAAATCAATTTGTTTTAAATTTGCAACCATATTTCTGTGAAGACAAATCTATTTTTCAAGTTTGCAACTATTGTTCTGTGAAGAAAAATCTATTTTTTTTAATCTGCAAAAATTCTTTTTTAAATTTGCAAAAAAATCTATTTCTTCAGTGTGCAAAAATTGTTTGCAAAAAATCTATTTTTTTAAGGGTTCAATTTGTAAAGTATACATTGTCTGCAATAAAGAAATTCTTCTAATTTGCCAAATTTTTGATTAAAAAATACTGTTTTTCCAAATCATTAAATTTTTTTGCAAAAATACCAACCAATGTTTTAAATTGTTGATTTTAATAAAAGAAACAAGTTGTTCATTTCATGACCATTTAGCTTCCTCAATATATATTATTATATATAATTTTAAAAGTTAAATAATTATAATAGTTTATTAAATATAATTAATAAACCGGGTAAACTACCCTGAATAAATATTAATTATTTAATTTTTTATTATAGAATAATTATTTTAAAGTGTTATGATAAAATGTCAAAAAATACAAAATTTTAATTTTTTGTGAAAAATTATAATATTTATTAATTCCATAAATTTTCATGAAATATATACTTTATATACATGAATCGATTCGTTTTCATGCCAGGAATATAATGCTGAGAAAAATTAATAAAAATTTTAATAAATAAAGAAGTTGTTTCAAAAAATAAAAAAATTCATTTTTTTCGAAAATTAAAAAATTGCTAAAAAATTTTTATTTTTAGATATTTTTGAAAATCCTTCTGTCTGATTCAAGATATTCGTGACCGTAATACACCTACAAAATTTTATCAAAATCCATCAAGATGTGTAAGAGAAAATTTGTCCACAAGAATCGGTGACATACACACACACACACATACACCCACACACACACACACATACACACACATACATACACACATACATCCGGACATTTGTTCCTCTCGACGAATTATATATACTACACTTGAAAATTTGTAAAAATAATTGATTTTAAAAAATTCGGAAATCGACATCACTATAAGGCTTCCTTTATGAGGAAGCAAAATTATATCAAGTCAAGAAAAAATTATGTACCATATATGAGTTTCGAAAAAAGTTGTCAAAGAAAGAAAGTTTTGGTTTTTCTTTAACTTTTAAAAAATGTTTAAAAAAAATATTAAAAAATTTTTTTCGAAACAAAATTATTGTTTTAGAAACAAATTAATTAAAAAATTTATAGAACGAAAACTATGAGTCGGCCCATCTCGGGTCTTTTTAAAAAATCTTCTGTATATTGGCAGGTATAAATAAATAAGCCCAAATTAAAAATAAATTAATTTGTTTATAAAAAATAATTTTTTTTTCTAAAAAATTTTTTAAAATATATTTTTTAAAATTTTTTAAAAGTTGAAGAAAAACCAAAACTTTCTTTTTTTGACAACTTTTTTCGAAACTCAATACTTTCAAAGTTATAAGCTATTGAAAATAAGTCTGCTTTGAAAAATCCAAAATTTCGAAAATTTATCTCTCGAAAATTTTGTCAATTATGGCAAAATAAAAAAATACGTATGTAATATTTTTCTATAAGGAACGAAAAAAATATGTTTAACCGATTCTAAAATGTCATAGAAAAATTTCAAATGGAATTGCATATATATATATATATATATATATGAGCCATTCCATGTCAACCGGATCACTCGCAGACCCAAAATTCAGCGCAACAGAGTTATATGTTCTAGGTATTAAATTGTTCGTACAACCAAGTACTTTCGAATGCAATATTGGCCATTTTGAAAATTTTAAAATGGCGGCCCTATGTGACGCATATAATACACAAAATTAAAAAATAATCCAACAATATTGTCAATAAAAGTCTTACAAACCCCTATTTTACTGCCAAATATAATTTGTTTTATGTATATGTCATCCTAGTTTATATGATGACACGTATGAGAAACATCTGATATCACGATTGTTAATTTAAGGGGAGGGACCGCTGAAAATTCAACTCATCTAAATATTTGTTGTTTATGGACGTTCAATATTTTTTTGGCAAAGTTTGATATTTAAAATTAAAAATTGCTTCGAAAAATTAAAAAAAATTAATTAGTTAATAATTTTTTAATTACATATCAAAAATTTTCAAAAAATAAAAATTTGAACTACTGTCGTAATTTTCAATATTTTGCTTTGCCAATTTTTTTACATACTTATTTCATGATTCTAAACAATCAATCGTATGGATTTTCAAAAATTTTAATTTTTTCAAGAAATCGAATTTTTTGAAAAATAGAAAAAAATTTTAATCAGTTAAAAATTACTTTTATTAATTTTTTATAGTGTAATATGATTTCAGGTATTGAAAAAGTGTGATAAAATGTTTGATACCGCTGAAAATGGCCAATTTTGATTGGTTTAAATTTTACTACTGGTACTGAAAAAATGCAACTACTTCTACATTTTTAAATATTTTTTGTTACTAATTTTTTTATAGGCTCTTTTTACGATTCTGAATAATAACAATAACATTCGTATTGTCGAGCGCAACAATCTTTCCCGCAAAACCTGCAACGAACCCCTTTCACTCGCACAATGTCCTCGCAATTCAAAAATAATTTGCTCCTCATCCAAATTTAAAATATTCTCCCACATCCCATTAATCTCCGGATTATCTAATAACTTTAAAACCTCTTGTCTGTACGATCCCATTATAGTTTGTGTGATCGATCTGACTGTTTTGGATAACGCTAATAATTCGATAATCATTTATTTCGATGAACGTACCGTTATATATTGTTAAAAATAAAATAATATAACCCACTACTATTTAAGAGAGAATAAAAGGAAAAAGAATAAATAATTTAAAAAAAAGAATATATAACATGTCGCTGATCGTGATTATTATTTACCCGCCAAAAATTTACCCCGCGTCCCTTACTCTTTTCGCGCCAAAAACAATTACCGCCAAGTCATAGGACGCTATCGCTGACCAAAAATGGGGGGGAAGCATTGGAGGGAAATATTCACCGCGACACTTAAAACAATACCAACAACAATTCAAATTCAAAATCGAAGATCTCAGCCTAGCCCCACGTTGGGCGCCAATTTGTAAAGGGAAAATTGCTCCGGTTATTTTAAACTAACGGTTGGAGTTGCACCGTTCTCCCTAAATTAATGTTATGCTCAATTTTACCCAATTTAACCAAATACTTTCTTCAACGCTGGAAAAATCTCATCGATAGGGGATTCCGCTGAGAAGACACGTCGCGGTGCAACGACCTTCGATTTATTATTATTATTATTTATTTTTTTTTATTATTATGTAAACAAATCCAAATTAATAGATAAAAATTGATTTAAAAAGTTAACTATAAAATGTCAAAAGTCACTACATTTTATTTACACTTTTCTAAAAAGTATATAAATATTTAGAAATTTATTACTATTTAATGTAAAGTATTTTTAATGTACTTTTATAATATGTGCTAACTTTTTAATTTTAAATTAACTTAGCTCATTTTAACAAATATCAATCAAGAAATTCGTATTATCTAAATTATTTCCATGCTTGTTTATTTCATAACTGTCAATCTAACCTTTTTTCTGTGCAACTCAACTTAAAAATTCAAATTCTAAGTTTAATTCAAAAAATTTTATAAAATAATTCTCAGAAATAAAATCTACGGATATTAAACATAATTTTTACAAATTATAAGACTTTTTAAAAATTAGACCGCAACGGCTTCAGGTGAAATATAATGGACTGACCTAAATAAATAAATTAATAAATTATCAATTAATAAATAAATAAATTTTTGTGTAGTTTGCCTTAACGGTGTTCGATGGTCTCTTAAATTTCTCGATAATGTGCGACTAACAGTTATCACCCAACAAATACTGCACTAATCGGTTTAAATGAAGTAAAATTAATAAACATTCATTTTCTAACAAATTTCCTTCTGTTTACAGGCACTTTCTACAAAATATAACAACGTACATTTGACACAAATGTTTTTAATTGTCTGAATTGAAAAGATTTTGTTAATCCATACAGAAACACGGTTGCAGCATTGGAATTACCATAGCAATGTAATGCGAATCATTTTGACAGCTGAGCCTTTACGCTCCATAATTGCTTTTGCCCTCTACTGGCAAAATGTCTGTAACATACGTCCTGACGCCTGTCATTTCATTGCTTTTGTATTTCCAATCCTGAAACCGTGTTTCTGCATGGATTAACAAAATCTTTTTTTAAATTCAAATAATTAAAAACATTTTTGACAAATGTACGTTGTCAGATTTTGTAAAAAGTGCTTGTGTGCAGAGAAACACTAATTCGAAAATGGTTGTTCACTAATTTCACGTGATTTCAAACAGGCAATGTCGTTTTTCTTGGGCGATAACTGTAAGTCGCACATAACCAACCAATTTTAGAGACCGTTGAACGCTCTTAATTTGAAAAAATAGTTCTCAGTTACTTTAAAAGTGGAGTACTTGATAGACATACAAGGGTTTACATTCCCGATGAATAAATGTACTGTAAAAGAGTTAGCTGTTGTCTTGATTAACAATGATTTTAAGCCATTTAGTTTAGTTTTCCAACCACCTTGATTTTGGAATACTATCTCAAAAAAATATAAATATACCAATCGCTAGCTAGAAAAAAATTTCATAGACTTTCTTGAAATGACGGTGATATGCCGCATATTTTTATGAAGAAAATATTAAAAATTATTTTTAAAAATGCAAAAACGATTTTTGTAAAAGGCAATGAGAAAAAAAAGGATAGAAGATATACTTATTGAAAATAATATTAAAGTTATAGACATGGATGAATTAAATTGTCCTTCGATAAAAAAATAGTAGATATAACAGCAGCTGATACTTGTTTGAGACATCCAAATAAAAAATATTTTTATCTTATCTTTCAAAAAATGCAAATTTCATAGTCAAATTTAAGGATTCTTCCCCATCCTCTATTTTCTCCACTTCCTTCCCTTTTTCATCTTCTTCTTCTGGTGGCTGAAAGGACAAAACAGCCTTTTTTATTTCTTCTTCTTCTTCATTCTTGATTGCATTAAATTCGATGTTATTTTTTGGCGTTCCTATGCTTTCCACTTCTTCTTCTTCTTTGATGACAACTGGATTTTCAATTTGTAAATTAATTATATCAAAATAAAATCCGTCTCCCAGTAATATGCTCTAAAAAGTATTGATTTCCGACAACAGGATTATCATTGACTATACACCTTTGCTCTGATTTCATGAATATTTGAAAATACTGGGGTGCAGCAGGTTGTCACATTCTTGAAAAGATCACGAGCTTGAATTGCGAGGCCCGTTAGGCAGAGTTCTTTAACCCATTAACGCCCATGATTAGACAAATGAAAATATCATCAAAATTATTATTGGTGTTATGTCCTATGAATAAGACATAATTACTTTTATTTTTATTTATTAAATAAATAATTATTTAATAAATAAATGTAGTGATTCGAACCTAGACTCTCGCCCAATAGTTCGGGACACTTTGAATCTTACCCTGTTAAATATTTTGAAATTTGAGTGTTTGCCCCGTTAAAGTGCAAATTATAAGAAAGGTTTAGAAAGAAATCAAGTATTTTAAAATTCGTACTCACTTTTTATTAAAAAATTAAAGGTTGTTTTTTCCTCAGACGTGAAATAATATATAGGGGAGTGCTGTCAGGGTTGGACATAGTTTTGAATTTTCTTCATAACTTCATCTGCAGTGCGAATTTCACGTTTTCGCGCATATTGTTGGAAAGATCAACTCAAATGCAATGTTTTTGCTGTACATTGCAAAAAAATTCGGCCAAAAGTTTCAAAGTTATAAGCAATTTAAAAGAAAAAATAATGTTGTAAGGGTTGAACATGGGTGTAAGGGTTGAGCCACTGTAGAAAATCAATGAAATATTTAGGTAAATGGTTAAAAATGTCCTTCAAATAATACAATGACACTTGAATATGAGGAAAGGAACCATGAAATTAAAATAAAATCCTATATTGTGCATTTTTGCATAACATTAGATATTTTATTTCTTAAGAATGAAATCAAAAAATTTCAAATTAAAACAATAAAAAATGATTATCGAAAAAACTGTTTTCCTCTTTTTTCATTAGAAATAAAGTTTTTGACACCTCCTTAAGTCAAAAAATGAATTTCTGTTGCAAGTACGCTTCGTAATTGCAATATTTTGGGCGGCTCAACCCTTACGACACCGCCTGGCTCAACGCTAACTCACGCATCGTTTTGCGACATACCACACAGAACACAAACGCGTGACACAGAACCCCAAATTTTTTTACACATTTTCGTATAACATTTTAATAAACAATTTCAATAAATTTACTTTGTCTTTGGCATATTTCTTCTACATTTACTTCTCTTTTTTTGACACCACAAAAAATTTCTGTTGAGCGTATAACAATGTCCGCACACAAACTTAAGTTTGAAAAATTTTTTTTTAATTTTTTAATTTTTTATTAATTTATTTTGATAAAATTTGGAAGGTGAATCAGTACTAAGGTGTATTACGGTCACGATGCGATCACCTAAAATCAGACAAACAAATCTTCAAAAATATCAAAACAAATATTTTTTAGCAATTTTTTAATTTTTGAAAAAAATCGACAGGTAAACAAATCGATTAATGTATGGGGCATTCCAGGCCAAATTGGAAATTATTTTGCTTTTGCATCTTAAATTTTTTCTTAACATTTTTTTCCTTTTAGTACTCTTTTTGATTTTTTCAAATTTTTTCATAAAGCGGTCAAAAATTGATCAAATTGGACGTTTTTATAATAAAAAATTTGTTTTCACGCGTAGTTTTCAATAAAAATATTTTAAAAAATTTTTCGTGGGCAAATGATGGGATCTATTTATTTTAAAAAATTTAATTTTTATATACACAGTGAAAACGGTAGGCCTAACTTGTCATTTCCGATTTGGCGTGGAATGCCCCATACATTAATCGATTTGTTTTCATGTCAGGAAAGTATTTTTGACAAGAATTAATGAAAATATTAATAAATAAAAAAGTTATTTAAAAAAATACAAAAATCGATGTTTTTCAAAAATTAAAAAATTGCTAAAAAATATTTGTTTCGATATTTTTAAAGATCCTTTTGTTTGAATTTAGGTGTTTGTGACCGTAATACACTTTAGTATTTATATACCTTCCAAATTTTATCAAAATAAATTAATAGAAAATAAAAAAAAATTTAAACTTAAGTTTGAGTGCGGACTATCTAAAAGTTAATATTAAGAGCTCAAATTTTCAGGGAATTTTTTTTTATTAATTTGGAAGCATTTAAGCCCCTGAGAGCAAAGAAATTCGAAAAAAACCTTTTTAAGGACCACCCTAATATATATACTTTTAATGGGCAATGCATAGATTTCTTCTCTACTTTGGTTTAAATCACACTATTTACGATGCTGTAGTACAAAGGTTATTGTACAAAAAATATGCTTTTTGAGTTTTAAAAGATAAAGTTATTTACGATTTCGGTGATATTGCATTTCTGTTAATATATTGCGGGAAGTTTAGAAAAAATATCAAGGTTCAACGAGATATAGAAAAATAATCTAGTTACATTTGTTACACTTTTAGTTTTATGATTTTAAAAGGAATTTTGATGAAAGTACTTGATATTTTTCCTTTTATAATAATGATATCTTATCTTTAATTACTTTATATAAATTTACTATTTTTAGGGAAAGTGACATTTCTATTGCTTTTAGCTGTGTCCTGAAGGAGGCTGTTTTTAGGCATCTGGCGCCAAGTAATAATTTGTATGGTTTCCCATTTGGTTCCTTTTAAAAGGTTAGAGTTGACTGTTAAGAGCCCTCTTCACGGTACAATCTGTAAGCAATAAAATTGTAGGTGACCTAGTTTTTTTTAAAGATTACTCGGAGTTTATTTAACCTATTTTACGTAATATTTGTGGGTCATGTATTTTCGTGTGGGAAAAGAAAAAAAATAAGATTTCGGAAAAAGTACAAGATGTAACATTGAAAACAGGACTGCGGATCAAAAAATGACTTTTTACATCAAAAATTGTTTTAAAAAAAATTTGTTTATAAAAATTGTAGTAATTTTTCGCGCAGAATCGAATGGCGTTATTAGTTCATAAAATTTTATCAATATTTTCCATTTGTTTATAACAATTTTCATAAACAAATTATTGTTTAAACAATTTTTTACGTCAAAAGTCATTTTTTAATCCGCAGTCCTGTTTCCAATAATAATTTTTATGATATTTTCATTTGTCTAATCATGGGCGTTAATGAGTTAAATTGATCAATTGATTGAATAAATTTATCATTGTCGAGCCACAGTCTTAGAGCATGCACTAGGACTTAAAAGTTTGTATATCCTTCCATTTTTAACTATAAAAGTAATAAATAATGTTTCTTATAGTCTTATTATTAAACAAACCTAAGACTTTTTTATTTTTCAATGGTATATTATAACAATTATTTATTAGACAATCAAAAGTATCAAAATACTGTACATCTCGTTTAATATAATCATACATGATGGGAACATTAATATGATAATCATAGAAAGTGATTTTATCATTCGGTAGTCAAATATATGGCAACTATGAAAATTTGGTTTAGCAATAAGAGCTTTTGCTCCATATCTACCTTCCCATTTTGTAATTACTCTTATATCTTTATGCATTTTTACATTTTCCATCGTTTTTCCAAAAACCGAATTGTTCTTTAATTTGTAAATTTTTTTTGGAAATATATTACTAAATTTTTTCCTATATTTTGTATTCAAATCAATAATACATTGCTTTAGCCATTGAGATTGCTTAAATTTTAATACTCTATGAATTTTCTTTAACTTCATTCCCAACTGTAAATAATACTTTAAATTTTTATAGTGTATGACATATTTTGTTCTTTTGAATAAATGTGGTATCAATTTCGGTAATTTGCTTCCTGCAGCAGGGAGAATAAAATGTTCAGGGCATAAAGGCAAATTCTTATGTAAATCATGAAGTTTTGCAGGATATTCTAGGTCTACTTTTAAAATATATCCATAAGGAGAATCATCAGGAACTTTAAATACATCAAAATCTAATAAATTCGTTTCCCACTGAAAATTAGAATAGGGTAAAAATTACTCATTGCTGAACCATACAGATTATTGATATCAAAATACATGATATATGATTCTTCCATTTCATCATTAAAATCTGACCCCCTAAATCGATTTTTTGCTTTTGCATATCTGTTCGAACATTGAGATATTCCTCCTCGAATACCTTTTTCAATAAAAAGTAACATTTCAAAGTCTTGTAATAGTTCTAATTCTATTTTAGTCAATTTTAACATTTGCTTTACATGCATGTTCATAATTTCTGTTGTTATATTTGAATTATTCAATTTTGGAAAAAAAATTATTTTTGGTGTTAATTTAGTTTTCTCTAATTTTGTCCAACTATCAGTATATTCGTAAGGAAAACCCCCTTTCTAATTAAAAAATTAAATTAATCAATATTCTTACAATATTTTGCTGTATTTTTTTCATCATTATTTAAAAAATTTGCTAATTTACCTAAGCTACTTGGCATAAATCTGAACGAATCCAATAATCTAAAACATACACTTTTACCGTCGGTATATTTTGTAAAAGAGATATATTTTTCTTTATTTATTGGTAAAAGTTTTACAGGTCCCTCAAAACTTTTGCACAATTCCCAAAAAATAAATCCGACGTTGCTTTAAAAGTGGGGGAATTAGTTTTTTTATTTCAACAATTTCCTGACTAGTTAATTATTAATATTTTTAAATGAAATTTGCACCACCTACAGTTTGATACATGTATTTTTTGAAAAAAATTGATTTTTATATTTTATGCTTTTATTTTTCATTTATATCAAGTAAAAATACATATATAGTTTTTTCAACTCTTGGACGGCGGAGTGGGGGAACTCAGTGGCGCGTGGTTCTCGACGCTACAACTGAAATCAGCCTTTCAAATTTACAAAAATGGTCATATCTTCGTTAATTATTTACCGGATTTAGTTTTTCTTTTTTAATTTAATGTATTTTTTATGCTGAATTGGTGAATGATTTTATGTTTTTTCAAAAAACAATATTTTTTGTAATAATAAAAAAAAATTTTAGCAACAAATTATTTTTGTTATTTATCATATTTAACAAAAAATTCTTTTTGTACATATTATTCAATTGAGTTTAAAATAATATTATCACAAAAAGAAATTCAAATTATTTGTATATAAGTGAGTAGCATCATAATCTTAGTACATTTTTGCGAATTAAACCGGCGCGCATATGTGCATGTGATGCTACTACCTTATATAAAATTAATTAAAAAATTTTTTCATTTTAATATTATTTTAAACTCAATGGAATAATATGAACAAAAATAATTTTTTGTTAAATATGATAAATAACTATAATCATTAGTTGTTAAATTTTTTTTATCATTACAAAAAATATTGTATTTTGAAAAAAACATAAAATCATTCTCAGATTCAGCATAAAAAAATACATTAAATTAAAAAAAGAAAAACTAAATTCAGTAAATAATTAACGAAGATATGACCATTTCTGTAAATTTGAAAGGCTGATTTCAGTTGTAGCGTCGAGTTACTCTACTCCACCGTCCAAGAGTTGAAAAAACTATATATATATGTATTTTTACTTGATATAAATGAAAAATAAAAGCATAAAATATAACAATCCATTTTTTTCATAAAATACATGTATTAAACTGTAGGTGGTGCAAATTTCATTTAAAAATATTAATAATTAACTAGTCAGGAAATTGTTGAAATAAAAAACTAATTCCCCCACTTTTGAAGCTAGGTCGGATTTTTTTGGAAAAGATTTGTGAAAACACATGAAATTTAATGCCGTTTAAACCAAATTAATTAAGTGAAAATTGACTGAGTTATTTTATTTGTTTAAGACAAAAAAAACGTACCCTTTTTTAATTTCTATTATTATCCATTTATATAAAAAATATCGAATTTTCATTTAAGTAGGATGAAAGTTTGATTCCTCAAGTTTACTTAAAAAAAAGAAATTCGCAGGTCCAAAAGTGTAGAAATTCCGTTGCAAAATTACATGTTTTTAGTTAACAAATGGAATTATGTATAATCTATTTGTCCGATCGAGTTACATTTTTTGCAATTTATTCAGCTTCGCAAGGAGAATATTGCTGGTGAATAATAAATAAATAGAATAATTATTAAAAAAGTTATTAAACAATTAAAAAAGTCCAATTTTTAATGGTTTAAATTCATTTGCAACTAAACTAATTAACCTTTTTTAACGTACGACCAGTCATTTGAAAGCTATATCCAAGCTCTACAACTTTTAATAACAACTTTTTTCTCTAAAATGTAATCCGCAGCATCGGTCATCGAAAAACCAAGTTTTCCAAACTTTGACGATTGTTTACACTATTTTTCGCAACTGATAATCGAGAGCAAACTGGGGCTCTTATGAGGAGCCCCCAAACTACAATAAACCACTGAGGCTTTTTAGGTTGCATTTTTGTGCACTTTTTCGACCCAACGACTGGCCCATTTGAGGTACGTTGTTTTTATATGCTTCAGATAATAATTTATTATCCTTTAAAGGTTATAAAAGACTTTCAAAATCTGCATACAATGCGAATGGTACATTTTCTATAAATCTAAAATTTTTAAATACTCTCTTTTTCTCTAAGCAAAATAATCCTACATTTATTTAAGTTTATACAATCAGCTTTATGTATAAATAATGAATTCTCAGAATTAAAATGACATAAACATCTGTCACATAACCATGTTTTGCCATGTTTTATTATTTGTGATTTTACTAATCGTGACAAATTACGAATCCAGTCGAAATAAATAGTATTTGATTTTTCTTTAATAAATAAGTGGATTGTATCAATTTTAGACGAATTTTCGCTCAAATAAAAATGTACAATCTTTTCTTTATTTTTTGCAACTTTCTCTAATCCATAAATATTTATTTTTAAACCGTTCATTTTTTTAAACTTAGGCACATCTCCTAATGTTATAGAGAAATTTATTCCTTCAAATTTCAATAAATTTCTAATATGTGGATAAGAACTTATTAAATTTACATTATTTTTCACTGGATATAATGCTGAAATTATCTCCTAAAGAAAACAATTGTCATCTGAATTTTTTGTATTCACAACTGCATGCTTTTCTTTTATAAATTTTGGTAAATCTGCATTTTTAGAACAACCTACTTGAATTGGTGCGTGCCTATTAATATTAATCATTAAGTTTAAAATCTCTTCTAAGGACCAACCGGATTTTTTTTCATTAAATTCTTCAACTTGTTGGAGAATATATTAATTCATTTCAATAAGAATTCAGTCAAAGTCGGAAGAAGAAAAAATAATTTTTTGTATTAAACGATTTTTTTTGAACTATCATTTCACCGCTTTCTACAGTTGTAAAATTTCCCATAAGTACAAAATTTACTTTTAAGCTACTATTTGTTTTAAAATATTTTTTAAACGTGTGTTACGTTCATAGCTTATTCCTAATATACTACATTTAATTATAATAATTACGTGTTTATTTTCTGTTTAAATATTGAATCTTACCTATATATTGTAAGATATTATTATTGTCATTAAAATGATTGTTATTGTATTAATACAATCTCGACATATTATTGCATTATATTCAGTATTTTTTATCATATATATATATATATATATATATATATGGGTGATTCTCCGCGTAGTGCACAATTCAATGTCCCTTGTATTTTTTAAGAAATTAGTTGCACATATTGCAATGAATTGAATGAGAAAATCTAATTTCTGTGTTTACAAACAAAAGCCAATAGTCGTTAACATTTAAAAATTTATAATTTTGCTTTAAAAGCTGTTTTAAGGTACCAAAACGTCATGGTCTGGCCTGTCCCCAGTACGATGTATATAAAAAAATTGTTATTTTTAATAAAATACAGTAATTAATCTAAAAACTATTCATAGTTTCGTATTGTTTATGTTCATAGAATTGTGAAAAACAAAGAACTTGCGAAAAAAATTTATTTAAAACAATTTTTTTTATGTTAATTCTTGTCCCTCGTTTTTGCGTCATGGTCTGGCCTTTTTATAAAATTGTATTATTTACATAAAAATCAAATCGAAACTTTACTCAATATTAGAAAAACGCAACAACAAACTCTCCTAAGTAAATTACTAAGAGAGAACCTAATTTGAGAATTAATTGTTTAATTTTTTACACATTAAAAGCACCAAACTTGCATAGGGAATCACAGAATCGTCATGGTCTGGCTTCACATAATTCTCAATAAAATTAATAATTATTAATATTTTACGTCAATTAAAGTGTAGTAGTATTAGATCAGTGAATATAAATGACGTAAATATGAAACAGAATGAAAATCGCAAATAAATTGTTTAAAAAATAACTTTTTCTTGAGCGTCATGGTCTGGCCTCAGCGTCATGGTCTGGCCTTCTTGTCATGGTACGGCTTTTCTGTATTAAACAGCGTGTAACAACAGAGTGAACTGAATAACACCAACAGAGTAAGGTAAAGCAAATTGTTTTAATCGTTGAAGTTTAGGAATGTAATAAATAATTATATAAATTTCCATAAATTACCGCATAATTTTCATAAATTACCGCATAAATTACCATAAATTTCCCAAAAAAATTTTTTTTAATTTTAATTCCATTTTATAATCTACTCTTAATTACAGCATAAATTTCCATAAATTACCGGATAAATTTCCATAAATTTCCCAAAATTTTTTTTTTAATTTTAATTCCATTTTATAATCTACTTTTAATTACAGCATAAATTTCCATAAATCTCTATATAAATTTCCATAAATTACCGGATAAATTTCCATAAATTCCCGAAAATTTTTTTTTTTAAACTTTGACAAAAAAAGAATCTTAAACAACCTTCCTAATTTTTCGTGTAGAATTGATAAGCATACATAGTTTTTCAAAAAATGTTACTGTTTTCATAATTTGTTTAAACAATAATTGTTAAACAATTGTAATTTGCAAAATAACATATACAGATAATTATTATTCCATTTGCCTGTAAATATAACAGGTGCTTTCATTTTACTATGGCTGAATAGTATAGCCGCAAAATATATACGCAGATATATAAAAATTATTTGTTTAAAAAATAGAAAAATTATAAATATTTTGTCCGGCCCATCACTGATACTTCATTCATAAACACTATATTTGAAGATTCTATATCGACTTTCACTCAATTTGATTAAGCATCATTAAGCATCATTTCAACGACCGTTCTATAAACAAGAAAATCAACGAACGAGCAAAAATAATCAATTAAGCAACTTCCCCACAGTCCCGCTCAAGCATTCAATCGACTTGTGAAGAACAGCTAACCCAACCACTGTCCCATACCCGCACTTAAAATCCAAGCGATGATTCATGTTTTCACGCATAAAATTGGAAAAACAATGAGCGATAACCAGCTCTCTACAATTCCATTTAGCATATAAGGCATTAAGCTTCTGGGCTTTTTTCCGGTTCTCAAAATAGAACTTTAAATAATTCTCCAAAATATTATTTGGGAAATAGTTTTCAAGTTTCGATAAAATCTATATTGAAACAAGGTATTCCAAATTTTGAACCATCAAAATTTGTTCAACTGGCGACAACCGTCTGGAAGAAAGCAAATATTTTCAAAATACAATACACTATCTCATTAGTGTAAACAGCAGGGATAATATCCTACCACTAAGGACAACTGTCAAAGGCCCACTTTGTGAAGGCCGCTCTCAACACGTTTAAAGATTTTAATAAATGAATGAGTATATCAATTGTTTGAAAAAAGGGATTTTTTTATAAATAATAATAACAAATAATAAAAAAAATAATTATTGACATTTAATATTGTCATTTTAATTTGTACATTTTATATTGATTGATAATATTATACAAGATTTAAGTCGCAAGGTTCATTCATAAATATATTTTATATTGGTTTTAATGCATAGGGGTTCGAGTCCTCTTAACTTAAAATTTTTTTAAAGTTTCAAGGTGCATGCTTAAAATAAATCCAGTATTATATTGATGAATAGGGGTTCGAGTCCTCTTGACTTATGGAATTTTTTGTCTCGTATATGAATCATTTTAATATTTAACTTGTGCTAAACCAAATTTTGTTTCATTCTTTAAATTGTGATTTGTTATTGTTATTAAATGTTTAAAAATATTTTATCGTCCTGAAGCTAAAAAAAATTAACCATAAAAGAAAAGTATATTTATATTCAAGAAACACGATTAAAAATTTTACAATTATTGCGTATATTATAAATTTTGATACTATGCAATCTTTTAATGTCTTCTTCGAATGAAAATACTGCCTATCCCTAAAATGTAACTCGCTCTACAATAAAAAATAAACCAGAATTGTTATTTCATTCGGGAATTCCTTATAATAAACAAAAACCACACACAAGTACGCCCAGTTTTTTTTAAGAAAATCCTGATTCCAGAAAAAAACATAGAGAGTTTGACTCAGGATTTGTTATTTCTAACATTTTTGACACTGACGATAATTCTTCTGAAACTCTTTATGACGACAGCAAAGATTCTATATTAGAAAATCAAAATTTACCAAATCATTTATCAAATCTGTTCATCAATTACAAGGAGAACTAGGAGCAATAATTGATAAGACCAAGACGAGAAAACTCCTTTTTCCAAGGATCACGCTAAAAGTTTTCAAATCAAAATCATGCATTTAATAAATTTCAAAGTCAAAATACTTATAGAAATCCACAACAGAATCAAACACAAAATCAATTCCAAAATCAGTTTAGAAACACGCCACAAAATCAATTTCATACTTCATACCAACGACAAAATCAACAACAAAATTTTTTCCCTAATAAACAACGAAATTTTCCTCAAGAATCACGAACTAACAATACATCAAACTTTGCCAACAGAAATTAAAGTATAACGTGTAAATATTGTAAAAAATTAGGACACATTATCACTAATTATAGGAAAAAAATGTGGGATGATAATAATAAACAACAAACAAATTCACAAACACAAAATCAGGAAAACTCTAAAGTTCCTTTTCAGTAGGATGCTCTCGGGAAGAATTAAGAAAAAATTACTATTCATCCAGAAACATTAATTTAGCAAAAACTAATACCATCCCGTACATTCGAATTGATACTAAAGAATTAAAAGTGCCAATAACAATGATTTATTAAAAATTCGTTCATTGAATCCTGACATAAAATTGATTAAAATAAATGTCTTAAATTAACGGGAATAAACAATCACGTCTAGAGCTGGTTGCTCGATGATTTTAAAAAATGCTGTAATTAATATATAATATTCTGCAATACAATTAGATTATCTTTTGGTGGTTTATAGCTCCAAATATATTTTACATTCATTTAAATAATTTTTTTAAATTTTTAACTGGTTATGAAGTCTAACATAACCCATTTTTCGAAAACTCAGTGTAAATAACTAAAAACAGATTAAAAATACTGCTTTTTATTTTAAATATATATATTTTTGCTAAATTCATCTAAATAAACGAAAATTATTTGAAAATAACTCACCAGAGCATTTAAAACAGTATTTTTTTGTACTTGCACAGTGTAATAAACATCATTTTCTTTTTCTTATATCTTCTGTGGAGAAAAAGGAATCTTCACGAAACCTTTTAAACTGTATTTGTTTTAAAATTATAAATTTATTTTAATTGAAATTTCCTTGGGTACTCTACTTATTAATTATTTAATAAATATGAAAAATTATATAAATTTAACCTTATTTTCATTGAATTTTAGTTTTAATGACCAGACTGAAGTTCATCACCTTATCGTTCGTTTAAAGAAAACAAACTTCAGTCTAGTTATGAAAACTAAAATTCAATGAAAATCATGTTAAATTTATATAATTTTTCATATTTATTAAATAGTTAATGAGTAGAGTGCCCAAGGAAATTTCAATTAAAATAAATTTATAATTTTAAAACAAATCCAGTTTAAAAGATTCTTTTTTCTCCACAGAAGATATAAGAAAAAGAAAATGATTTTTATTATACTGTGCAAGTACACAAAAATACTGTTTTAAATGTTCTGGTGAGTTATTTTCAAATAATTTTCGTTTATTTAGATGAATTTAGCAAAAATTTAGTGACAAAACAAGACTAAAATCTGAAGGATACAATTTTGCACGTCATATATAAACAGCACGTGTGGAGTCAATGAACTTAAATCAAAATAATCGATATAAATTCACTCTTTCAGTTTTCTTAATAGAGGGAAATAAGTATTGCTTAGAAATTGTATATCTTCTTTCTTATTGATCGTATTGTCGTTAAACTTAATATATAACATTTCAGAAATTAATCGTTTTTTATAATTTGATTCAAAATCTACAATTTTTACTTCATCAAAATTGAAAGAATGATTGAGTGTAGTTTGATGTTCATTAACTACAGATTCAATTTTTTTGTTTTTATGTTCTTTGATTCTTTTGTCCAAACTGCGTTTTGATTCACCGATGTAAGTGGCTGAACAATTATTACAGTTAAATTTGTAAACGATACCAGTTTGGTTCCATTTATTAGTTGAATCTTTACCTAATTTAACGACTGAAGTCAAAGATTTATTAACCATCGGAATTGACAATAAATTATAATCTTTTAAAATCTTTGACAATTGTGAATAATTGTCATTAAATGGAATGCAAATTTTTTGAATGCGACTATAAACAGAAGATTTATCATAACTTTGCTTATTGAAAGAGTGAATTTATCTCGATTATTTTGATTTGAATTCATTGACTCCACACGTGCTGTTTCTATATGACGTGCAAAATTGTATCCTTCAGATTTTAGTCTTGTTTTGTCACTCGTACGAGATGTCCGTGTTTTGTCTTAATTTATTCACTTTTAATTTTTTGACTTATTTTATGTTTTTTCGTGACATATTACAAATGTGACAAATATAACAAATTATTTATTTAAATAATTTTTTTAAATAAATTTGTGAAATGACAAGGTAGATATTAATTTTGTGTTAACTTAAGTTATTTTAGTTCTTGTAAAAATCTTAAGTTTATTTTATTTGTGAAAAAAAAAATTATATTAAAAAATGATTTTTATTGTTTAATAAAGTGGTCTGATGATGGTGTCAAACCAAGACACCGAAACGTTGCACAACTAATGTAACATTGTTTCATTTAACACTCTTCCGATAATCGAATTAAAAAATAAGGATTAAAAAAAATATTTACACTGAGTTTTCGAAAAATGGGTTATGTTAGACTTCATAACCAGTTAAAAATTTAAAAAAATTATTTAAATGAATGTAAAATACATTTGGAGCTATAAACCACCAAAAGATAATCTAATTGTATTGCAGAATATTATATATTAATTACAGCATTTTTTAAAATCATCGAGCAACCAGCTCTAGACGATTTTCGCTGGAATGACCCGAATAGAATTTTTCATAAAAAGTAAAGTGAAAATTAATTACGAAGAAAGACATCTAGAAATCAATAAACAAAAATTTAATTTTTATTTGGAAAATTATTTTACAATACCAGCACGGAAGGTCAATTTTACCCCCTCCCCAATATTACGGACCTGTTGGACCAATTAGGAAACGCTCAATATTTTTCAGTCTTTGACTTGGCATCAGGTTTTCATTAAATCAAAATGGATCCTAGAGATTCTTATAAGACACCTATTTTCAACGCCATTTGGACACTATGAATTCGACAGAATGCAAACGTTCGAATACAAATAACAAAAGAAAACAAAAATTTGATAATGAAGCTTATACTGATGAAATTAAATCTGATCCTGAGTATATGAAACAAATATCATAATCAAAAAATGAAGAAATTGGTCAGGGCTACAAAAATCCAAACTCCGAAAAATCATCTGATAAAGAAGATAACATAATGGAAAATGAAAATACGTCAAAATTACTGTTGGGAAAATATGAAAAATAATATTCACAAATATGTTCAAAGTTATATATTCATTGTAATATATATTCATTGTTAGTCCATTGCCAAAAACTAAAAACGGAAATGAATATATATTAACAATACAAGACAGTTTAACTAAATATTATTTAGCAATTGCACTTCCAAATCATCAAGCTAGTACAATAGCTGATGCATTTATTAAAAGATTTATTTGCATTTTTGGATTACCTAAAAGAGTTTTAACAGATCAGAGAACATACTTTTTAAGCAATTTAATAAGAAGATTAGCGAAAAGATTTAAAATTAGATAATTTAAAACAACTGCTTTTCACCCTCAGTCTAACGGATCAATCGACAATATCGTTGCATTAGCTTCGAGATCAGGTAAACTGACGTCAGATCTATCCATTTAATGGTTTAAGGAATGTTTTTTGCCCATTGCAGGCGAAAAATCTATCCTTTGTTTAGATTCTTGGACTGGGCAAACTAAAAAAAAGTTTGATGATGTTGACATAGCTAATAAAGACATCAAAATTTTCACAATTCCTGCTGGAACTACTGGATTAATCCAGCCGCTTGACGTCTATTGCTTGAGACCATGGAAAAATTTCTTAAGGCAATTTTCTGATTTGATCATTCTTTATAACTACGATGTGAATTTACATTTGGGAAATAGCATCCTAAAAATCCAGTCTCTAATTCACAATCAATTTTCATCCCCTAGATTAAAAAATTTATTTAGGTATGCATGGTGGAAAAGTGGTTACATTTTAGAGACACCAGATAAGTGCGAAACACCTGCAGATTTTTGTTTAAAAAGTTGTGAAGCTGGTTGTAATATTTTTCAGAAAATTGCAGTAATGAGATGTAGATGGTGCAATCAATCCATGTGCTTACAACACTTTTATGCAATTTCTGACGAGAACTTGCCACATTATTGCAAAGATTTCAGACGATAAAAATAAATTGTTGAGAATATTCTCTTTTATTTAAAGCTTAGTTTAAAAAAATTAAAAAGGTACAAAAATTACAAAAAAATACAATAAAAATTTTTAAAAAAGAAGGGAATAGTTCTCGCCACCTCCACGTTGGTTATTCCTAGATTCGGCAAAGCGCGAGAAACTCTGCAACTAAATACGATTTATTCTTCATTTTATCGACTTCCATTTTGGATCCGCCATTTTGAATTTTAAAAAACTAACACCGGATTCGTTATCAGCTACCCCCAAAACCCCCGAGTAACAAGTTTCATGAAATTCTGGCAAGTTTTAACACAGACACTAATTTCTTCCCTTAAATTTAATTAAGGGTATTTTCTACCCATAAAACTCAAAACGGGCTGATATAAATAAATACGTGTTAAATATTTTTCGATGTTTTACATGTGTGCCAAGTTTCAAAAAAATCGGCGTATGGCACTTGGATAGTGTAACTTGTAAGTTTTCACACAATACAAGTATTCATGAAGGCACTAAGTGTACTCCGTACGAGTTAATTTTTGTTAATTTTTTTTTACCTTCCAGTGATCCACCACTTGAACACGAAAAATTAGAAACATATGATCAATACTTAACATATTTAATAACAAGACTTCATGAAATGTGGAATTTTGTTTAGAGAAAATTTGATTTTAGCAAAAGAAAAATTAAAAAAATATTATGATAAAAATTGCAATCCACAAAATCTTAAACTCGGTAATGAGATATTTCTACTACATGTGGGACGATTCATAAATTTGCTGATCAATACACAGGCCCACACAAAATATCAGAAATATTAAATAAAGGAAACGTTAAAATTCAATTTAAAAATAAACAAAAAATATTACATACAAACATCCTTAAACTTTCCCGTATTAAGCAAGAAAAATAAGAAAATTTTATACTAAAATAAGTATAATCTATTTCCAGATAATGGAAACTGGAATAAGGAAAATACTACACCTATGCTTATTATTTATCATAATAAGTCTATCCAATGCATTCATAGGATTTGACTGTGGCTCAACAGAACCTAACATAACAACTCTATTATTAAAACAGGTAGGAGATTGCGATATTCAGAAGAATCCAGTAAAAACTGATCGAAGTTACGTACAATTAATACAGCTAAGAGGTACTACAAAAATTAAAGTAATACAATATAAAATCAAAATAACTCGCCATGTTGAACGTTGTGGTATGTTCTCACATGCATCAGCTATCAGTAACGGACATGGAATATATATACACGAGGTATCTTATGATGTATGCAACACAATATATATAACAGGCAGTTTTACACCTTCTAGTAATACAAAATTTGCGGATTTGAAAATAAATTCTATTAATTACCGTAGCATAACTTTACACAATATCAATAAGAATGATCGTTCGGTTGAAAAATTAACTAAAGGAGAAAACTCTTTTTTGAAAAATGCAACAGTTACATTTAAAGTAAGACTGATTAAAAAATTGAATGATTACTGTTATAAGAAAGAAACGGGTATTCCCATATTTTCAATTTTCAAAACAAATGTGTCAGAAACAAAAATAAATTGGATTATAATTTGCACTTTAGGAAAAATAAAAAAACCGCTATATCAAGTGATGCTTTAACAGCAAAAGCAATATCCGCATTAATAAACTTAGCACCCTAACATAATATAGACAATATTATACTAATTCACTTTAAAAAGTAATAACTAAATCTTTTGAAAATATGACAGTCAGAACATTTACCATAAAATATAAAAATAATTATACTTGATTCTGTTTCAGAAATGGAGTTTAAAAATAATATGATCCAAATAATTTTTGCCATTTTGATAGAAATAAACAAGGGCACATTTCAAATAATACGACAAGACGTTCCATTCAAACACAATCACCAGGATTATATTATGAACCTCTAAAAACTATAGAGTTTCCTATTGGTGAATAGTTCTAATTCTATTTTAGTCAATTTTAACATTGCATCAAATGCATGACCAGGAGCTGTAAAATAGTAGAAAGGATCTAAATTATATGCACTTAAACATGTGTCACAAACATGTTCCACAAACAATAGTACACTTTTTCGTAATCTTGCGTAAATATCTAAATCGTCCCGATGCCAGTGCACTCTCACACACAAACAATAGATATAATGTGAAACAAAAGAGTATGTGTCTATAGTCTACGTAAATTCTGAATTCCTGAAACTTTACTATTTTATTAATTCTTATTATTTTGTAAGTTCTACAGTTATTATTAAAAATTTAACTTTTAAACTATATGTAAATTAAAAAGTTAAATTTAATTAACAATTTCAATTCTTTATATTTAATAAATTTTAATTGTTTAAGTTATTTTTATGGTAAAACTATTATTTAAGTATATAAAATTCTTTATATCAGAAATTTATCATTATTAACTATATTTTATTGTTTATTGTTAATAATTTTCATTAATAATAATTTCAATATTGTAAATTCATTTTTAACATAAAAATGTAAATTTTCAGGATCTTGTTGAAAAAGTGAATTTTGGCTCCATCTTTTGAAAACGATAAGAACTTTAAAACCCCTTCTACTCAAAAACATCCCTATTCAAAATACGCCTACGTAACTTCTATTTTTACAAGGCTGGGCCTGAAGGGCCCAATACTATCTTTAGCCTAATGAGTTTTTCACTATTTTCCTTTTTACTGGGCCAATCACAACAATTTCCCAACCTCCTTTTCCTTCACCTTGAAACAATCATCTCCAAAACCAACCCTGGTCCAAAAATTAGGAAGGGACATGAATATAAAAATATGAACCCTGCAGAAAACGTTCAGTTCTAATTCTTCAAAACTTTAGTGATCTTTAAAGAAGAGTTCTAAAAGAAATTCAAATCAGTTGTTTTAGTTTTTTTTATTTTCGGACCAATCAAATTCCAAAACTCAAGGAAGGAAGCCAAGGTTCACCACCATTACAACAAGTTCCTGATTAATAAAATTCGTGTTCTCAACAAAAATTTCAACTGTTATAATAAAAGTAAGTGTCTCTTTTTAATTTGCTATCTAACTGTCGTCTGAATCTTTTTCTTGACATCTCTAATTTTTTTTGTTTTGAAGAATGTTAATTCGTTGTAAATTCTTGTTAACATTTCTTCAAACTTCTTTTCCAATTTATTTTTGAATTTACGATATTTTTTTTTGTTCCTGCCAAAAGAACATTAATGCGTTTATCGCGTTAGTGATTCTTTAAATCCTCAAAAACACAAATCCAACAATAATAAAAATCAATTTGAATCATTGCCGAGTTAGTAGACGCAAGTCTAGACTCAAATATAATTAATTAAATTTATACAGTGTTATATTTACGGATGTAACACACTTTTACCGACTATATATTTTGTAAGAGATATATTTTTCTTTATTTATTAGTAAAAGTTTTAAAGGTCCCTCAAACCTTGTGCACAATTCCTTTATAAAAAAGTGAGCATCGTACCCGGATGTATTGTGAAAAACTACAGGAATTAAATGAGAATTTTTGTAGTTTATATTACAGGCCTGATGAGCTGCACCCCTATATTTCCATTAATATGATCATGATCTCGGTGTCATATAACCATGTTTTCCAATGTTTTGTTATTTGTGATTTTACTAATCGTGACAAATTACGAATCCAGGCGAAATGATAGTTATTTTTACGATTATTTATGTCATGTTTTTCAGTTGAATTTATTTCAGAAATAGTATTTAATTTTTTCTATCATTAAGGGGAGGTTCCCATCGCGGGAGTCAAAAAAATTGATTTATTTTTTATTGTATTTTTTGAAAGCTACATATATGGAGAATATGTGTGTACAGCGTTTTTTTGATCCAAAGAATATTTTCGTTTTTATGGGGCCTCGAACTTACCGGCGTCCCGAGCACTGAGTAACAAACAAATGTCAGGCAAATCGAATCGATTTATAAAAATTTTGTAAATATGACCTCAGAACCGTAAAGAGCGACCCTAAATACACTCAAATGCATTAATGCTGTCCTTCCGGTTTAAAGGAATTTTGAAAAGTCGTGTCATTTCTATAAAATATTCTTAGTTCGTGACATACGAATGTTCTCATATGTCATGAACTGAAAACATTTTGACATAAATTATACGACTTTGCAAAATACCGTCAAACCGTATGGACAGCACTAATACATCTGAGTGTACCTAGATATTTATCATATATGTAAATTGAACAAAGAACGAAAAGTTTGGGGTTTTGTGTGGCGCATTTGTGTTCTGTGTGGTATATCGCAAAATGACGCGTGAGTTAGCGTTACCCTATAGTAAAAAGTGACGTAGAAATTGACATAAAAAATGACGTAAAACAAACCTTTTGCCGCGTGAATGACTTTTAATAATTGACCGTTACCGGATTCAAATGCGTACGCATTATAAGACCAAAGAGGACCCCATTCGAATACACTTCTTGCTAAATGTAACAATTTATTTTTATTTCGATTATTTTAAATGTAAATTTATTAATTTGAAAAATGTTTAATTTGATACTTAATATTTTTTATTAAAATTTAATCAAAATAGAGTTTATATAAATTTTTAATAGTATTCAAAAAACTTTTTGTTAATTTTAAGGTTATGTTATAGTTGTCACATTTTAACTTATTAACGGTCAATTAAATATTAATTAACTTTTAATTGACCTTCAATTGTCAATTAAAAATTAATATAAATATTAAGTTTATTATTTTGTCCGCATTTCTGAAAACGAATTTTGTATTTTATTATAAATAAAAATGTTATTAAAAGATTATTTCAGTAAGGATACAGACGATCTGGACTCGATTTCTTGTACTGATAAGAAATGTTTATGGGACCATCCTCAAAAAGCCTGTTTGCAACAATATGAACTAGCACCACTAGAAAGTCACGAGTGTAATGTGGAAAAATTTAATAAGTCTTATTCTTTTTCAATATCAAATGAAACACAAGATATTATCAAAGACTTATTATTTAGTTGTAATCCGGATTCGGCGTTAACTAAACATAAGTAATTTTACTCTATTAATAATCAATTTGACGTAAATATTTAAAACAATCACTCGAAAAATATTCTTTCTTTTGAAATTAATTTTTAAAAAATTTCTTTTGAAATTGATGTTTATTATTTTTTATTTGTTAATCTACGAATTTTTTACAATTCCTTGATGAATATTATTTCTTTTGAAATTAATTTTTGTTATTTTTTATTTGTTAATCTACGAATTTCTTTCAACAATTGCTTAAAGAATATTATTTCCTTTGAAATTAAGTTTTATTGTTTTTTATTTGTGAGACTAAGAATTTTTTCGCATTTGTTTTTCTTTTTATAAATAATGTTTACTATATTGCGTCTACTATATGATCTACGAACTTTTGTTAAGATTTTCTTCTTTGTTACATATGATTTTTACTGTACTGCATTTATTACATAATCTACTGACTTATTTATAATAATGAATGAAATTTTGTTATCTGCTCATAGTATTATCAATTGTTCGCTATGATGTACATATACCTACTAGTGCATATCACGTTTTATGTTTCTTCGAATTCTAAACTATTATAATCAATAAGAAAATTAATTTTTTATTATTTATTAACAAATGTAATAGATATATTGTAATTTAATGATTTTTTGACATCTTAGGTGTGGTCGACATGAACCTCTGTCGTCTTCAATTGCAGATAATAATAATAATGATAATTCGAGTAATTCGGTAGAATTAAGAATCATTTTAAGTCATCAGACGTTAGAATTCATGGACATGTTATCAAAAGTTAAACTTGATCAAAATTTAGAGACTTGTTGCGAAAATGTGTACAGTCGATTAAGTGGTCTAGTAGTGCCATGTGATAATCCGTATTTAGGATATTCGCCGGATGGTGTCATTCTTTCAAAAGATGGAATACCAGATAAATTGTTGGAAGCAGTATTCGAATTTAAATTCAAACGCGTCTCTTGAAAACCAGGCGGGAGAAATTCGCGACCGGCGGTAAGGTAGGCAGGTGTGAAGCCGGTCGACGAGTGCTTAGCGGTGTTGTACGCGAACTGAAGTTCCGGTAGATGGCGGTCCCAGTCCGGTTTCTTACTATCCAAGTATTGTCGAATCATAGTTTTGACTACTTTGTTGGCTCGTTCTACTGGATTGCACTGCGGGGAATAGGGCGGTGTAAGCCGATGTTGAATACCGAAATCTTCTAAGAATGATTTAAATTCTTTACTAATAAATTGTCTACCATTGTCTGAGACAATTTTCTGAGGGCAACCGAAACGATAAAAAATTTCTTTCAATGTTGAAATAACTAACATTGACGTTGCTTTACGTAATGGTTTTAATTCAATCCATTTTGTAAAACGATCTTGAATTACACACAAACTTGAATTTCCTGAAGTTGTTCTCGGTAGCGGTCCAATGAAGTCGATAGAAATCATTTCCCAGGGCTTTTCCACTAATGTGGCATGCATAAGATTTGCTGCTGCTTGTTGTGAGCTTTTGTTAAATTGACAATTTTTACAATTTCTCACATATTCAGCGCCTTCACGTAGCATTCCGGGCCAAAAGAAAAATTCTCCGAGCCTAGCTAGTGTTTTAGCAACACCAAGATGTCCAGCTGTTGTTTCATCGTGAACTTTATGTAAAATCTTCTTTCTATCTTACTTAGGTATACATAGCTTCCACTGATCTTCATATGGTGTGTCCTTGAAGTCCAAAGAATTAAGTACGTGATGAAAAAGTTTTCCATTTTCAATCCTGAAGTCCGGGCATCTTTCTGGGTTGTTTGTTGTTTCTTCAAAATGGCGTTGATACCATTGACAAGATACTGGTTTGTCAATAGTGGAAACTTGTAAAGGCAATCGAGACAAGTAATCTGGGAGACGATTTTCGATTCCTTTTTTATACTGCACTTCAAAATCCCATTGAGCCAATTCCATTATCCATCTTGCGAGTCTTCCTGAGGGTGTAACAATACTATTCAGCCATTTAAGAGCTTGATGATCCGAGACAACTATAAAATGGTAACCTTCTAGATAGTGTCTCATTTTTCAAATGCCCCATTTTACAGCTAGGCATTCTAATTCGGTTGCTGAGTAGTTCATTTTCATTCCAGATCCATGGTATATCCTTCTTCAATAGATGAATCAGTGGGGCTATAAGCACAGAGATATCTTTTACGAAACGACGATACCAAGAAACCATGCCTAAAAATTTTCTCAATTCTTTTAGGTTTGTAAGAGAGGGTAATTTCAAAATGGCGTCTACTTTGTTTGGGTCAGGGAGAAGTCCATCCTTGTCCACAAGATGTCCAAGATAGGTTAGTTAAGTACGGGCGAAAAAACATTTTTCCCAATTAGGAACTAATTTAGCTTCCCTTAATCTTGAGGAAACTTCTTTCAACAGTTTCAGATGTTCTTCGAATGTTTCCGAGGTAACAACGATGTCATCGAGGTACGAAAATACATTAGGTGTTAATTCAGCAGGGATTACTAGGTCGATTAATCGTTGAAATGTTGCTGGTGCTGAATGAAGTCCAAAGGGCATGACTACAAATTCGAAGAGTCCTAAACCTGGTACTGTGACTATATTTAGTTAACTCAACTTGCCAATAACCATTATTTAAATCGAGAGTGGATAAATATTTATCACCTTTTAGCTGATCAAGGATACTATTTATCCGGGGCAAAGGGTAAGCGTCTTTTTTAGTCACTTTATTTAGTCTTCGAAAGACAATACAAAAACGTAATTTACCGTTTTTTAAAGAGATCGACACCGATAAGCATAGGTTGAGATAAACCAGGCAACACTAAAAATTTATGTTTCATTTTCGTAGAACCGGCGGCGATTTTCATGTCAAAACTTGTTTTTACTTTATATTCAGTTCCATTTGCCAAAGCGATGACGATTTCTTCGAGATTAGGGACTTCACCGAGTGCGACTAAACGATTTGCAGTGTGGATGTCGATGCAAGAACAAGCTGCTCCAGTGTCCACCAGGGCTGAGATCATAAGGTCGTCACATTTACAAGATATGAAAATTCGGGAGTCAGAGGGTGCTGAGGTCGAACTTACTCCTATTATTCGACCTTTTTTCCGTTTCTCGGCTTATCACACTTGCGATCTCTCGTTAAAATATTTTCTTTTCCACAAAACGAACAAAACTTTTTAGGTCTACTTCTACAATCTGCACGGCGATGTCCTGGCTTACCACAGCGCCAACAATCGGTTTTAGAATTATAAGGCCTTGAAACTTCAGCAACAGGTTGATTATTTCTCAAACTTTGTTCTTCTAAATTTACTGCTAAAAGAGTTTCTTGAATTTCTTCCACTCGCTGGATTAATGTACAGACTGAATCCAGCTCTCTGCGACGAATGTGTAAACGGAATATCGGCTTCATATTCCAATACAATGTATCTAGTTCTCGAGCAATACCGTAACCTCCATGTCTTCTCATAAGAGTTCTTAATGCTGTGCAGAACTCTCTAATTGACTCCGTTTTACCTTGCACCTTGCTGACAATTTGAGTTTCTAGATGCCTGAATTCACTAGGTGAAAGGTAAAATCTTCGTAATGCTGAAGTCAGTTCGTCTAGTGTGAAAATTGTTCTGATTTCATTACGATACCAGAGCAAAGCATCACCTCGTAATAATTCAGAAAATCCTCGCAGATGTTGCTCGTCAGAAAATCCATACGCCTGTTGTAACTCGTCCACTCGTTCCAAAAATGCGTTAACATCATGGCCTTCAAAACTACAACCCCAGTTTCTCATTCTTTCGAGCACGTACGTGTCACTTCTGTCATCGAAAGGTGTCGATGTTCTAATGGGAGCGGATTGTAATAAATGACGGTTAATTAGAGTTTCCGTTGCTCTAATTTGTTCCGGTGTGATCGCCGATGCTTGCCGACCTTCGATGTCCATCAGATTTGGATCCTCTAAAGCTGTTTTATCCATGTTGGTGTCCTCCTCTTCGACGTAGTCCTCCGGATCTTTAGTTTGATTTAGTAGCTCCGGTTTTGTACGAATAAAAGCTACGAACCGCTGCCGAAGTTCAGAGAGTGTACCAGTAGCGTCAATTTGGTAATTTTCTAGTTGAGCCACCAGTTCATTCTTGGTCAGCTTGTAGATCCATTGTACTCCCATGATAACTTTTGGATAACCAAAGATAATCTTATTCAATAAAGTGTGGAAAAGAACTGTGCTGAATAGTGATCCACAGTTGATTATATACTAGTTGGTCACCCCCACTCTTCTCCACAGGTGGCGGTGGGAGAAGAAAAACCAAGATGGCTGCTGGTCTCGGGGTGAGAAAAGAAAATTATTTTCTTTTCCTAAAGCATCAATCTCGAGCAAAGCTTCCTAAAATGCCACACTGAGAACAGAATATCACCTGTTTTTCACGGCACTACTGACGACGATGTCCGTGTTGACCGCAACGCCAGCAATCCGTTTTTGGGTTGTACGGGTGGTTTCTGTCTTTCGCGACAGTCACCGGGCTTCCACGGAATATTGGACGTAGCTTGAAGAAACAGTTCTCCTTATATTCCAACTGTTTTTCATAATCAAGGCCGACTAGAAATTCCTTGTATTTGACTAGAGAGTCAGCCATGATCATCTCCGGGAACACGCGACGCTCTTGAGCACACGAAATTTTAAATTTCAACCGTTCAGATTCAACATGCTGTAACACTTCAAAAAGTGTTAAACCGGGAAACCAATGCTCGAATTTTGCCAACAAACGAAAAACTTTTTCGTCACTACTCGTAGAATACTTGATGTCTTCTTCTTCTTTCTTGCTTTACAAAAAATAATTGATATGCTATCGATGAGTGGTACTGATCGACTAGAACGATAAGCTATCTACGCGACTATATATAAATTATCTTTTATCAAATTAATTAATAAAATGGCGTAAAGCGTCATTACAAAATTTATGCAAGCTAGTTAGTCAATTTAGTGATATCGATAGGAAGGGTAAAGTCAGTAAAAAAGCAAAGTTTTAAACCTTCGTAAGATAATATATTCAAAATAAATAAAGAAATATTACAAAAATAATTATTTACGAAGATGAATTTAAAATTAACCAAAAGAAAATTAACAATACATAATAAAAATAAACGACTCGATTTAATGCAAAAATAATAAAAAAAAGAAATCAATCAAAACCTGATCTAGCTAATAACAATTCAAAAATAACTAAACTAACTAAAATGAAATTAAAAGAAATAGAAAATAATAAAATAAGTAAAGAATAAAAGAAATAAAAGAATAAGAGATTTAAAGGGTAAGAACAGAAAAATATAACGTGCGAGAAAGAGAGAAAAGTAAGCGTTAGATAGAGAGAGAGAAAGCAAGCGAGAGAGAAAGCGCAAGAGAGTTAGCGAGAGACTGCGCCGCTGTCCTGGCGAATAAAGAGCTCGACATACTCCCCTGTGGCCACGCTGTAAAAATTAAGAAAGTTATTTCCTCGAAAGTAATGATAATATTCTACCCGAGACCGACGCTCATTTTACGCGAGGGTAGGCTCTAGAAACTACCCCTCGATACCAGTACGGACAATAACTAGGGGTCGTGCACGCTAGGTCAATTTAGCAAAAATCGAAAAGACTAGATACCGCGATTCTAACGGTATTCATGCCCGACACGATAAAGAGTTGCATAAAGAGAGAGGGAGAGTTTAAGGGTAGAAATACAAGCTTCATCTTCCCCCAAGTTGTACCTTGAGTCGAAGAATCTACCTGGTGCATCAACTCTGTGAAGGTCAAGATGTACCTCTTCTTCACACGGTTGGTTCACATTCTTTTGTAGGAAATTCATTGCCTTGGTCTTACACGGCTGTACCCCTGCTTAGACCAAGAGCAATGACAGGTGAAGAGAGAGAGAGAGAGAGAGAGAGAGAGAGAGAGAGAGAGAGAGAAACGGAGAGGCGAAGGGTGTTACTACTGCCCAGTTGTACCTGAGTCTTGAGTACAACTCCTTCTAGGATATGCAAGCAAGCAGCCCCAGCTGTACCTGAGATACCGCCGGCTTGCACCAGGTAAGAAAGGAAGATCTCATTCCTTGGGAGAGTCGTACCTCAAGCTCGGCGTTAGATCGTAAAGGTGAAAAGGAGAAAGAGAAGAGAGAGTTGCTTTCGATCTGCCTCGGAGCAAGCCCCGAGTCTGGTCGACGGCGAACTGAGGAAATTGTACGAGCAACCAAGTATTATAGATCGCTGGGCCCACAAGAGGTGTAGCGTGAGGTGAGAGAGAC
Source organism: Leptopilina myrica (nomen nudum) (assembly GCA_032872475.1). NCBI lineage: Eukaryota > Metazoa > Arthropoda > Insecta > Hymenoptera > Figitidae > Leptopilina > Leptopilina myrica (nomen nudum). Next base: position 10,589,575 of record CM065466.1, read on the forward strand.
CCACGTGATGCGCGGCAATGAGTGCGCCATCGGTACTCTCTACCGGTCCGCCGAGCAGTGAGCTCAGTAATATATATATATATATATATATATATATATATATATATATATATATATATATATATATTATGCGTACAAAAATGAATGAATTTTACTCTTTCAGAAACTTTGGATTTAAACGTCAAAATAATACGATATCGTTACAAAGGTCAAAATTATTATTTTTAACGCACTCATTTGAAATTCACATAATATCGGGCTTGTATGACGGATTTTCATTAAAATATTTGTAAAACTGACATTGTAATTTGTATATGATAGTAAAGAAGTAATACTTGTGAGTTAACGTTAGGGTAGGTGAGCAATTAGTTGAACTGTGACCGAACCATTACTTTGTTCTCACTCAGATGTTAAGCCTCATCCATTCACTAGGTTATAGCCGGATATTAGGTTGTTTTGTGATGTGATATGGAAACGCCTTCTTTTGTCCTAAATTCTCAAAGTTAGAATAACCATTTGTTAGAATTTGAAAAGTTAGAATGTTTATTTGTTAGAATTCTTAAAAGTTCACTGCTTATTTGTTCGAATTTTCAAAGGTTAGGATGTTTATTTGTCAGAATATCCAAAAGTTAGAGTGCAGTACCATGGTGGTAGATCAGTTTTTTTCCAAAAAGTTTAATGTTTTGGAAATTCTCTATGAGCATAGCCAATCAAAACGCTGGACGTTTCTGAATATACTTAGAACGGAGGAGGTGTACAAGCGCCTTTAGAATGTTTATTTATTAGAATTTTATTAATGCAGTGAGTTTACTTTCTGTGTGCTTCATAGTCATAGATGTAAATTACTGTTTATCCTTAAGGGTTATTCACAAGTATAATCATTTGAGCTGCATGGAAATTCATATCTATGACTAAGAGTAACATAGAAAGTAAACTCACAGCTTTAGAAAAATTCTAACAAATTAACATTCTAACATTTGGAAATTCTAACAAATATGCATTCTAACTTTTAGCTATTCGAACAAATGAATATTCTAACTTTTAGAAATTCTAACAAATAAACATTCTAACTTTTAATAATTCGAATAAATAAACATTCTAACTTTTGGATACTCTAACAAATAAACATTCGAACTTTTGGATATTCTAACAAATGAACATTCTAACTTTTGGAAATTCTAACAAATAAACATTAGTTAGCGAAACAAGCGCACTTGCGGGAAAACGGCTACAACTCAGGTGAGAGATCCGCCATTGCAAATGGCGGATATGTGAATTTCAGAAATTCAAAAAGACCGCGTTGATCTGCGCGTGCGTGTTGCGTTTAGCAGACGAAAAGGAAAAAAATGTTAGAGTTGTACATTTTCACGTTAGATGGATTCTTGTCGTTAACTAACCCATGACGTCAAACAGAAAAGAAAAGTTGGAAACACTTTTCACGAAGAGTGGAAGCTTCTTATACTACTTGTTGAAATAAACATTCGAACTTTTAATAATTCGAACAAATAAATATTCAAACTTTTTAAATTCTAACCAATGGTTATTCTAACTTTTAGATTTTAGGCCAAAAGAAAGCTTCTCGTGAGATGTCAGATAGCTGGAGGGAAAAAATATGCAGAATAAAACAGTCAAGTTAACGTAAGCATGTGATAGAAAAGGACACACATACTTCTTTCTTTTTCTTTCTCATTATGCTTACGATCCTTATTCTTCTTCTTAAATGACTTGAGGCTTAGGCAACGGTCGGAACAAACACTTAGAAGAATAAGAATTAAAAATGTCCATGAAGTTGGTTAATGTGAACAAAAAAAATGGCGTCAAACGCAATTCGGTAAACTATATAAATCTATGGTGGTTGATGAACACGTGTTGGGAGGTAAAGATGTGAATTAAATGTTTATACTATTGCAAATATGAATTTAAGTTTTAAGAAAAGTCAGTTTAAAATCATTTCCTCCGAATACTTGAAGTTAGACACTTTAAAAATACAAATAAGTCAAAATTAGAGAACTACACTGTAAAAAATCCTATGAATATTACCCACATTAAATGTGGCTATTTTACAGACAAGGGGAAAAGTGCCGCATTTAATGTGGCAACATAACCTTATATAAAGCGTCACTTTTCCCCTTGTCTGGGTAATATTCTTAGGATTTTTTACAGTGTATAGACATTGTGAGGTAAATCCTCACTTAAATTAATGCTTGAGAACTGTACTTGGGAACGGTCAAAGCCGAACTCCATGCTTACGATCCATTTCCGTTTTTTTCTGTTTAGGGCTAAAGTCGTAAAGCCCAACGCAGAATAAAAAAGTAACGTGAACGTAAGCATGCGATAGAAAAGGACAAACCTACTTCTGTCCTTTTCTATCTCATGCTTGCGTTCGCTTCCCGTTTTATTCTGCTTAGGCCTTAAGATATCTACCAAAAATTCAAAATGTTGTTAAGGCAAGTACACAATCCGTTGCGTACCTATGGGTCTCCCTTAGTAGTAATACGTTAATCTCGAAGTTTTTAAAACTCGTACGGATTTAAACTGAATCAAATAATAAACGATTTGATAAACCGGTGATAAAAAAACTTAAACTGAAAATGTCAGTTAAAAATATTAACTGTGCGTATGCATTGTTTGGAAACGGTGAGAAGCGAAATGTGCCTGTGTCCTTCATAGAAAATTTTTCGCCAAAAAATCAGACAGATTTTATAAGGAGAAAAAAATATAAAATTTGGTCGCTGGGAAATAAAGGGCTCAAAGATTTCTTACGAAATGGTTAGTTCTGCTGCTTGGTGGTAAGTAAATATAAACAATGACATCTTATATTTATGCTTAATTTCACACAAGCAAAATAGTGGACGCCATGTGGCTCAAAGATAAGTAGTCACTTTCCGTTACTTTTCAATATGTCAGATTCTTGTATTATTTTTTAATATATAAGTTTAATAATAAATAACGTTTTCCCCGTTATCTTTTTTTAGAACAATTAAATTAAATAGGTTTTTTTATTTTAGCTGATGAAAACGACATTAATAAGCAAATGAAATCAAAACGTGTACTTTTTCCAAGTCAAAAACATTTGAGTTTTTCATCTTCATCTGAAAGTGAAAAAAAGAAGCAAAACAGGTAAAAATATTTTAAACATTTATAATTTTTTCAATACTGCTTTAAAAAACAATTGATTTTCAATATGTTTTAGTAAATTATTTTTGGATGTGTGCAAAAAGCTCGATCGAGTGTTTTTGAGCTTTTTGTTTTTCTAGTAGTCATCGAATTGAATGAATTTTTTTTGTTATTATTTTCATTGTAATATGACATAAAATCTGACCGGTACCAGGTACCATTTAATTACGCTTACGATTAATTTAATTACAAGCGATTTCTTCTAAACAGCTCCTCAATTATGTATTAAAAAAATAACTTATAGTGTAATACCCAAACCAATATATATATATTTTTTTTAATAAAGTTAAAGTACAATTTAAATTTATTTCTAAAGCTTGATTGAAAGGATTTGCTTCTTTACACATTTATAAGCTATGTTTTGTGTATATATAATTTACTATTTTTTGTAGCCTGTTAAAAGAAAACTCCAATTTCCATCTGATGCCGCAAAAAAACACGCAAATGAAAAAATTTTTAAAAAGCGTTTGGAATTAATTCATACTCGAAAACTTATTCGAGAATCTGACGAGGACGAGAATTCAGACCAAACCATTGAAAGTGTTGATTCAATGCCGACTCTGCCAGGATTTACAGGTATACGTTTTAAACACAATTAAGAGCATGGAAAGCACAGTCGCCACAGCGACTGTTTTTTATTTTTAAATAAAAATTGCTTTTGGGGACACTGATTACGAATCTGGTGTCAGATTTTTAAAATTCAAAATCTAATGTCACATTGTAATTAGCGACTCAGAAAACCACTAATAATATTCCTAATTTAACAAAATAATTCATTGTAATCATGTGATAAAAATCTAGTTACTTAAATTATTTTAGTCTACATTTTAAATTTCAATATAAATGGAAAGTAATGTGAAAACTAATCAATATTTCTGAAAAAATTTTTTACTGATTCTACTCTTTTTTTATACAAAAATTTACTGCTCCATCTAATGATACCAATAAAAAAATTTATATAAAAATTATCTCATATATGTATGAAGAAGCATAGTCTATAGACTTTTTATTAGGTGCCTATATTGGTGAATCCACTGAACTATATAATTTAAGAACTTAAATCAATGTAAAGCCTAAAAAGACATAGCGTGTCTTAAAAAAGTCTTTAGGACGTCCTTCTGATGTCAATATCCGCCTCAAAGACGTATAATGTAATTGCTTTCAAAGATAAAGAAAAGATGAATAATAAAATAGATAGTAGAGGAAATAAATTTGAAGATTCGAACTACGCTCTACGTTTGTCTACACATTTTGAAATTGTGATTAAGCCATTTTAGGCGACCAGCGCGCCTATACGAGAAGTATAGCTTACCCGATTTACAGCAGTATCACAGTCGTCTTTCTGTCCAATTAGAACAGCATGTGACTATAGATTTTTCCCGTGCATCAGTAGAAAACTACTAATTCAGATTTAGAGAGTGATGCTGCCTTCGACACTGCACATCAAAAAATATTTTTTTTAATAGGAAACTGGAAAATATTATTGAATTTTTCTTAAGGTATAGGGTTAAAAAGTAATTTTAAATATTTTTTACTTCCAAGGTGAATGGAAGAAGCGAAATTTTTCAAAATTGTAACACAAAAAATAATTTTAAAAAGTAGTTTTTGATTCTGAACATTGATGGCAACTTCAGAAAACTTAAAATTATGCTAACAAAATTTTGTCTTTTTAGATTACTTAAAATACAATAATTAACCTAATCTTTCTTAAAAATTTTGTTTAATTATAAATTAAAAAAGAATCATTATGTAATGCCTATTGAAATTAAGAAAATTATAAATTAATTTAATTTTTAGTAGGGGAGACTGAGGTGAGTTGAAACGATTTTTACATTATCCAGTATAACTCAGCCAAAAATTTTCCTATTTTTATGAAATTTGTATTTTTGGATAGGTAGTTTTGTGTAGTATGTGACCAAAAAATTAAAAATGTAAAAAGTTGTAAGGTTTTAAGAAAAAATTGCAAAATCGAAAACAGTTCCCGGTGTTACAACTCACTTAGTACCAAGGTGAGTTGTAACACATGTCGACGTTAGTTGTAACAGTTGCAAATTTTGTGATTTTAATGAAAGAAATTAATTTTTAATGCTTAGTTTAGTTAGTAAAGTAAATTTAATTAGTTAGTAAAGACATCTTATTAATAGAAAAGAATAAAACAATCGTTTTAATACCTTAATTATTTTTAGAATTAGGTTATCACATATTTCGCTTTCTTTAACGCTAATTTGATATTTTAAATCAATCTTTGGTATTTAATGAAAGAGCAACTCGAAAAATGTTTTTAATAATATTTTTTTTCCTTTAGAAAATGAAAGTGATTTACACGAAAATGTGTAAAATTCTAAATACTTTTAAAACCATAATATAAAACAATATACTTTAGCAAAAGTCAAAACCAGTCTCTATTCGATCAAGCTCAAATTTGCGTAAACCTAGGTGAGTTGAAACAGCCTGTTACAACTCGCCTAGGTGCGAAAAACTGTGCATCGCTTCGAATAATTATTTTTTATTTTTAATTTCAAGACTGACACAAAAAAACAAAACCATTCCATAAAACTAGGATATCCAACAGTTATTATGGTAAATATTAGAATAACAAAAATATAATATGTGTCGAATAATAAAGTATCAAAATTTCGGCCAAAAACTTACTTTTAGCAATTTTTTTGCACACATATTAAATACATCTCCAAAACTTTTCTCAGGTGGTCAAGTAAATTTCCATCAAATAGTGAATCAAAAATGTAATAAATTTACGCTTTTCAAAATTTTTGAAAGGTCATAGTTTTCGAGAAATCGGCTTTGTTACAACTCACCTCGGTCTCCCCTATATGTACGAGACTCTCGTTGAGAATTCGATACAAGGATCATTTAAGTCTCGATTTCGTAACGAATTTTTTTCTGTCGTCTCGTCTCTGTCTCATTACTGAAAATCAACACGATAAGAAGACTTTTTTCGTCTCCTGTGTAGTCCTAATTACGATATGCATTCTGTATCATTGCAGTGAAAAGAAAGAAGGAAGAAGGATCAGAATCAAGAAAACGGCAACGTATTGTCGAGGAAACTGACGACGAACTTTCAGAGACAGATGTTGGTAAGAATAATTTACTCACACTACCGGTCAAAGTTAAGAGAATATATATAAATATAAAATTTATAAAATTAAATTTTTTTTTCTTTTTATTTTTCGAAATAAAAGATTTTGAAAATATCTTGTAGAAGTCATTTGGTCACACGGAGAAAAAAATGCTGTTGAATCAATGACATATGAGTTTGATTCATTGAATAGTGTCATAACGGGCTGCCAAACGTATATGCTGTTGTTTTGAAAGCACCGATTCTAATGATTCGATAGTATCACTTTCATTGAAACAAAAGCATATTTCTCAAATTGACAGCATACTATGTTAATTTGAAAGTATTCCTTTTGAATCAACGATCAAAATTTTTTAATTTAACAGTATATGCTTTTGAGTCAATGACTATGATTTTTAAATTTAAAAGCATCATTTTTATGAATCAAAAATTTGTACTTTTAATTTTTTCAGTTGTTGCTATCAATTGAATAACACCATACTGTTAAGTCAATTCTTTTATGTGGTCCGCTATAGCGTCACTCATTGAAACGAAAGCATATGCTTTCATTTTCAAAAGCGCGCTTCTTTGGAGCAAACAACTTTTCATTTGATTCAAATTTACACGCATTTTCTTCAAATTTATCTATTAGATGCTTCAAATGAATAATGTCAAAGAAGCAATAAATTATTCTGTTGCTATATATAGATGAACTATAGAAACAATTTGTGGAATATCATTAATTTAACAGTACCGTACTTTTAATTTAAACAGTTTCATTTTTTCGTTTTAAGCAATATTCTGTTCGATTAATAAATGTGTTATTGAATCAATAACGGGAAATTCAATAGCATGGAGCTATTTGATTCAACGGCACTTTTTTTCAGTGCACTATTTTGTTTAGATATTTTTAAAGAAATCGTAATTTTCAATTTTTCACAAACATTTTAATAACTTTTATAATAATTAACGCCATTTTAATGATTTTAGGCTTATTTTGTAGGGCATTTTTTGTGGGCTTTAATGAGTAATTTTTTCTTAGAAAATGCAGGTCGTCAAACTGAAACAAAAAACTTTTAAAAAACCTGTTGTATTAAAAATTATTGTAGACAGTATAAATATTGTAGATTTTTCAAGAAAATTTAATTTAAAAAATGAAAACACTGTGACAGTGAAAAACATAATAGTCAGAATGTGCTTCTTACTAAGGCAATTTTGTCTAGGTTCAATAGCAAAACATGCACAGCAATTATTTATTTAAAAAATGGAAAGTTTGTCCTTAGCTAAGGCAAAAATTACCTTAGTTAAGGCTAAAATTGATTTTTTTAAAGAGACAATTGCTTGGCGTATATTGGTTTTGTTCTTAGGAAAAAATTGCCTAAGTAAAAAGGACATTCTAACCAATTTTTTTATTGTGTTTCACATTTTCCAATTTTTTTATTAAAGCCTAACATCTAATGTTAATAAGCTTCATGTAAATTTGAAAATTTTTAATATGTATATTTTAATTATGCTGACTACTATATAAACAACTCTAGAAGTCTCAATAAATTATTTTATCATTTTTTAATAAATAATTGTCAAAGTCATAAACGACCTCTTTCTCCCCGACTCTCTTCACACAATTCATGAAGTTGGCGGTACTCCTCCGCGTTCACGATATTCACCTTCAGGCGTTGGAGGTGAAATGCATGATGCATCAAACAGTAATAAGTTTAACAAAACAGTTGACACAATATTAATTTAAATTCAAAATATTAACGCCACGCCGAGAAATACTCGTCGTGTGGAAACCCGAGATTCGACTGCACGTAACGGCACGCCAAGAAATACTCGTCGTGTGGAAACCCGAGATTCGACTGCACGTAACGCCACGCCGAGAATATCAATATTTTCTTAATTAGAAACTAAAAATGTCATTAGAAAATAATTTAAATGAAATACAATTCAGTACAAAAATATAACAAAAATGATTGACATTTGTTAAAAATGCATAAATTTATTGTTATAAATTAATGTAAAGCAGGGCTCGAATTGTGCGACTTTTTCTTAAAAAAATGCGACAAATCGACTTTTAGTCTATGTGGTTTCTTGTAGTTGCAGGGCCCCACATAAGAGACCCATAGTTTGCTCTGGATTTCCGGTTGCAAAAATGGTGAAAACAATCGTCAAAGTTCGAAAAACATGGGTTTTCAACGACCGTTGCTTCCTGTTAAATTTTAGAGGAAAAAGTTGTTAATGGAAGTTATAGAGCTTAGAAACAGCTTTCAAACGTAAGTTAAAAAAGGTTAATTAATTTATTTGCGGATAAATAGTTTATGCATAATTCGATTTGTTAACTAAAAACGTGTAATTTTTCAACATAACTTCCCCACTTTTAGCCTTGCGAATTTGGAAACTTTCATCATATTTAAATGGAAAATGGGTTTTTTTTGTCATAAACAAACGGAATAACTTAGCCAATTTTCACTCTATCAATTTGGTGTAAACGGCATTTAATTTCATTTCTTTTCACCAAACTTTTTCGTAAAAAAATCAGACCTAGCTTCAAGAGTGGGGTAGTTAGTTTTTTTATTACAATAAATTCCTGATTCGTTAATTATTAATATTTTTTAAAGAAATTTGCATCACTTACAGTTCAGTATATGTATTTTATGAGAAAAAATTTAACGTAAGATTTCATGTTTTTATTTTCCATTTATATTAAGTGAAAGTACATACATAGTTTTTCAACCTTTGGACTGAATTTAATTTTTGTTTTTTTAATTTGATGTATTTTTTCTGCTGAATCCGAGAATGATTTTATATTTTTTCAAAATACAATATTTTTTATAATAACAAAAGAATATATATTTTTTAACAAGAAATGATTATTATTGTTTATCATATTAAATAAAAAATTCTCTTTGTACATATAATTCCATTAAATTTAAAGTAATATTATGACAAAAAGAAATTTAACTTATTTGTAAATAAGTGTGTAGCATCGTTATCTTAGTAGATGTTTCGAATTGAACTTGCGTGCATATGTGCACATTATGCTTCAAGCTTATATACATATAAATAATTACAATTTTTTTCGTTTTAATATTATTTCAAATTCAATGGAATAATGTGTACAAAGAGAATTTTTTGTTAAATGTGATAAATAATAATAATTATTATTGTTTATCAATAATCATATTGTTTATCATATTATAATCATTTCTTGTTAAAAAATATATTCTTTTGTTATCAAAAATATTGTATTTTGAAAAAATATAAAATAATTCTCAGATTCAGCGTAAAAAATACATTAAATTGAAAAAAGTAAAATTAAATTCAGTCCAAAGGTTGAAAAAAGTATGTATGTTGGTTAAAAAATATTAATAATTAACGAATCAGGAATTTATTGTAATAAAAAAACTAACTACCCCACTCTTGAAGCTAGGTCTGATTTTTGTACGAAAAAGTTTGGTAAAAAAATGAAATTAAATGCCGTTTACACCAAATTGATAAAGTGAAAATTGGCTAAGTTATTCCATTTGCTTATGACAAAAAAACCCATTTTCCATTTAAATATGATAAAAGTTTTGCTCCTTAAGTGTACTTTAAAAAATGAAAAAACTAAATTCGCAGGGCCGAAAGTGGGGAAATTATGTTGAGGCGGATATAAAAAATTGAGGCGCATGAGTAGGCCCTAAAACTCAGTTGTGAGAATTTTGAGTTGTTACAATTTTATTAGACATAATCTCCTTTTAGCCGAATTTCAATCAAACAGAAGTTATGTTTAATAAAATAAAAATTTAATTTCTATTTATCCGACTTTTTATTTTTGAAAATCTATGTTTTTCGAACATTGACGATTGTTGACACCATTTTTTGCAACCGGAAATCGAGAGCAAACTGTGGGTCTTTTATGTGGGTCCCTGCAACTACAAGGAACCACTGAGAATTTTCAGTTTGCATTTCTTGCACTCACCGATTGGCCTATTTTTCCAGATTTTTTTTAGTAAAATACAACTAATTGGCTTTTTTAAAATTTTTAATTACTTTTTAACTCAAATTTTTAATAGCAGAAATTTTCTTTTTTGTAAATTATTTATTACCTGTCTACTTGTCTACTAAGTAATCTACGATCTATTTCAAAACGAGACCCCCCTGTAAACAATTGACAATTTACGGCAATTTTTAAATAAATATTTCTCCTATTAAAATAAACCAATTGAATTTTGCTACTAGCAATTTTGAATGATAAATTCTTTAACTTTATGATAGTATAAAGCTTTTTTGAAGCAAATAAAGTAATTCTAAAAAACTTGATTTAAAGGTTAAACGTCTAAATGTCTGAAATATGTTACATCCGATTTTTATAAAATTGATGTCAAAATAAAGCGTAAATATTTTATTTTTATTCCTGTAAAAATTATTTTGGACGTTTCAATGGATTTTGAGAAATTAATTAAAATCCACAATCATCTCAAAGTTTAAAATATGTGAAGCATTCCATTTCAAAACGACCCCCTTTATAAACAATTGCCATTGTAAGGCAATTTTCAAATAATTATTTCTCATGTTTATTGAATCCAAACTGTATTTACTATTAGTGTCTTAAATAGAAAAATTTCTTAACTTTACGCCAGTAAAAAATTCATTTAAAAAAAAAATATTATTGAAGAAAAAAATTAAGTTTTAAAGATAACCTTTTAAATATCTCAAAACACGTTACGTCCGATTTTTTTGAAAGTTATGTCAAAATAAAGCTTAAATAGTTTACTTTAATCTCCTGACAACATTATAATGGACAATTCAGGGGTTTTTACAAAATTAATTAAATTCTGCAATGATGTCAGAGGTTAAAGTGTGTAAAATTTGAAGAAAAAAATTCCGCTCTGTAAATACATCATAACCATTGCAATTTTTATAAAAATAAATTAATTTTGTAAAAACCCCTAAATTATCCATTATAATGATACCAGGAAATAAAAGTAGAATATTTAAGCTTTATTTTGACATAACTTTAAAAAAAAATCGGACCTAACGTGTTTTGAGATATTTAAAAGGTTATCTTTAAAACTTAAATTTTTTCTTCAATAATATTATTTTTTAAAAAGAATTTTTTACTGACGTAAAGTTAAGAATTTTTTCTTTTTAAGACAAAATAAAGTTTGGATTCAATAAATATGAGAAATAATTATTTGAAAATTGCTTTACAATGGCAATTGTTTATAAGGAGGGTCGTTTTGAAATGGAATGTCTCATGTGTAAATTGAGAACCACTAATAAAATAGCAAGTGACTTTTGTATTTATAAAATTTGGATAGTAGTGGACAATTTTTATTTTTTAGCTTAATAAATAAATTAAAGATAAAAGAAAAAATTAGTAACAAATAATAAATGACAAAATTTAAACTGCACCTTCCATCAATGATTTAAAATTATTTAATTATTAAAAACCTTATTTACAATTTTAGGTTAATAAAAAAACAAATGATCCTCTACTTAATCAGTAGTTCTCAATTTATACATGTTTTAAATTTTGAAACGATTGTGGACTTTAATTAAATTCCCAAAATCCATTGAAATGTTCAAAATAATTTTTACATGAATTTTCTATAGAATTATAGGTTATTTGTTTTAGAAAATGATTTATATTATATAAATATAAAGTTATTATATTATATGTAGTTATTATATAAATATATAAAGTTATATTGACTTATTTTCGTCTAAAACATGTCTATTCAATTTTGAGCAAATGTCCAGATGTATGTGTACTCTCTAAATTTGAATCAGCGAAAAGTCGCTGATTATGCAGCTATAAGTATGCAGCTGATTCAATCAGCATATATACATTAATGAAACAGCGAATAATCACTGATATTTTAGCCTATAGACGCTGATTGAATCAGCTGCATACTTATAGCTGCATAATCAGCGATTTTTCGCTGATTCAAATTTAGAGAGTATGTACGTTTGTCACAAAATATCTCGGGCAAATTTTAATGAATTGTCCTGAAATTTTACAGGTTTATTGCAGTCATTAATACCTAAATTATTTTAAAAAAATCTTTTTATTTTGTGATTTTAGTAACATCAAAATCATTCATGCAGAATATTACAATTTTTTAAAATTAGTCTGCGGCCACTTTAGTTAAAATAAAATGTATTGACCATAATACTATACTATAACATTATATTTGTATTTTAATCTTTAAATTTAAATAACAAAATATAAAATTATTTTCAATCAATATAAAAAACCTTGTTTGTTCATGGTTGCTCCAAAAATTTAAGTTTGTTGTTTCTAATTTTCAGACAGAATTTTAACTTTTTTTGACCCTAATTAATATTTTGATTCACTCTAGAACTTATTGCGGATACTTTCAAAAATGTTCCAAAAACGTTTATATTTAACTTCTTAAAAATTATTTTTATCATTTAAATTGAATTTAGAATTTTTAACTAAAACATTATCTTTAAATCAACTATTAATTAAACATACGAAAAATTAGATTTTCGAAGATTTTAATTTAAAACCTTTTCAAAATTTAATTTGTTACTTCTAAACAATCATGCACTCTCTAAATCTGAATTAGTAGAATTCAACTAAAAAATAGTAAAATTGTACTAATTTTTATCAGTTTTCATAAACGACTTTTAACCTTTTCAATTAGTACAATATTACACATGTTTATTAAAATTCTACTAATGTTTTAGTAGAATTTCACTAATTAAAAGTCATTTTTTAAACAAAATAAATTAGTGAAACTGTTTTATCGACTATTAATAAAACATTAAACATTGACTTCAACGATCAATTCCGAGTCAGGAATAAAAACAAAACAACAGCTGTTTTTTTACGTTTCGACAGCGCCGCTGCCCTCTTCATAAACTAAAATTTATTTCACAAAAGAAAAAAATATATAATAAAAATTAAAATACATTTAAAAAAAATACAATATTAATTATAAACTAATTTTTTTAAAAATTCATTACCGAAAATTAAACAAAATTTAAAATCGTCACAAAAGAACGTCTTATTCGTTGCGATTACATTTGGACACTGGTGAATAAAATATATATAGTTTTCGAAATATAGGTAACTGACATGAGGTGAATGACCGTGTCAGTAAACAAAATTCAGGAAATGTCAAGGTAACTCAGAACAGATTAAGAATATTTCATTTCATTTATAAAGTGATTATAGCAATTACTAAGATTTTGTACATCTTCCTTTTTATTAACCGGATTTTTTTGTAAATTAATGTGTATCATTTCTGATATTAAACGTTTATTGTAGTTTGCTTCTTTGTCTAATATAAGAAAATTGTTCCAATCAAATTTGTGTCTAAAAAAATCATTGTGAGTACCAATTACATTAGAAGTTGAATTTTTATGTTCCTTAATACGAACACCTACCATTCTTTTTGATTTACCCACATAACATGCAGAGCAATTTTCACAGTTAATTTTATAAACAGTATTAGTGTTTTCAGATTTTACATTATTATCCTTACCTTTTTTAACAAAATTATGATTCATGTTCTTATTTTTGCAAGGAATTGATAAAATAGCATAATTATTCAGAATTGAGGCAGTTTTTTCAAAAAGGTTCGGAACATAGGGTAGGAGAACTTTCAGTGACCTCGTGTAAAATATGACGTTTGATACGTTGATGATATAATTACTTGCATACAAAAAAATAAAATTGACGAAATGATTAATATTTTTAATAACTATGACGAAAGATTGCAGTTTACTTTTGAAATACAAAAAAATAATAGTATTAATTTTTTGGATGTTCTTATTATTGTTAACGAAAGAAATCAGCTCATTACTGATTGGTATAAAAAACCTACATTTTCTGGACGAGCCATTAATTACCATTCTAAACATCCTATGACTCAAAAAATTGCTATTATTTTTAACTTAATTGATAGAGCTATAAAACTCTCTGACAAGCAGTTTCACTTAAAAAATATAGAGTATGTAAAAGAAATTTTATTAAAAAATAATTATCCATTAGAATTTATAAATAAGCATATAATGAAACGTATTTCTTTTATAGAATCTAATTCTCAACATCGTATTGACAAAAACGTCATATTTTACACGAGGTCACTGAAAGTTCTCCTACCCTATGTTCCGAACCTTTTTGAAAAAACTGCCTCAATTCTGAATAATTATGCTATTTTATCAATTCCTTGCAAAAATAAGAACATGAATCATAATTTTGTTAAAAAAGGTAAGGATAATAATGTAAAATCTGAAAACACTAATACTGTTTATAAAATTAACTGTGAAAATTGCTCTGCATGTTATGTGGGTAAATCAAAAAGAATGGTAGGTGTTCGTATTAAGGAACATAAAAAATTTAACTTCTAATGTAATTGGTACTCACAATGATTTTTTTAGACACAAATTTGATTGGAACAATTTTCTTATATTAGACAAAGAAGCAAACTACAATAAACGTTTAATATCAGAAATGATACACATTAATTTACAAAAAAATCCGGTTAATAAAAAGGAAGATGTACAAAATCTTAGTAATTGTTATAATCACTTTATAAATGAAATGAAATATTCTTAATCTGTTCTGAGTTACCTTGACATTTCCTGAATTTTGTTTACTGACACGGTCATTCACCTCATGTCAGTTACCTATATTTCGAAAACTATATATATTTTTTTCGCCAGTGTCCAAATGTAATCGCAACGAATAAGACGTTCTTTTGAGACGATTTTAAATTTTGTTTAATTTTCGGTAATGAATTTTTAAAAAAATTAGTTTATAATTAATATTGTATTTTTTTAAAATGTATTTTAATTTTTATTATATATTTTTTTCTTTTGTGAAATAAATTTTAGTTTATGAAGAGGGCAGCGGCGCTGTCGAAACGTAAAAAAACAGCTGTTGTTTTGTTTTTATTCCTGACTCGGAATTGATCGTTGAATTCAATGTTTAATATTTAAAACA
The DNA here is from genome assembly GCA_032872475.1 of Leptopilina myrica (nomen nudum). NCBI lineage: Eukaryota > Metazoa > Arthropoda > Insecta > Hymenoptera > Figitidae > Leptopilina > Leptopilina myrica (nomen nudum). The sequence goes on from CM065466.1 coordinate 10,604,790, forward strand.
ACCAAATGATAATATCATATAATAATTTTATTAATAAAACAGTTCTATTAATTGTTAGTAGAATTCTACTAAACAAATAGTAAAGCTTTACTAACAATTAGTAAAATTTTACTATTTGTTAGTAGAATTATTACTAAATCATTTGCTGAACGTTTTGTTACCATTTTATTAGTAACTTCCTACTAATTTAAATTTAGAGAATGCTATAATGCTTTTAATATTAAATTATTACTTAAAATTTTAACCGGAATTAATTTTTAAATTAATTTTTATCAGAAAGTTCTACGAGAATTAGATTATTTAAATAAAAAATAAATAATTTATTCAATAATTGAATGTTGCTGACAATATAATTTTTACGATGAATTTTAGTAAAAAATTTTGAAAATTATAAATTTTAAAAAAAATTTAATTAAAATACTAAAATTTTAATAATGAATTCTTTTATGATTTTTATAACAATTTTTGAAAATAATCGTAGTTTGAACCAGTGAATATATTTAAAAATACAAACTTTACAGCCAAAAAATGAAAAATTACTAACAAAAATGTATCCAGTTAGAGTTAAATAAGAGAACATTTTACTTAAAACTATAAATTAAAGACAGCACAATAAAAAAATTATTTTTTGAAAAATGCACTAAAAACAATTCAAATTTTGGCAAACAATTTTATTAAATTTTTTTTAAATAATTGAATTCCTTGCAAAGGTTTATATTATTGATGAACATAATTTTATTTTTTTTAGATAATGGAGTTTCATTAATAATTTTAATAAACAATTTTCAAAGTACTTAAATTTTATGAGAAATTTCTTCAAGTTTTTAAAATTATGATATTTTTTAATAATTCAAATTAAACATGTAATTATTTAATTTTATTAAAATAAAAAAATATGATTAACTTCCTCTCAAAATTGTATGACAATTTTTTGAAATAATAAAAAAAGCATTTAAAAAATCTTATAAAATGTGACGTATGATTTTAAACAATTTATTAAATCGCTCAAAACTTCTGCTTACGTCAGGCAAAATCCGACGCTTCAACAATTAATAATTTAGAAATTTATGTTAATAAATTTCGCCGTCAGGCGCCAATTAATTTTTAAAAGATTAATTAATAAACTTGACTCGACTCGGCTCAAACAAACTCAAGACTCTCGACACCTCTGAGATTCTCTCTCTCCCAGAGGGAATTCTGCTCAAACAATTGGCAGCAGAAAAGCCAACGGCGAGACACGACTGGCAAAAACTGGCAAGCGACTTACCCACGACGACTAGGTTGGCTCTCAATTTCGTTGTCCTCTCCGGCTCTGCTCTCCTCGGCAACAAGGCAACGGCAGTCAACAGGAAATTGGCAAAGAGGGAAAACTACAATGATTACTCCTCACTCTCACAATTAATCTCCGTAATTTTATTATCCTTCTACACTACTGAGCTTCACGCTCCACTTCTACACAACACAAGTCTCTCACTTCCACGAAACTCGAGAAAAATTCTGAAAAATTTTACTAGCGGCGAGGTGATGTACCGGCGCGGCGAGACAAAATTTTCATTATGGCGGCGAATACATTAACCACCTGTAGCGTCTCTTGAATTTTCCTCGTGGCTCGTCTTCTTCCTCGGCTCGTTCTTCAAGAGTGGTACTGGCCCCGCCATCTACCACTTTCCCTCTTTAAGCTAGCCGCGCGACCTACTTTCCCTCGAATAGTGGGTCAGCGGGCGGTACTAGCTTTTCCGCAATTACCATGAAAATGTGGGCCTGTCAACTCGGGGCCTTTCCGACGGATGGCGCGACGATGTAGAATTTTCAACATTACTGACTCGACGTGAACATTCACATCGTCACAATCCCCTCCCCATGACCGGTACTATTTTATATAGGACCGTCATCCTCATGATAATCTTGGCCACCGCTCCTACTCTCTCCTCAGACTGGCTCTTTCGCTCCTCTACGGCTCCCCCTCTATCTCTGGCTCAATTCCCTTCTCCCTCTGGCTCTTTCTTATTCCTTCCCACTCCCTCTATCCTTTTCTCGCCTCTGGTCCCTTCTTTTGTCTTCTCTCCTCCAACAACTGACGGACCGCCAGATCAATTGTTGAGGGCGGGAGTCCCGCTAGGGCCCTCGTTAGCTGGGTGATTTTCTCCACCAAGTCTTCGTCCTCGGTTGTCGTCTCTGGATCGGGTCGAACCTCCCCCACCACCTGTTCCTCCTCGTGTTCCGGTTCTGGGTCCTGCTGTTCTTCCCGTCCAGTCTCGCATTCCACTCGGTCCCCTAACCCAACTCGTGCTCCTGGTTCCGGCTCAATTTCTCCACTCGTTTCCTGACTCCTATTCGCTGACGACTGGCTCTCTAACTCGTTCTCCCGGTACCACACTATACCGCGGTAGTGACGGTACGCTTCTGCGCAACGTGGGCAATTCCGGACAGTGGTGTGTCGGCGCCCACAATTACTACAAAATTTATGGCGCACTGGTTCCGGACACACCACTGCTCTGTGCCCGCGTTGCCAGCAGTTGAAGCAGCTGTAGGGAGGAGGGTCCAACTCCTCTGATCGTGGGATCTCTTTGAGTCCCCCGAAGATGACTCCCGTAGTCCTGGCCTTCCCAGGGTTGTTTCTTGTGGCTCCGGTACGTTCGCCCTTCCTTACCGGGTACGTTTTCGGCCTCGTTCCGGTTTCTCCCACTCCTCGCACTGGTGGCCCGGGCTGCGGCGAGTGCGATCTCTGGGCCCTCTTCTCCGGCTCCTGGCTCTCGATGTCCTCCTTGCGTAGGACCTCCTCCCTCCGGCTCTTCATCTCTCGCCGTTGCTGGGCACGGAGTTTTTCCAGCGCCACTGATGTTAGTGGCTCCAGCGTCTTAACAAAACAGCCGAGCTCATACTCGGCTAGGCGGCTCTCATATTCCTCGGTGCTCTCTCCCTCTCTCTGGCTTGCGGGCCAACGATACGGCACCACCACCTCGGCACCATCGGGCCTGACTGTTTTTTTTCCTTCCCCTACGCCTCGTACCTCCGGCTCATCGGCGACGGGGGGGTCTTGGACCCTCATCGGCTCTTCTTCCAATCGCTCCGTGATTGGGAACGAGAGGTAGGACGGGCGCTCCATCTCCGCTGCTCCGGCGTCGAACTCAGGGAACGGGCGGTGCCTTGACTGCGGGCGCCCGTGTCTCTCCGTCCTGGCTCTCTCGGTTCCCCGTGGTTCGGGTTGGCGACCACTCCTCTCTCGGGCTCGTCGGCTCCCTGGTGGTGTGTAGGGCATGGCTCTTCGTCGTCTCTTTCTCTCGGCTCTTCTTCTCTTCCCTCGGCTCCTCGGCTTATCTGCAAAAATTTTTATTTATGCACCAAGGGACATTTTTGTTTCCATATTTGAAACAGATAGGTATGGTTTCAGGTCGGTAATATGGACTTTGGGGACTCGTCTACTCTGTTCATCGCGCAGGATGAATACGGTTGGTGAACGGACCTCGACGATCTCAAACGGACCCTCGTATTTCGGTGCCAATTTCGTCGCGAATTTTTGTGCTCCACTCGACAACTTGTGGCTCTTTCGCAGTACTAAGTCACCTACTTTAAAAGTCGCGTCTCTCCTACCTTTGTCATAGTGCTTCGTCTGTCTCGCTCGCTCTCTGTCAATATTTCTTGCTACCATGTCTCTCAACGCGTCTAGCCTCTTCACTCGTTCGGCCCACTCTTCTGGCTTTATTTTCACTACTTGTCTCTTGTTCTCGACCTCTCTCCGCAGGCTCTTCACGGGCTTAGGATGTCTTCCGTAATTTAGGAACGCAGGGGACGTCTTCGTGGCCGCCTGTGTTGCTGTGTTCACGGCATGACGGAATTCATGAACATGTAGGTCCCACTTTCTATGATCAGCACCGATGAAGGTGGAGATCATCGTCTTCAAGGTCCTGTTACTTCTCTCGACTGGGTTGGCTTGTGGATGGTAAGGTGGTGTCGTGATGTGTTTGACTCCGTATTCCTCAAGTGTTGACTTGAGAAATTTGTTGTCAAACTCCTTACCATTGTCGGTGAGTAAGTACTCCGGTGTCTCCCATCTGAATAGGATCAACTCCTCAAAGGCTCTGGCTACTGACTTCCCGTCTGCTGACTTCAATGGTTTGACTTCTATCCACCTCGAGAACAAGTCTTGGAACACAACCAAATACTTGAAATTGCTCTTACTTGGTGGAAACTCCATTGTGTCTGCGGCTACTACGGCCCACGGTCTCTCCACAATTCTTTGGCCCATTAGTCCAACCGGTCCGGCTTGAGATACCTTATGTATCTGGCATTGGTGGCACTGTGTCACGTACTTGTGCACATCATTCCAAATACCTGGCCAATAGTACTCTCGTGCTATTCGATCATAGGTTTTCTCGATTCCCAAGTGTCCGGCTGATGCTTGAGCGTGTCCGTCTTCCATTACTCTCGCTCGGTATTCTTCTGGCACTACCAACTTCCAACCATCCTCGTCTCCATTGATCGGCAGTAAAAGTGGGTCACTCCGATGTCTGTAAAGATTTTCATTCTCTACAATCCATCCCTGGAATCTCTGAGGATGCTGGCTCACCATTTCACGGCGTTTGAGGTACCATTGGTCCTCAATGGATTCAAACGCGGCTAACGACTCTTCCTCATCTTCTTGTAATCTGGATAATGCGTCTGGGACATGATGTTGTGCACCTCGTCTGTGAACTATGTCAAAGTCCCACTGTTGCATTTCCAGGGCCCATCTCGCTAAACGGCCAGTCGGATCCTTTAAATTCCTTAGCCATTTTAAGGCACTGTGATCCGTAATCACGTGAAATTTGTACCCCTCAATGTACGGCCTGAACTTTCTGATCGACCACAATAGTGACAGACACTCCTTTTCTGTCACACTGTAGTTTTTCTCGGCTTCGGTCAAGACTCGGCTGATATACACGATTGGGTGCTCTCCGTCTTCAAATTCTTGCGTCAATACGGCTCCAATTGCGTAGTTGCTGGCGTCACATTGAATGGTAAACTTCTTTGTGAAGTCTGGTCGGGCTAAGACTGGCGCTGATGTTAGCTTCTGTTTCAGCTGCTCGAACGCTTCTTGTTGCTCGTCCTTCCACTCCCATGTTCGGCCTTTGTGCAGCAACTTTAGCAATGGTATTTTGATCTCGCTGTCGTTGGGAATGAAACGGGAATACCACCCGACCATGCCCAAGAAACGTCTGAGTTGTCTCACGTTCTTCGGCTCTGGATAGTTTCTCACCGGCTCTGTTTTATACGGATCTGGCCTCAGACCCTCACCGTCCAATAAATATCCGAGGTAAGTGACCTCAGAACATCCAAACTCGCACTTCTCGGGATTAACAATCAATTTTGCCTCGTTCAATTTTCGCAGGACGGTTTCGAGCCACTTGACATGTTCCTCGAACGTATCGGTGACCACGATGATGTCGTCCAGGTACCCGAAAACATACGGCTCTACCTTTGGTCCCAGCAATGAGTCGATCATTCGCTGGAACGTCATCGGCGCGTTCATGAGTCCAAACGGCATTCGGCGAAACTGCCATAATCCTGACCCAGGAATGGCAAAAGCAGTGTATTTCTTGCTCTCTTCGGCCATTGGAATTTGGTGGTATGCCAGTTTGAGGTCAACTTTCGACAGGTATCTGGCTTTTCGGAGCTTGTCCAGGATATAGTCGATAGATGGCAATGGGTAACAATCTTTTATTGTTACCTTGTTAACGTCTCGGTAGTCATTGCACTGTCTAAAGTCGTTCTCACCTCTTCTCGTGATTACTGGTGCACTTCTCCAACGGCTGGCAGATGGCTCGATGATACCTAGTTTGTGTAACTTGGCCGCATTACCTTGGGCCCAAGTCAACATTGCTGGTGACATCCGTCTAATGGCATGTTGTACTGGCGTTTCGTCGGTAACACGTATATGATGTTCCGTCAGGTCTGTCATTCCGTGTTCCTCCGACTCTGGTAGTACCCATTTGTCCACTAGGGCTTGGATGATGTCCTTTTGTCGAGCATTGAGTGCAGAGATACCGGCGCACTCGGCAAATATCAGCTGTTCGTCCTCTTCTCTCTCTTTTGGCCCAAACTCATGCCAATCTCCTTGACAAACTCTCCACAGTCCTTCTCTCAGCTTTACTTCCATGTCCCAGGCCTTACAGAAGTCGATGCCCAAGATGATGTCTTGTGTTAACGTCTTCATCACTTTGACTCCGAAACGTTTTGCATATCCGTCGACTACTATATTCAGGTCCAGGATTCCGGCTGCTTCAGTGGTACCTCCGGTTGCGCTTCTCACAACTGTACCACATGGCTGAATTCGGCTTTTGAAAGGCTCTGCGACTCTGGTGGTGATCACTGATATCATCGCACCAGGATCGAAAAGTGCTTCGTAATGTTGGTCACCAATCGACATGTCGAAGAAGTATCTGTTCTCCGTCCTAGATCCGTCGATGTCTTCTTCATCACTTGAGTTCGGGTCAGCTGTGACTCTCACAGCCTCTCCCCTCCCCTGGACTATAGGTACCGGGATCACATCCGTACCTTTTGTCCAACACTCTTCGGCCATTTTTTCTACCTCGCGCTGGGGGAGTGAGTTCTCCTCACTCGACCGCCTTTTCTTCCTCTCTGGCATGGGTTTAAACTTCTTTTCTTCGGTCAAGTCCTCTCTACCTATGACTGGCTCTAAACTTTCCCTAACTCTACTCTCTCTCTCAAATTCAATTTCGCTTTCCGTCTTTACCCAACTACAACTAGGTGCGAATCTATCTACGCGCTCGCTCTCGTTTTCTACTTTACTCGGCTCACGACACTCGGCTCCACTCGTCACGGCACACGGCTCATACGACTCGGCTCTCTTCTCTACGACCCACGGCTCACAAAACTCGGCTCTCCTCTCCACGTCACACGGCTCATAATGCTCCTCAGTACATTCCTCGACAGCATTTCTTACTGCCTGGTGAGGTTGGAGGGGGGTACAGGGCTGTGCTGCGCCCCCCACACGCCGTTTCCCAAAACGGCTCTCACCGCGTCACAATTTGGGCAATTCAAGAAGTTGCATCCTGGTCTTTTACATACCAGGCATGCCTCTGCTTGGGCTGGCTTCATGGGACATTGATTCGAATAATGTCCCTGTTGTCGGCACGTGAAGCAGATCCTCTGAGGACAATCTCTGGCCCGGTGTCCTGGTGTCTGGCAGTGAAAACATGCTCCCACAAACTCCTTGGGCGTCGTTGGCGCTGATGTACCACTTTGCCCCGGCTTGGGTCCGTTTGGACCATTTGGCTTGGGGTAATTTGGTTTCATCCCCGTTGGACACATACCAGGGTACGCCATTGGATAGGCAAAGTGCATGGGCATTTGCATGGCTTGTGCTGGTGGGACACTGGCCACTTGGCCCTGTACCATTGCTGGTTTCTGGCTGGGCGTTGCTGGACTCATCGCCTCGACGCTCTTTTCGTCTGTCCTTTCTCTTTCTTTCTTCTCTCTCTTGCCCCTTTTCTTCTTTTTCTTCGTCTTTTCAGCCTTTGCAGAGTGATCACTATCACTCGACTCGGACTCCTTCTCCATGGCTGCAACTTTCTCGCTCTTCATATGTTTCTGGCCGCTCTTCTTCTCTTTCACGGCCGCTAGCGGGAAACGCATTCTCTCCTTTGGTGGGGGTGGGGCATATCGCTCGTCTAAATCCTTGGCTCTCTCGTAATCCCTCAGGATCCTCTCCATCTGGCTCAACGATTCAAAATGGAGTCTTTCTAATTGACGACGATAAGCTGATGTCAAGCCTTTATAGGCCAGTTTTACTTGTTGTCTCTGGCTTAGTGGACGCTTCATGTGACCCAAAATCAGGCGGAAACTAGTCATGTATGGGGAAATTTTCTCTCCTTTCCCTTGTGTCCTGGCTCTTAGCTCGTCAATGACGTCTTTGGTTTCGGCTCTTTTGTGCTCTGTTTTCGGCTCTCCACGCTACTTACTTCGTCGCTCCTACTCTCGCAACTACACCTACAACTCGTCTGGCCTTCCTCGCTACTAATGTATTCAATTTTTCTCTCCACCCTGCTTTTATTCCTCTCTACGGTCTTTTTCGCGTTCTCTTTTCTCTTAAACTCGCTAACTGGCTCTCCATTCGTTGGTACCCTATTGTGAGTGACATTTACCTCACTCATACTACTACGGCTCGATGGGTTTCGGGGGGCTGGGGTGGGTCTCGCCCGCTCACCCTCGTTGGGGGTGTGTGGGTTTTCGTCTAATTTCCCCGGTCCGTGGGGCGAAATGATCCGCGACTCCTGGTGATGGGTAATCTTGAAACCATTTCCCACGGCTGTCCGGCTCTGGCTTTGTTGCCAATCCCATCCCCCCCCTCTATAAAGGCTCTCTAGTCTTTCGGTACAACCCGCTAAGCGCTCAATTTCGGGGGTCAGGCTCAACCGCGCAACTGCGTCGCGCATGTGTTGCGCATTCGGCGCCATTGTTGCCGACTGTATGGTGTGGGGGGCCGTCATGATAGTGCTCGTTGTCACCATCATGTGGGCACTCGTGGTGGTGGGGGAAGTTGTGGTCATGCTTGCTGTCGACATGACTGGGGGAAGGGGAGTAAATCGCGGGGTCATAACAGCGTTGGTCGGACTACGTCTGCTGTACGTTGTTTCGCTTTGGTGTCGCTTTCCCCCCTCCTCCTGCACTACTTCGGCTCTTTCCCGATCACTGGCCCTACTTCCCCCACTACTCGACTCCTCATCGTCTGTGGACGAAATTTGACCCCCCCTTCTTCGCGTGACATTAGGAAACGGGCTCTCATTGTCCTCTGAGAACGCTTCCAATAGGAACGTTTTATCGGAGTTTCCCAGGTCGTAACGCTCACAAAACGGCACATCGGTTTCATCCGTCAGGGCTACTCTCATCTCGGCTCGTAATAGTCTTTCTTTTAGGACTTGTGAGGACCCACTGATACACAATTGGTACCGTAGCAGACTCGTCACTACTTGTCCTATTTGCATGTCATTTATAACCTCCCATGCTTGGCTAACGTTGGAGATCTTGATTAAATCGCGCATGCGTCTCTTGTAGTCTCTCATTTCTACAATGGCCTTTGCCATCTTAATCAAATCCAAAGCAAAACTCTAAGTTCAAAAATTTTCGAATTTTCGAGGGGGTCGCGCAATTTGTATATACGGCCCTGTACTGTTCTAAATACAAGGACGTAATCACTCGATGGGGCCCCCCTTTTAAAATTTTTCCTTTTCTGGCTGACTTGTGGCTCGACTCTCCCACTATTTCTACTTCTCGTTCTCTCTCTCTCTCGCTCTCTGTAGCCGCTATTACTACTCCTGAGCCGCTTTTCCTGGCGCGCGCGAACTTTCTCTTGTCTGCTGAAATTTTAAATATCCCGGCGCGTCGTTTCTCTTGACCGACCGGCGTACTATTTACAGTCACGTGACTACTTTTAATTTTTATTTCCTGTCTAACATGTGCTCGACAAGCAAAAAAAAATTCTAGTTAACAATTTTTTTTGGCACAAATTAGAAACAAAAAATTTTATTTGAGGTTTCCACGGCTGGCTTTCGGCAATTTATGAGAAAAATTTTAAAATATGTCAATTTAATTTTAAACACGGCAGGAAATTTTCACAAGTCAACAAATTTCAAATTTTTACTGGCAAAGGCACTCTACATTTTTTTCGTTACACACGCGATGGCAAGGGCAACACAGTTTCCAACTCTCTGGCATCTGTCAATTCAAATTTTGAAATTTCTGTCAGCTGGTAACATAAATTTTATGTCTGGCGTTAGCAACAGAAATTCAAAATTATTGGCTGGCTCTGGCAATAGAATTCTGAATTTTTCGGCTATTAGTTAACAAAAAAAAATTTTGTCTGGCTTCGGCTCTTGGAAAATTTCAGAATTCTGGCAACAATTCATGCAATACACTATACAAGAAAATAATTTATAGTCGTGTCTCGGTTCGAGCTGGGCCCCACGTTGGGCGCCAAATTTTGTGACGTATGATTTTAAACAATTTATTAAATCGCTCAAAACTTCTGCTTACGTCAGGCAAAATCCGACGCTTCAACAATTAATAATTTAGAAATTTATGTTAATAAATTTCGCCGTCAGGCGCCAATTAATTTTTAAAAAATTAATTAATAAACTTGACTCGACTCGGCTCAAACAAACTCAAGACTCTCGACACCTCTGAGATTCTCTCTCTCCCAGAGGGAATTCTGCTCAAACAATTGGCAGCAGAAAAGCCAACGGCGAGACACGACTGGCAAAAACTGGCAAGCGACTTACCCACGACGACTAGGTTGGCTCTCAATTTCGTTGTCCTCTCCGGCTCGGCTCTCCTCGGCAACAAGGCAACGGCAGTCAACAGGAAATTGGCAAAGAGGGAAAACTACAATGATTACTCCTCACTCTCACAATTAATCTCCGTAATTTTATTATCCTTCTACACTACTGAGCTTCACGCTCCACTTCTACACAACACAAGTCTCTCACTTCCACGAAACTCGAGAAAAATTCTGAAAAATTTTACTAGCGGCGAGGTGATGTACCGGCGCGGCGAGACAAAATTTTCATTATGGCGGCGAATACATTAACCACCTGTAGCGTCTCTTGAATTTTCCTCGTGGCTCGTCTTCTTCCTCGGCTCGTTCTTCAAGAGTGGTACTGGCCCCGCCATCTACCACTTTCCCTCTTTAAGCTAGCCGCGCGACCTACTTTCCCTCGAATAGTGGGTCAGCGGGCGGTACTAGCTTTTCCGCAATTACCATGAAAATGTGGGCCTGTCAACTCGGGGCCTTTCCGACGGATGGCGCGACGATGTAGAATTTTCAACATTACTGACTCGACGTGAACATTCACATCGTCACAAAAAATATCGAGTCGACTCGAAATTATTAAAGAATACATTGACACACCTAAAAACATAAATGTAGATGACATGAAATTTCACATTTATCTCACCATAATATAATTTACTCCAAATTTCTAATTTTAAAATCGTATTCATTTCAGATTTGCTGTACGATAAATTAACGAAATTAGGCGTAAAAGGATATAATAGACAAAGAAGAGTCAATAAAGTATGGCGATATTTGTCACAAAAAATATATTATGAACATAGTGTGTTTAAAAAATCACAAATTTTATGAACTAGGACCTCTTACTCTTTTTAAGTTTTTTTTATTTTTGATAAACAATACCTGCAACTTGCATGGCAAGTTTAAATATTTAATTAAATATTAATATTAACCTTGTAAAAATAGTTTTGTTAAAGTGGAAGTGCTTCACTTTTTAATAAAAAAATTTATTATTTTATGTGCTGCTTTTTTATTTTACAATATAAATTGTTTACTGTTTAAAAACAGTTTTCACTCTCCAGATGGAAAGATTTCCGGAAAAACTCTGAAAACAACAAAGAAAATGAACATTTTTTTAAAATAAAAAGCAGACTCAAAATGTGACTGAAAATTAACGTAAAAAATGACGTCATTTTTTATCCCAAAAAATTACGTCCTTTTTTACGTCCTTTTTAACGTCAAATTTTCCGTCATATTTTACGTCCTTTTTTACGTCATTTTTTATGTCAATTTCTACGTCACTTTTTACAATAGGGTGAGCCAGGTGGTGTCGTCAGGGTTGAGCCGCCCAAAATATTGCAATTACGAAGCGTACTTGCAACAGAAATTCATTTTTTGACTTAAAGAGGTGTCAAAAACTTTATTTCTAACAAAAAAAGAGGAAAAAAATTTTTTCGATAATCTTTTCTTATTGTTTTAATTTAAAATTATTTGATTTCATTCTTAAGAAATAAAATATCTAATGTTATGCAAAAATGCACAATATGGGATTTTATTTTAATAAAAATTCATTTTCAAGTGTAATTCTATTATTTGAAGGACATTTTTAACCATTTACCTACATATTTCATGGATTTTCTAAAGTGGCTCAATCCTTACAACATTATTTTTTTAAATTGCTTATAACATCGCGAAAATTTTAAGTGTTTGACTATATCAACTGCACGGACGATGCAGAAGTATTTACCGTTTCTCCTTGTAATTTAAAGGAGGAAAGAAATAAATTTTTCCTTCTTCATGTTGAAGGTCCAATCGCTGATATGAGACTTCTTTATCGTCAGTTTGGTTGATATACTCAAACAGTTTATTTTTCGCGACGCATTAAAAATACTATTTTATAGGTCATTATAATTAGTTATTTTACTAATTACTTTTTATTGCTCATAGTCAAATATGATTTCAATGGAAACTTTGACACTCTAAATTATAATTTTTATAAAAAAAAAGATCCAATGTTAATTTTGGTAATTATTTAGAATCACGGCTTTTGCGAATTTTAAAGATAAATGATTAATTCTTTTTGGAAAGGCTTTCATTCAGCTAGAAAATGAAAAATTAGGTGGGGGAGGATGAAAAAGTTACTTACAGAACGCCAGGGCTGGGAAACAAATTTTTTTTTGGTTTTTGACGTTTTACTCTTAAAATATTAAAAATTTTGAAAAATGTTTCACATAAAAGTTGTAGATCTTGTTAAGATACACATTTTATGTTACATGCAATTTTTTCATAAATTGAGTATTTTTCGAGAAAAACACAAAAAACGAAAAATAACCATAGAAACGTTTTAATGCAGAAGGGAGTCAAATTAACTTCCTACATGGTACTAGAAGGTATCCAACTTAGACCAGACCCCTCTCCAACATTTAAAAAAGGCGTTTTGAAGGTGCATCCACAACACATCACTCAAAGGCGGGCGAAGCCCGCCGCTCCTGTTTTCCTTTAACGTTTAATGCAGAAGGAAGTCAAATTTAGTTCCTAGTTTGTACTAGAAGGTATCTAACTTAGACCAGAGACCAGAGACAGTATCCTTATTCTCATTTCATGCGTATTTACCCAACCCTGGCCCACTCTCTGTATGGTAAGATCTACAACTTTTATGTACACTCAGATACATTAATTCTGTCCTTCCGGTTTGACGGTATTTTGCAATGTCGTATGACTTCTAGCAAAATGTTTTTAGTTCATGACATATGAGAACATTCGTATGTCACGAACTAAGAATATTTGATAGAAATGACACGACTTTTCAAAATTCATTTTAAACCGGAAGGACAGCATTAATGCATCTGAGTGTAAAACATTTTTCAAAATTTTTAATATTTTAAGAGTAAAACGTCAAAAACCAAAAAAAAAATTTGTTTCCCAGCCCTGGCGTTCTGTAAGTAACTTTTTCATCATCCACCACCTAATTTTTCATTTTCTAGCTGAATAAAAGCCTTTCCAAAAATAATTAATCATATATCTCTAAAATTCGCAAAAGCCGTGATTCTAAATAATTACATTATTTTTTGTGGGAGAAAATGCTGTTCGAATAATGTGATTTTAGTGCTTTGTTTGTTTACATTTTGGTTTGTTTACATTTCACAACGGCTCGACCGATTTTTTTCTTTTTGTGTTCAAAATTATCAGAAGGCATCCCATAAACAAGTTTAAGAAAACAAGCGGAGGTGCAAGCATTTTTTAGGTTGAACTTCATTCAAACCCACCGTGCTAGAAAATTGGGGGCGGTTTAAATACTACACATTTAAACTGTACTCTGTTAAAACTCTACACGGCAAACTGTGAAATGATGAATTCTGCATTGTTTAAACTCTCCACAATTAAATTTCTAAATTCTACACTGTTAAATTGAGCACTGTTCAAACGCGACACATATTTATTGAATAAATAAAAGTTATTAATTTTAAACCTTACACAGTTAAACTCTTTAGGGTCAAACTGCACACGTGTTTAATAATTAATAGAAAAATATAATTATTAAATTCTGCGCAGTTAAATTACACATACATAAATTCTACACACATTTATCAAATAAAAAGAAAATTAATTTCGTTAAATTCTTCACATTAAAATTGGACATTGTTGAATTCTACACATAATTATTTAATAAAAAGAAAACTTTATTTGTTAAATTCTACACAGTTAAATGGAGCACTGTTAAGTTCTACTCATAATTATGGATTGAATAAAAAAAAGTTTTTTTTTAAATTCTGCACATTTAAATTAAACACCGTTAAACTCTACACAATTTTTTTATTGGTAATTATATTACTATTAAGCTTTACCCATGTAGCAGAATTTAACAGTGTTTAATTTAAATTTGGAAAATTTATTAAAATTTAATTTCGTTTTTTAATTTCTATGTGTGGAATTTAACGGTGTTCATTTTAAATGTAGAGAATTTAACCAAATATATTATTTTTACTGAATAGATGTGTGTAGAGTTTAATGGTGTTTAATGTAATTGTATAGAATCTAACAAAAAAATTTTTTTTAATATATTGAACGTGGGCAGATTTTAACGATGAGTAATTTAAGTGTGTAGAATTTAACAAATTAAGTTTTCTTTTTATTAAATAATTATGTGTAGAATTTAACAGTGTCCAACTTAAATGTGAAGAATTTAACGAAATTTATTCACCTTTTATATAATAAAACTCTCTAAATCTGAATTAGTAGAATTCTACTAAGAATTAGTAAAATTTTACTAAGAATTAGTAGTTTTCATGAACGACTTTTCATCTTTTTAATTAGTAGAATATTACTAATTTTTAGTAAAATTCTACTAATGTTTTAGTAGAATTCTACTAATTAAAAGTCACTTCTTCACTAAATGAATTAGTGAAACTGTTTTATCGACTATTAATAAAACAGTTCTACTAATTGTTAGTAGAATTCTACTAATCAATTAGTAACGCTCTACTAACAATTAGTAAAATTTTACTAATCGTTAGTAGAATTATTACTAAATCATTTAGTGGACGACTTTTCACCATTTCATTAGTTACTTTCTACTAATTCAGATTTAGAGAGAAGTGTGTTTAATTTAGCTTTGTGCAATTTAACTGTGAAGAATTTAATTAATATATTTTTCCATTATTAAACCATCGCGTGTAGAGTTTAACGGTGAAGAGTTTAATTGTGTAAGACTTAAAAATAATAATTTTTATTTACTCAATTAACTTGTGTAAAGATTAAACAGTGTAGAATTTCACAGAGCCAATAAAATGTGTATAATCATGAATTGTAGAATTTAACTGTGTAGGATTTTATAATAATATAATTATCAATAAAAAAAATTGTGTAGGGTTTGACGGGTTTCAATTTACATATGGAGAATTCAACAAAATTAATATTCTTTCTTTGTAATTGTTGTGTGCAGGATTTGACAGTGTTTAATTTAAATTTGAAGAATGTAATAAAGTTAATTTTTTATCACTACATAAATTAGTGCAGAGTTTGACAGTGTACAATGTAAGGTTTAAAATTATTAACTTTTATTTATTCAATAAATATGTGTCGAATTTGAACAGTGCTTAATTTAACTGTGTAGAATTTAGAAATTTAATTGTGGAGAGTTTAAACAATGGAGAATTTATCATTGCACAGTTTGCCGTGTAGAGCTTTGACAGAGTACAGTTTAAATATGTAGTATTTGAACCTCCCCGGGAAATTGTGATTTAGAGGTGTGCATTTAATCGAGTCGAATCGAAAATTATTCGACTCGACAACAGAAACCTCGAGTCGGGAATAATTTGAATAGAACTAGCCAATTCGAATTGGCCGATTCGAATCAAAAGTAAATTCGAATCGAACTAGCCAATTCGAAGTTTCGAATTTCGAATTGGCCGATTCGAATCGAACAAGCCAATTCAAAATCGGAGTTTCGAATTGTACAACTTATCTCGGTTATTTAATTCGCACAATCATTTTGACAGAAATCCTAACCTAAAATTAGTAGGCTGGTATTCATAATATGTGACGTGCCGCGACAAAAGGGACCTAAGCTGCTTAGAATTTTAGGTTATGTTTAGAGTGCTTTTAACTTCATTAAAAATTTATTATTGATTATTTAACATCAAAAGCATATTTTTCTGAAAATATTGCACATAATAATGAATTAAATATTAATAGTTTGTAAAGAAAATTAGTCATTTTTATTTATTTATACTTGTTATGAATAGTAATTTTAGTTGCCTAATTTAGTATTAAGATGTTTGGTGGTGGGATAGTTACAATAGTTGATAGCAGTAGAAGTTTTTTGTTTTAGTGTATTTGTTGGGTGATGGGATGGTTTTGTTTATTCATTTATATAGTTTCATACGGGTTAGGAAGGAAAATGGAATAATAATTTCTGTCAACTGCGAAGAAAAGGTCTTCCGGTGGTTGCTATCTCTGACGGTTGGTAAACA
Organism: Leptopilina myrica (nomen nudum); assembly: GCA_032872475.1. Lineage (NCBI taxonomy): Eukaryota > Metazoa > Arthropoda > Insecta > Hymenoptera > Figitidae > Leptopilina > Leptopilina myrica (nomen nudum). Next base: position 10,621,050 of record CM065466.1, read on the forward strand.
AAAAGGTTACCAACCGGGCTGTATTAGTTAATTTTACTTGACAACCAAAGTGATTGATTTGGTTGGGCTGCAATAAAATGTCTGAGTCATAGGGAGACTCCATTTGGTTTGTATTTGATTTCCTTCCTTGTTGTTTAATAGAGAGAAACAAGGCATTTCTCAATTGTTAAATAACACAGGAAAAATCACCCAAAGGTTAAACCTGCGATACCCTTCCCATTTCACATGATGACAAGCGGGAAGAGGAAAAGAGAGAGAGAGAGAGGAAAAAGGGGTTTTCCCGGCTGAGTTTAGTTTTAAATATACGCGCGAGTGAACAACAAGTGTTAAAACTATATATTTGTAAAATTGAACTTTAATTCAATAAAGACAAAATTAAATCTAATTAATTGAGTTTTCTTTCTTCTTTAAATCCGAAACATTGGTGCCGAAACCCGGGAACTTCTTCACGTGGCCGGGTAGAAAATTTCGATTTAAAGAAACAGTGATATGGATCAAAAGAAAAGAAAACGGGGTCGTCCGAAGAAGATCCAGCATCCTGAAAAAGATGCTCAGCCTCATAAGGACGAACATCCGAGGAACCGGGAACCGTTGGTTGTTGGTTCGTGTGGCGATGGTTCAAATCGTCCTGATCCGATAGGAACGGGAGACATCAGCGAGAGAAACGGATTGAGCCGGCCTGGACGTCAGACATGTTCACAACGTACAAATGAGGGATTAACGATGGATAGCTGGTCGGATGGAGCTTCGAGGAGGTATGGTGGGTTGTCTGATTCTCTAGTATCGCTTGAGTCTGGAAGAAGGCGGTTGGCAATTGAGGCGGCTGAGGAAGGGGCACAAATTGGAAGGGTTATGTTAACACAAAGGGAGGGGATAGAGCTTGGTTTGATTAATGAAAAATTAGAAGCTAGTCGCGAATTCGAGGACAGGTCTGATAGAGATTCTGCCACCCCCCCTTATGGTAATCGGTTGTACGGAACAAATTCAAATATTAGACGGTGGGAAATGGATGTGTGGAAAAATCACTCTAAAATATCTGCCTCCCGTTCCCATCCTGCTGCTATTTCACACATGGAATCCAATCTCTATAGAGTTTACGATAGAGAGGAATGCAGACCGAGAAATTTCCTTTCAGAGAAGTCTATAAATACTCTGACACCTCCGATAAGGGAACAAAATATACCCGATACCCTTATCACGTGCAATCCTCAGCACCTCATCAGTAGACTGTCTTTTACAAATGGTCTTCCACAATTTTCCGGTGATTGTTTGGAGTGGCTCCGTTTTAAAAGAGCATTCCAAACCTCAACTGAACTAGGGGGTTTTTCAGACACGGAAAATATAGCTAGATTATATGAAGCGCTGAAGGGGGAAGCTAAGGAATCTGTAGATTCCTTAATGATTACAGCTTGTTCCGCAGAAACCATTATGAAAACGCTCGAATTACGGTTTGGCAACGCGGATAGGATTACCGATAGGATTGTAACGGAAATTAAAGCACTCCCACGTATGTATACGGGTAAATCAGACATCGTTAGCTTCGCAACTAAAGTTCGTAACTGTGTTTCAGCATTGCAATGTTTAAACTAATCTGGTCACCTCCACAATCCCGACTTACTCAAGGAAATAACACAGGCCGACAAATTTTAATCAACTGCATGTTGCCTAAAATATTACTGCCGATTTTGTGGCCTAACCAATAGAAGCTGATTTTTATAGGATTTTGTCCATAGAAGACGAATTTGACCTTGAAAATATTGGATTGGCTCTAGTTTTTAATCAATTTACGTTTCAATATACAAAATATGCATTTTTAGCATTTTTTGAATGAATGTACAACAATACACCGAATCAGTAAATCTGTCCGCATAGCACAAAATGAAAGTTTAAACACTGCTCTTCAATATCCAAAAACAAAAAATGTAATTTATGTACAATTTAACCTTTAATGTCAAAAGAGACATTCGCTGTTCCACAAGCATATTGAAAACAACAGTACTTTTGACCATGTAAGGTAATTTAAATAACAATTAGTCTCTCTAGGGGTTTTTATGCTCGCTGCTTACTGATCTGTATTTAGATTTTAATATTCAAAATGGCGAATCCAATATGGCAGAATTTTTTTAAAATTTTAAATTTTTATCATAAAAGGCGTAAATTATCTTTAAAAATTTGGTCCGCCACTAGTAATTTATATATTTCATAGCAGATTTGTAACTAGCGATTATAAAAACGCCAGAGACACTAATTTTTACTTGAATTACCTTACATGGTCAAAAGTAATATTAATTTTAATACGTTTATGGAACAGCGTATGTTTTTTTGGACATTATAGGTTAAAGTGTACATAAATTACATTTTTTGTTTTTGGATATTCAAGAGCAGTGTTTAAGCTTTCAATTGATGTTATGCGGACAAATTTACTGTTTCTGTGTATTGTTGTACAATCGTTCAAAAAATGCCAAAAATGCATATTTTGTATAATGAAACGTAAATTGATTAAAAACTAGAGCCAATCCAATATTTTCAAGGTCAAATTCGTATTCTATGGACAAAATCCTATAAAAATCAGCTTCTATTGGTTAGGCCACAAAATTTTGTTGGCCTGTGTAATTGGTAAGATGCCACCTGCATTGATCTACGAATACAATAGGTTTATGAATATAAACGCGAATGATGAACCGAGATTAGTAAAACTGTCAGAATTTCTGTATAGGGAGGCGGAAATGGCGTGTGTGGCTGGGACCTCAGGAAACGTAGGGAAAATAACAAAAAACGTCTTGACCACAGTTAGTATTTCTGAAACAGATTCCGCGACATTAAATAAAATACCTGAACGGAGGGTTCCCTTAGAAAATAAATCAAATCCAAAAAAAATGTTTATATTGTGATAAAATAGGCCATGAAATTTCCGTGTGTTGGACATTTGCCCGTACAACAGTAAATGAGCGTTGGAAGTGGGCTCGTAAATCTAACTCGTGTTTTAAGTGCCTTTCAGGGAAGCACAAAATAAGTGATTGTAAATGGAAAAAAACATGTTCAGTTGGGAATTGTAAGAAGGGGCATCATCAACTTCTGCACTTTGATCCGAAAAAGAATCAAGTAAATGTTAATAAATCCCGTGATAATTTGTCCCCAAACGATAAAGCGATTGTAAATAGTATTGGAAATGAAGGTTCATGACTAATAGAAAGTGTCTTATTGAAAATTATCCCGATAACGATCCTTACCCCACATCGACAAATAAAATCATTTGCGTTATTAGACGAAGGCTCCACGACCTCACTAATAAATTGGGATATTGCCTGTAGTATTGGGGCCAGGGGACCTTGTATAACAATAAAACTAAAAGGAATAGGAGATATAGAGTTAATTGAAATGGAAAGTGAACTAGTAAATATTAAAATACTTTGTAATGGGGTAACCTTTGATCTTCATAACGTTAACACAGTGAAAAATTTATCACTTCCAAGACAAACATTAACAACAGAAATTATCCGTAGATTTAAAGATTTAAATAAATTAGGAGTAGAACCCTATACAAATGCAAACCCTACTCTTTTAATTGGTCAAGACAACAGTTCTCTAATAGTATCAAGAGAAATACAAACTATAAAATCATGTTCATTATCTGCATCACGTACCTCCTTGGGTTGGGTAATCCACGGACCTATATATAGTAAACATTCGAAAACACGGAGATCCAAAAATAGTTGGACCTGCGTAACAGAAATGACTGAAGAAGCAAATACCAGGGAATGCGCGGCGAAGGATGATAATCTCGACGAACTCATTAAAAACTATTTCAATATCGAAAATTTCGGTGTAACGTCAGGTGACAAAGAATCGTTGACTAAGGATAGGGCATACAAAATTCTTACAGAAACAACTCGCAGAGTCGAGAAACATTGGGAAACAGGGCTACTATGGAAACGGGATGAGATGTTAGTACCTGACAGTAAAAACACTGCGTTGTTGCGTCTTGCAGCCCTTGAAAGGAAATTAGATCGTGAACCCGTCTATGCCCACCACTATTGTTCTGAAATGGATAGATTATTGTTTAACGGTTATGCCCAAAAATTACAAAACGACTGCACATCTGGTAGGGAATGGTATGTCCCTCATTTCGGTCAATTCAATCCTAATAAGAAAAGAAAAATAAGGTTACTTTTTGATGCGGCAGCTAGGTCGAACGGAATAAGTTTGAATGATCAATTACTAAAAGGGCCTGATCTGTTGAAATCACTTATAGGGGTCTTGATGAGATTCAGGGAAAAAATGGTTGGAATTAAGAGAGACATAAAAGATATGTTCCTACGGATTAAGGTGAGGGAGCAAAACCGCAATGCTCAACGCTTCTTGTGGCGAGGTATGAACAGAAACACACTTCCTGAAGTATATCAGATGACCACATTAATTTTCGGTTCTAAATGCTCACCAAGCAGCGCTATCTTCGTAAAAAACACAAACGCGGAAAAATTTAGAGAAATAATGCCCAGATCAGTAAACGCGATAATTGAAAATACATACGCAGATGATCTTGAGATGCATGCTTGGACATCAAATAAACGCGTCATTCTAAAATCTGCCCCGAACCATTCAAGTGATTCGCAACTGATTCAGTTCAAAGGTAACAATATGGGAGAAGAAAAAACTTTAGGTTTGTGTTGGGACACTAATACGGACACCCTAACATTTAAAATCGATTTAGATAAAATTCCGAAAGATATATTAACTGGGAACAAGAAGCCAACTAAACGTGAATTCCTGCGCGTTATTATGTCTGTATTTGATCCATTGGGGTTCTTGTCTCCATTCCTTATTCGTTCTAAAATCCTAATGCAAAGGGTCTGGGTGAGTGGAATCGGATGGGACTGTGAGTTAAATGAAGAAGAATATTTAATTTGGAAAGGTTGGGTCCAAGATTTATCCGACATTAAACTTTGCAGGATACCCAGGTGGTATATTAAGTCTCAAAACAAAGTAACTGAAACTCAACTACATATATTTTGCGACGCGAGTCCGAAGGCTTTCTCCGCGGTAGCGTACTGGTGAGTATCCTTTAGTGACGGTTCACTTCAAGTTATTTTAGTTAGTAGTAAAAGTAGAGTAGCCCCGCTCAAGACAATGTCAGTCCCACGACTTGAACTCTTAGGAGCCTTGTTAGCCATGCGACTAGGGAAATTGATAACAAACGAACACGAGATGAAGATAACCAAACGCTTTCTGTGGTCTGATTCGAGAACCGTACTTCTCTGGGTAAAAACAGACCCTCGAGAATATCAAACCTTCGTTGCCCATAGATTAACCGAAATATTAGATCTTTCTGATCCCTCGGAATGGTTTTGGGTCCCATCAGAACAAAATCCCGCAGATGATGCATCAAAACCCAAAATAGGTCCATTACATCAAAATTACCGTTGGTTCAATGGCCCATCCTTCCTAAATACCGAAAAAGAGAACTGGCCAAGCCAGGAATGTTTGAAAACCAATAGTTACGACGACAGGCTCCACATAGAGCGCAAAAAGGTATATTCTGTAATGGTCATTCAATCAACTATAACAAATGTAACCGAGCCAAAACGATTCTCTAAATTCAACAGACTGTTACGAAGCACGGCTTGGGTTTTAATAGCTATTGATCGACTGAGGTATAAAATCGAACCAAAAATGTCAGTTGAGCATCTGCAAAAGGCAATGACACTTCTTATAAGCGAAATTCAAAGGGACTGCTTTAAACCTGAGATTGAAGCAATAACACGACAAGAGCCTATAAACAATAACAGCAGGATTAGGACATTAACACCGATAATTGGAAGGGACGGTCTGCTAAGGGTTCGTGGGCGCGTTAACGTCTCAGACGCGACAGAATTTGAGGGACAGCCTATCATTTTAGACGGGGGTCATAAGATTACGCGATTGATACTGCAAAATTATCATGAGAAAGCAAATCATGGTAGCAATAGCATGGTCGTCAACGAAATTAGGCAGAAGTTCTGGGTAACAAATCTCCGTCAGTCTCTTCGCACTACCTCAGCAAAGTGTCAATTTTGCATCCTAACAAGGAACAAACCATTAACACCCATCATGGGGGATTTACCTTCAAGTAGGATCGCATATCGGGAACGCCCATTTACACATTGCGGGGTGGATTACTTTGGACCGACGATGATCAAAATCGGTCGTAGAAGAGAAAAACGCTGGGGGGTCCTTTTTACATGCTTAACAACAAGAGCCATACATATAGAATTAGCTCACAGTGCAAACAAAGACTCAGCGATAATGGCCCTACGTCGACTAATTGTCAGAAGAGGACAACCTAATGCCATATATTCCGACAATGGAAGAAATTTTATTGGGGCAAATAGAGAACTCTTAAGCGCTCAAAAGGAGCTAAATTTTCAAGCTCAAGAGGAGTTCATAGTGAACCTGGGAATTAAGTGGAACTTCATCCCACCTAGTGCTCCACATATGGGGGGAGCCTGGGAACGTCTGATACGATCCGTGAAAACGGCTCTCAAAGTAACACTTAGAGACCAAGTACCAAAGGAAGAAGTGTTGATCACCTTACTAGCAGAGGCTGAACATTCTGTCAATTCGAGACCACTTACCCATGTGTCGATGGATTCCAGAGACCAAGAAGCATTGACACCAAATCACTTCTTATTAGGGTCATCAACAGGAAATTGCACGCTAGGAAGATTTGAAACTCTCCGAGATTGTACATGGAAACAATGGCGAGTTGCACAATCGCTCTCCGATTCATTTTGGAAAAGGTGGTTAAGAGAATACCTCCCAACGTTGCTTCCTCGAAAAAAGTGGACGAGTGAAACAGAGAAGTTAAAGATAGGAGATGTGGTAATAATAGTGGACTACAACTCCCCAAGAAATCTGTGGAAGAAAGGGATAATATCCCAAGTCTTCCCAGGAAAGGACGAACAAGTTCGAGTGGTTAAAGTTCGGCTAGAGAACACGTCTCTAGTTCCTCCAGCAAATAAGCTGATAAAATTACACAATCCCCATAAGTACAAAATCCTCGATTTGTACGAGGGGAGAATGTTATGAATAGTAATTTTAGTTGCCTAATTTAGTATTAAGTTGTTTGGTGGTGGGATAGTTACAATACTTGGTAGCAGTAGAAGTTTTTTGTTTTAGTGTATTTGTTGGGTGATGGGATGGTTTTGTTTATTCATTTATATAGTTTCATACGGGTTAGGAAGGAAAATGGAATAATAATTTCTGTCAACTGCGAAGAAAAGGTCTTCCGGTGGTTGCTATCTCTGACGGTTGGTAAACAAAAAGGTTACCAACCGGGCTGTATTAGTTAATTTTACCTGACAACCAAAGTGATTGATTTGGTTGGGCTGCAATAAAATGTCTGAGTCATAGGGAGACTCTATTTGGTTCGTATTTGATTTCCTTCCTTGTTGTTTAATAGAGAGAAACAAGGCATTTCTCAATTGGTAAATAACACAGGAAAAATCACCCAAAAGTTTATACCTGCGATACCCTTCCCATTTCACATGATGACAAGCGGGAAGAGGAAAAGAGAGAGAGAGAGAGGAAAAAGGGTTTTTCCCGGCTGAGTTTAGTTTTAAATATACGCGCGAGTGAACAACAAGTGTTAAAACTATATATTTGTAAAATTGAACTTTAATTCAATAAAGACAAAATTAAATCTAATTAATTGAGTTTTCTTTCTTCTTTAAATCCGAAACAATACTTATAATTTCAGTTCTGTCAAAAACAGCTAAGGTCCCTTTTGTCGCGGCACGTCACATATATCTATCTAGTACTTAGAAACTTTTTCTTAAAAATGTCAATATATTTATTATTAATTCTATAATTTTAATATATAAATAACATACAAATACCAATATCGTGTTAAAATAAGGTGTCTCTAATAATTAAAAATAACCCAGTGATACAATCATTATCAATTCAATTATTATTTGGAAGAATTTTTAACTAGAATTATTTTTTAAATGGATTGTTTTTTGAGAATTTTCAAATCCATTACTTTACAATATTTAATTTTACGAAATTTCAAGTATTCCTAAATTCTTCAATTAAATAAATATTAGAAAATAAAAACTTTAATTAATATTTGCACAATTCAATTAAACTTTTTCAAAACCGAATTGTTTTTTAAAAATTCACGCTATATTGCTTTTAATATTTAATTGTAATCTAAAATGTTAACTAAAATTCATTTTTAAATAAATTTTTATAAGATAATTCTAATAAAATTTTAGGAATAATGACATTTTTCGAGAAATTCGATTAAAATTGTATTAAAAATAATTGAAATTCTGCAATGAGTTTTATTATTTTCGAAAGTAATTGAATCCCTAAGAAGATTTTTATTATTTATGAGAATAATTGAATTTCTGTAAATGTATTATTTATACAAAAATATTTTATTTTCTGCAATGACATTCATTCTACACTGTAAAAAATATTGGTAAATTTTCCTAACATTTCTTAGGTAATTTCTCATATTATTTTGGGTAAAGTCGTTTTACCCAAAACTTTTGGTAATTCTACCAAAATTGTGAAATATTACCTAAATAAATTGAAAAATATTCCTAAAACTTGGTAAATTTTTGGTAAAATTTCCAAATTTTGTAGGTAAAATTATTTCACCAAAAACTTTTGGTAATTTTACCAAAATATTTTAAAAATAATTGAATCACTGCGAATTCTTTCATTAAAATTATGCTAATATTGAAAATATCCTTTTGAGAATTTAAATTAATTTAAAATATTTGCATTTTTTCGAAGATTTTATTAAAGTTTTAAAAAAAATATTTTTTCTACAGTTTTTTTTATGTATGTAATTTTAGAAGATAACTTAATTCTTATGAGATATACTCTATAACGAATTAAAAAATGAATTTTTTGAAAATAATTGAATTTTTTCAAAAATTTTACAATTAAAGAAAATAATTAATTTTTTTTAAGTATTTATTAAAATTTTAGAAAATAATTGTATTTATTCGTAAAATTTTATTAAAATTTTGTTTAAAAATAATTTAATTTTACGAAGATTGTTATTATTTTCAATATGTTCGATATTCAATATTTTCAATATTTCCGACAATTCAAATACATACACAAACAAGATTCAAAATTATAAATTAAAATTCCCCAAAAAATGATTTTTTAAAATTACCCAAAAATTTTCCAATTGTTCTTGAAACATTAAATTTATTTATAGAGTCATTCCATTATATTTCGACTAAAGTCGTTGCCGACTAATTTTAAAAAATTGTAATATTTTGCAGGAATGATTTTAAAGATATTAGGATTACCGAACAAAACGATTTTTTAAAATATTTTTTATATTTATTGTAAAATAAGCATCTAAAGTATATGAAGTCGTTAAAACTGTCACATTTTCATCTATTAGAAAATATTAAAGAAAACACATAATTTATTATAAAAACGTAAAAAAAAATTTAGATTTTATTAAGAATGAATTATTTTATTATTATAAATTGGTAGAAACAATTCTCAATCAGAAATATTAAATAAAAAATTATTTTAAAGTTCACCTGGTAAATAACCTATTTTTGCAAATTTCATTCACTAAATGTGAGAAATAGAAATCATTAAATTGAATAAAACCTTATGAAATATAAAGTACCTGTGATTAACTTTTACTTTTTCTTAACACTTTCTTCCTTTTTTCTTCATAAATGTTAATTACGAAAATTGGGCAATAATTAATTGATCACTAGATACACTCACTGGAAAAAGATTTTTTTTGGTCCCGAAGCTATTTTCAGAATTAATTAACTTTAAACTTTTTACTATTTTTCTCAGGTTAATACATGTAATTTTTTTAAAACTGAAGTTGGTTAAAAACGATTAAACAAGAAGAGCTAACTTCGTCATTTAAAAAACACATGTGTTAACCTGACAAAAATAGTAAAAAGTTTAAAATTAATTAATTCTGAAAATAGCTTCGGGACCAAAGAAAATCTTTTTCTAGTGAGTGTATCTAGTGATCAATTAATTATTGCCCAATTTTCGTAATTTTTCATTTTTCTGGGCAGAAGTTATTTACATTTTAAAATCGTGAAAATAAGCAAAGTGCCAGTTTTAATTGCTTATTCTTTAAACATTTATGAAGAAACAAGGAAGAAAGTGTTAAGAAAATGTAAAAGTTAATCACAGGTACTTTATAATTCATAAGGTTTTATTCAATTTAATGATTTCTATTTCTCACATTTAGTGAATGAAATTCGCAAAAAAAGGTTATTTACCAGGTGAACTTTAAAATCATTTTTTATTTAATATTTCTGATTAATAATTGTTTCTACCAATTTATAATAATAAAATAATTCATTCTTAATAAAATCTAAATTTTTTTTAACGTTTTTATAATAAATTATGTGTTTTCTTTAATATTTTCTAATAGATGAAAATGTGACAGTTTTAACGACTTCATATACTTTAGATGCTTATTTTACAATAAATATAAAAAATATTTTAAAAATTCGTTTTGCTCGGTAATCCTAATATCTTTAAAATCATTCCTGCAAAATATTACAATTTTTTAAAATTAGTCGGCAACGACTTTAGTCGAAATATAATGGAATGACTCATATATTAAAAATTGTGCAAAAGATTTGCAAAATAAGTTTTTTTCCTTATGTAATGTAAACAATAAGCAAAATATTTCCTTCACTTTCAACAAGTTTCTAAGTACTAGGTAGCTATATTATGAATACCAGCCTACTAATTTTAGGTTAGGATTTCTGTCAAAATAATTATGCTAATTAAATAACCGAGTTAAGTTGTGCAATTCGAAACTCCGAATTCGAATTTCGAATTGGCCGACTCGATTTACTTTCGATTCGAATCGGTCAATTCGAAATTCGAACTCGGAGTTTCGAATTAGCTAGTTCGATTCGAATTTACTTTCGATTCGAATTTTTGTCGATTCGAATTTTGCACACCTCTATTGTGATTTTAAAATTTGTGTGGAAAGTTAATAAATTCCAAAATGTAAAGGGTAAAAGAATTACAAAAGATTAGAACACTGAATTGTTTATTAAGGAATGTCCAAAGTCTTCTTTTACAGCTAAGATAAACTATCTATCTCAATCGATGACAATTATTATCGAAAGCAAGATTCTTTCGCGAGAGTTAAGCGGTTATCGCACGTCAGAGGTTCGACGCTTTCTGGTCCCCATTTCCCCCAGAGGGGACGCGTTTTCCTCGAGAGAGACCGTTGGTCCCAGGACCTCTCTTTGGAAGGATCACCATGTGTTTTTCACATGGTTCTTGGCTGGTCCTTTCGTCGCGTAAAAACCCAAAGTCATAAAACTATGAATCCCTTCCACAGCTCGTTCGGAGTTGTCAAAAAAATGTTAGTCCGACAACGGCCTTTCCTGACCATTGTTGGCGTCCCCTACCATCTCTCCTCTTTACTGTAACAAACGAAATTTGGTTTTAAAGGGTGTGTTCGAATTCTCTCAATATATCGGAGATTTGGACAGAAAACAATTCTCAGGTCAATTAAAATGATTAAACGAAGTGGCCATTCCTCGCTGTCATCAAATCAAAATAAGCCGAGCATTGATTTCTAAGGAAATGACAGGTGAAGGGGAAGATAGACTTTTCCAGGGCCTTATTCCACAAGTGATTACACAAAACTTCCTTGTGGATGCCTGGTTAGGTTCTATCTCGGGTCTACCAGGGCTTTACTCCACTGCGAATATATCACCCGTGGATGCCTGCATAGACCTACCAGAGATAGCATAGATCACATTCCCAGTAAGCATACGCATTAAACAACGTAGCTCCCGTGGGTCTCTAGCTATCCCATTTACGGCCTGTGACTAGCTCCAGCCGTGCTGTCGCCCTATTTCGTCACTCGCCGTCTCATTGTTTAGCCTTTGACAAGATACTAGAACCTGCTTCAGATTCAATATCTAGTGGCGAGCTCTCAATCAAGTTCCGACAGCACCACAGGTGCAAAGTATAGACCCGGAAACTAAAACAAACTCAAGGACTTTGATTATTATTTAATTATCCTTACCCCTTGCAGTTTCTCTTTTCAGTCCAGAGCATCGAAGGTGATCCACCTACGCATGCTATCGACGGCAACAACGCTTTTCTTTCCACTTCCTTTTTTCATTTCCCTCAGGTCCTCGACTTTGTACCGATCGTTTGGTAAAACAGCCGTAACCTTGAACGGTCCCTTTGCTTTGGCTAACAGCTTCCTACTTGTCCCAGTTGCAGGTTGTTCTGTAGTAACCATAACAATGTCGTGCACCGCATACCTGGGGGCTTTAAACCTTTTAGAGTCAAATTTGGCTTTCTGGCGCTCTTGTTCATCGTCGGTAGTCATTTTTGCTCTACGTCGAAGTTCACTCAAATCAACAGCATCCAATGTGTCCTGTATGACGGCCAACAAGGACGCACCTGCAGTGCTCCTTGGTTTGAACCCATACAACAATTAAGATGGACATTGTCGAGTGGTCCTGTTTGGAGTATTATTAATTCCGCTCTGAACCATTTTGGTTCGTCGTCTTCCTCTGCTCCCGCGCTGGAAGTTGCGAGGGCACTTACCACCGTCGAATTAACCCTCTCTACCTGCCCATTTGCTCGAGGCGTGGCTGTGGCGTTCAGTACATGTTTTATCCCATATTCCTGACAGAATTTTGGGAATCGTAGGGATGTGTAACAGGTTCCCCTATCGCTTATTATTCTTGATGGAACACCAAAAAGTGCGAAGATTTGTTCCAGGGATCGTATCACCCATTTTGTTTTTGTGTTCCTGACTGGCTCGATTACACAAAATTTTGTAAAACCATCCACGATGTTTAACAGTTGTGTATTCTTTCTTTTACTTTTAACAAACGGCCCAACATGATCAATGTGAATTGTATGAAAAGGAATCGAAACTTTTTCTATCGGGTGCAAGAATCCAGGTTTACGTCCCGAGGACTGTTTATAATAGAGACAATTTAAGCATGATTTTACGTATTTGGTAACGAACCTTCGCATTCCCTTGAACCAATAATTCTCTTTGACTTTCTCTAGCGTTTTTTCTAAACCGAAGTGTCCCTGTTCATCGTGACACATTCTGACGATGTTAAAACGCGAATTTCGCGGTACCACCCACTTGTTTCCGTTTTCAGTACGCCTAAAAACTACTCCCGCTCTTAAATCATACGCATCAAAATATTGCTTAGTATCAGACTTCATTTCACCGTCTTGTAATATTTTCCTTATTAGTTCGACATCCGGGTCTTGTATTTGAGCAACTTTTATCAATTCACTATCGGTAACATCGACGTGTAAGCATTGTACAGGATTTCGACTCAAATAGTCAACATGTGCGCCCTGAATGCCCGGCCTGTAAACAATGTCGAAATCGAAATCCTGCATATAGACCCACCATCTTGCAACCCTCGGTTGGATGTCTTTTTTGTGGCCGTAGCTCGTACAGCCGTACAGTCTGTTACAACGACAAATTTAATTCCTAACAAATAAACCCTGAATGCTTTAAGTGCCTCATAAACAGCAAGAGTTTCTAAATCGTACGAGTGGCATTTTTCTTCAATAGCCGTCGTTTTTCGGCTGTAATAAGAAACCACGTGTTGCATGTTGTCCTTTTTTGGATAAACATAGCCCCTAACCCGATGGAGCTAGCATCTGTGTGCAATTCAGTTTCGAGTGAAGGATCGTAAATAGACAAAACAGGTCTGTTTACAAGAATTCGTTTTACCTCTTGTACGACCCTCTTGTGTTGAGGGCCCCAAAGCCACGGGGTTTCTCTTCTTAGCAAATCTGTTAATGGTGAGACCAACCTAGCATAATTTTTTATAAATTTACGGAAATAACCCGCGAGCCCAAGAAATGATCTTACTTGTTTTACATTTATTGGCTCAGGGGCCTTTTCTACGGCGACAATTTTATGTTTGCCTGGTCTTACTCCTTCCCTCGAAATTTCCCTACCGAAATAATCAATTGTTGTTTGAAGGAATTTACATTTCATTAGATTTAATGTGAAACCGTGCTCTTGCAATGCTTCGAGAACTAGACGCAAATTTTTAAAAGATTCCTCTATTGATGTCGCAGGGATAAGGATGTCGTCGATATATACTAGGGCAATAGAAAAACGTAATTCTCCCAATGCTCGATTAATGGCCCTATGAAACACGGCGGGCGCGTTTTTCAACCCAAAAGGCATTCGTAAAAATTCCCAATGACCATCAGGGGTAACAAAAGCGGTAATCTCTGCGGAGTGTTCACTCATGGGAATTTGATAAAATCCCGATTTGAGATCTAACGATATAAAATAATTTTTCCCTGCTAAACGATCAATGTGATCTTCAATACGAGGAAGAGGGTGTGGATCAGTTTTGGTCTTTTTATTGACCCCCCGATAATCGACAAACAATCGTACCTCCCCGTTTTTCTTCGGTTGCAAGGTAATAGGACTTGCGTAAGTTGCATTGCTCTTTCTTATCATATTGTTTCTCTCTAATTCGGTGGTGATATTGTTAGCTTTTTCCCGTTCTGTATAGGACAATCGTCGCGGATGATAATGAACGGGTTCATTATCAGTCAACTCTATACTCATTGTGCAACTATTTACTCGACCTAATTCCTCCATGTTTAGTGCTACAGTATCACGGAACTCATTCAAAAGCAAAATCAATCGGTTAACAATTTCCTCACTTACTCCCGGGCAAATTACATCCCCCACCGTAATAGGGTCTTTAGTCGTTTGAACCAAGTTTACTTCGTTCACAGATTCCGTACTTATTACGATTGATTCACTTACTAATTTTGTTTCTTGTGAATTTGCAATGCCCGTAACTCCCGGGTTATTAAACACGTCGCGCCCAATTAAGATTTCTTTTGTCAATTGGTCATTCGGCACAACGAATGCATGTACTCTTACATTTATCTCGTCAATAATTAAGTCAATAAAAGTTCGAGCGATTGGCGTTGTGACGGCATGATTAAATGCTGCAAGGGTTTCAAGTGTAGGCAGTAACTTTAACCTCAATTCTTGTGCTAATCTTACCTTAATTATTGAACAGGTACTGCCGAAATCGAGAATGCACTCAATACTTTTGTCACATATTTTAACAATCTTTGTAGGATTTTTAAGAATTCCTCGTTCTACCTGATGCACAGCTTGAGATTCTCCCCCGGCCAGTCATGCCGTCTTCTTTTCACCTTTGTCTTTAAGTTTTTTATAACACCGCTCTTCCGAATGACCTGACTTTTGGCAATAATTACACTTTAATTCATGTTTATTTTCTTTGTCCGTTTGTTTACTCAAATCCGGTTGCGTTTTCGAATTTTCACCCCTTTTTCGTTTCGATTCAGGACAATCGCGCCTCACGTGACCCGATTTATGACAAATAAAACAATTTCCCTTTTCTTTATCGTCTTTTCTTTTCAATTTTTCTGAGTTGTTATCACGTGTTCGATTTTTGCCCGAATCACTCTTTTTGATAGTATTATTAAACACTCTAAGACATGAATGTAATTCATGAAGGGTTTTGCATCGCGCCGCTAAGACTGTGGTACGTATATGATCATCGTGGATCCCCTGTGCTACATAATCTATTAATTGGTCATCTGATAACTCTAATTTTAACGCGTTAATTTTTCCCAACTTTTCAAAACAGTAAGTTCGTAAATCATGACCCGCGGTACTCTTAAAATTAGCAGCCTCTGCCAATAATTTACCAAAACTTACATCCCCTGGAAATTGTTTAACAATAGCATGCGAGAAAACCGGCCAAGACAAATGCGAATCATGTAACTCGCTATACCACAATTTTGCGTTACCTCTAAGCTTGCAGACCGCCAAATAAAGTTTTGTTCTTTCATCTCAATCATACAAAACACCGCAATTGTTAATTTTCTCTAGCCAGCCTGTTGCCGTAAGGCTTTGCTCAGCTGGATCAAATTCTGGCAAAAATTGTACATTAATAAAATGGTTACCTGTTTTCCTCGTGGATAATCTTACAACACTTGTGAGTGCCTCGGTCAGTTTGGCGAAATCCGAGTTGGAACTCATTATGGTACCAGCCATAGAACTCCTTCCCGTGGAATCTTGACTATGAACCTGGACACGACCTGATCTTTCGTCCCTGTATCTCCTGGCTGATTCCGCATCACTTGAGACGGACCTTCGCCTTTTCTCACCTCTATGGTGACGACGTTCTCGTGATCTGCTGCGAACCATTGTAGTTTGGTTTTATTGTCACTCAATCACAAAACCTAATCCAATTTACAAGCACCTTCACTATACACTTTCTTTTCTTATTCACTGTATTCACAGTAATTTTCCTTTGCCGATAAAAATCGTGATAAACCACCCGCGTTTGGGGAATGGTAGTTTATCCCACTTCTGATATGTGGAAAGTTAATAAATTCCAAAATGTAAAGGGTAAAAGAATTACAAAAGATTAGAACACTGAATTGTTTATTAAGGAATGTCCAAAGTCTTCTTTTACAGCTAAGATAAACTATCTATCTCAATCGATGACAATTATTATCGAAAGCAAGATTCTTTCGCGAGAGTTAAGCGGTTATCGCACGTCAGAGGTTCGACGCTTTCTGGTCCCCATTTCCCCCAGAGGGGACGCGTTTTCCTCGAGAGAGACCGTTGGTCCCAGGACCTCTCTTTGGAAGGATCACTATGTGTTTTTCACATGGTTCTTGGCTGGTCCTTTCGTCGCGTAAAAACCCAAAGTCATAAAACTATGAATCCCTTCCACAGCTCGTTCGGAGTTGTCAAAAAAATGTTAGTCCGACATTTGGTATATGTGTATTAAAAATTTTTCCTAAGTAAAAGTAAGATAGATAAATTAAAAATTCTTTTTTATTTTGTTAGTAGAAATTTTAAGCTTTTAAATTATATAAATTAACTTGGATTTAGAGAATAATTTCCTTGGTTTTTTCCGTTCTGAAAAAAGTGAGCGGGTTTACCCCAGTCTCCCCTACAAAATTTCCTTTGAAGGAAAGGAATAGTTGAAAAACAATTCTTGAAAAATATGTGATCCAATCCCCAAAAAATGTGTTGGATAAACATTATTTAATTAAAATTCCTTTCCCACGATTTGAAAAAATGATATCATCTAATAAAATATTACTGCAAAAGAATACATCCGCATATTTTAGAGATAAAATACTTTTCAATAACAACTTTCCAAAAATAAAAACCTGTTTAACTTATCTGTAATTGTAACAGAATACCTATTCCTTATTAAGAACCTTTATTCTCTCTATATAGAAATCAGTTGTTTCTCTAAAAACAATTCTTGGAATGAATAATAAATATATCAATTTTTCAAATCGTAAATGACCAAAAATTCCACCGTATATTTTTACCACCGTTGGACTGTTTTTTCTAATCAATAATTCTACGAATAATTATGAGATAAGAAAACTCAAAACAATAAAAGATTTCATGACAAAACCATAATAACCTATCATTTAAATTGCGTTATCACAAAAAATGCACCCTTCACAAAAACATGATGTATAAAAAGTAACTATTGCGCAATTTATGCCAATTTTTAAAACAAAAAATATATACATAACACTTTTCTTTCAAAAATAATTTTTTTTAAATATTGATAATTTAATATTTTTATTGTCTAATTCATATTCCTTATTTTTTACAATTATAACAATATATTGTTTCATCTTTTTTATGTTAAAATTTTAAGAATAAACAATATTTTGTTTCTTCTTAAAAGATCTCTTCTTAAACATTCTCTTAATGTATTGTTTCTTCCTAAAATTTCAACATAAAAAGATGAAACAACATATTGTTGTAATCTTTAAAAAAATAAGGAATATGAATTAGACAATAAAAATATTGAATTATCAATATTTAAAAATTGCATTTTGTTGAAAGAAAAAAGTGTTGAAACATTCACGTGTAAATTGACAGACCGAGGGAAGTATATATCTATATATTTTTCCTTTACTTTGATTTAAAAGCCCACTGCACGGTAAACTTCTGAAAATCCACGTGTTTCAAACATGAGAAATATCTTATACAGGCGTATTAAACATTTCTCATTCTTATGTAATGTGAATAGAAAGAATGTCTTTGTTTAAATTTAAAGAGACATTGTTTTCAAAATTTAAAGATCCTCTTACAATGAGGCACGCGCCAAACTATATCAACTGATAAGATCTGTTTTGACAATAAATAGTAATAGTATATATAAATGAAATTATGTAATTCAAATTTCTCTTTAATTAAATACTATATTTTATTTTTAAGAAAATTTGTCGCTTTGTAACCAAATTAAAGGAATCTGCTCCAATAATTATTCGGTAATTCAGCTTTTATTCTTTCTAAATTATCCACTACTAAATAAGATAATTTTGTTATCTTTCTATCGTTGGATAAAAATTATAAAATATAAATTAAGAAATTAAAAATTAAATTAACACAATTATTTAACTATAAAGAAATCTTTTTTAATGATATAGTTTATAAAAAAAATAATTTTGTAAGTTCGGTTGCTATAGTCTTGTGACGTCAGAATGTATTTTCTTCCTAAAATTTTTTTTTTAGTTGTCTCTCTATTTTTTTTTTTTTTTTTTTTTCTATTTCTTATTTAATTTTAAATAAGATATTGAAATTTTTTTTTCCTTTTGAAACTCAAATATTGATTTTTCTCGAAAAGGAATTTTTCTCCAATCTCATCTAAATTTTTTTTTTCTTTCCTTCAAAGCGAGAAAAATCAATATTTGTTACGAAATAGATTAAAAACCCATTATGTATTTAGGAACAATAGCGCGATCTCTCAATAGAAAAATTCAGACCCTTCGGTCTGAATTTGCGCAGACGATCCCGGCGCGATAATGATCGAGCGGCGGCAATGAGAAAAAAAAACCCAAAATTCGTTTGTTGAACGAATTTCTCTTTTCTATTACGTAAAAATCAAATGAGCGAATTTTGCGTTTTTCTTAGTTTTATTTTAAAAATTATTGTAATTTATTGAATAGAAATTATTAATTTTTAAACTATTTCTTAGATTTATTATTATAAATCTTTATTATTGTGACATTTATTCAATAAGGATTCGATTTTTATTCCGTTTTTTTTTCTTTCTTTCTTTCTTTTATTATTTTTTTTTTTATTTAAATTTTAAACATTTAAATAATTGAATACTCCTTTCTTTTAACAATTGTTTAAACAATTGTTATTTTTAATAAATACGAGATAAATAAAATTTAAAACTATTCAACGATTTTATTTCTTATTTTTTTATTTTAAATAAATAAAAAATTACTAAAATTAATAAAGGTTCAATTATTTAATTGTTTAAATAATTCAATTAAGTTTTAGCAAATTATTAACAAAATTTTGATATTGTGAAACTAAAAAAAAAAATTGTTGAAATTAAGGATAATTACTAAATTTAGTAAAAATTGATTATTTTAACTAATAAATAAATAAATAAATATCCAATAAAATTTAAATCAAATTAGTTTACTTAAATTTAATTAATTTCAATAATTTTCAAGTAACAATTTATTATATAAAATTAGTTATTAAACATTTAAATACTTCACATGTAAATTAATACTCTATATTGTAAGAATTTATTATACATTTAATGTAAAATTCCTTGATAATTTCTCAAAAAGTTGAAAATTTTGAACTTTGAATCTTTCAGAAAACCTAACAGAGTCTCCATCTTTTAGGAAAACTCTGAACTTTTACCCCACTCTAAGGCTTTCCAAATTCAAAAACGCCCACGTAAAATTTAGCAACTTTAAGAGGGAGGAAACTAAGGGTCCCAATCATAAGACCTTTGCTAATGAATTTTACGCCTTCTTCTTCTTTTATTCGACAAAACCGAATTTTGCCATGCCCATACTCCTCCACCAGAAAATTTTACCCCCGATTTGGAAAACTTTAGAGGGGACAAGAGTATAAAAATTTGAACACTCGAAAAAAATATACACACTCAAATTTGCAATTTTTAAGTTTTAACTACTCTCATCTTTTTAAATTAATTTCTACAAATTTAACAAAGTTCTACAAGTAAAAAAAAAAAGTTTAAACAAGTTTTTGACAAGTTTTAAAAGTTTACCAAGTTTTTGACAAGTTTAATAAAGTTTCAAACAAGTTTTAAAAGTTTATCAAGTTTTTGAACAATTTTTAAAGTTTAACAAGTGTTTCAATATTTAAACAAAATTTGACAAAGACTGAAAACTCTTAAACTAGTTTTAAACAAATCATAAAAATTAAACTAGTTTGAAATTATTTCCTGACCTCCATCAATAAATTTGGAAGAAATTATCAAGGAATCGACGACGAAATTTCTTTGCTGCTTGTTCTGATTTGCCGAAATTACCAATTTTACAACAATAAAAGTAAGTTTAATAAATCATTGCAAAATTAATTAATTCACTCGTTTACATTCATTTCTCACAAAATTTACTTTCTTTCTTCTGCTCTTTAAATTTCCGTCAGAAATAAAAACTTGTAAAACCGAGTTTTACGATGACAATTTTTAAATAGGAAAAACGCGCGGTTTTGAAATGTGTAATTGCTAACCTTTTTTTTTTAAGCGCGTAGGTTATGCATTTTCAATTCCCTTCCGTTAGCTTTCTTTTCTTCTTTCTTTAACACATATTTTTATAACGAATTTAAAGATAACTTAATTTATCAAAGTAAACCAAAAGATTCCCGAACTATTAGACTTTTTAGTCTAGGTTCAAATAATAAGTTAATAATTTATTATTAACTAAAATAAACTATGTTATATCTTCGGACGTAACATAGCAAAAATAAATTTTTGGAGGCCCCGGAGGGATTCTTTGGTTTTAACTTTTGAAAAAAATAAGTTGTCTTCTTCATCTCATTTGAAATTGTGTAAATTATATATAAGCTTGTGCTAATTTTAGTAAAACTACTAAATGAAAATAGAGGAATAAAAGTAAAGAAATTATAATACTATTGAAACTACTAAAACTAAAACTACTTTATTAAAGTCTGAATATTGCAGTTAAATAAAAACTTTTTGTAAAAACTTCAAAATTTACTAAACTACTCAAATAAAAAAAAAAAAAAAAAAAGCTAAAACAATTTAAAAATTAAACAAAATAGAAATTTGCTAAAATAAACTAAATTTTAGCAAAATAAACTAAAAACTAAAAACAAAATTACTAAAAAATTAAACAATTTCAAAATTTGCTAAAATAAACTAAATTTTAGCAAACTAAACTAAAAACTATTAAAAAAAAATTTACTAAAAATTATTTACAAAATTACTAAAAATAAAACAATTTCAAAATTTGCTAAAATAAACTAAATTTTATCAAACTAAACTAAAAAACTAAAAACAAAATTATTAAAAACTAAAGAATTTTTAAAGTTTGTTAAAATAAACTAAATTTTATCAAACTAAACTAAAAAACTAAAAACAAAATTATTAAAAACTAAAGAATTTTTAAAGTTTGTTAAAATAAACTAAATTTTATCAAACTAAACTAAAAAAACTAAAAACAAAATTACTAAAAATTATTTACAAAATTACTAAAAATAAAACAATTTCAAAATTTGCTAAAATAAACTAAATTTTATCAAAATAAACTAAAAACTAAAAACAAAATTACTAAAAAATTAAACAATTTCAAAATTTGCTAAAATAAACTAAATTTTAGCAAACTAAACTAAAAACTATTAAAAAAAAAAATTTACTAAAAATTATTTACAAAATTACTAAAAATAAAACAATTTCAAAATTTGCTAAAATAAACTAAATTTTATCAAACTAAACTAAAAACTAAAAACAAAATTACTAAAAAATTAAACAATTTCAAAATTTGCTAAAATAAACTAAATTTTAGCAAACTAAACTAAAAACTATTAAAAAAAAAATTTACTAAAAATTATTTACAAAATTACTAAAAATAAAACAATTTCAAAATTTGCTAAAATAAACTAAATTTTATCAAACTAAACTAAAAACTATTAAAAAAAAAAATTACTAAAAATTATTTACAAAATTACTAAAAATAAAACAATTTCAAAATTTGCTAAAATAAACTAAATTTTAGCAAAATAAACTAAAAAAACTAAAAACAAAATTATTAAAAACTAAAGAATTTTTAAAGTTTGTTAAAATAAACTAAATTTTATCAAACTAAACTAAAAACTAAAAACAAAATTATTAAAAACTAAAGAATTTTTAAAGTTTGTTAAAATAAACTAAATTTTACCAAACTTAACTAAAAACAAAAATCAAATTTACTAAAAACTAAAAATTTTTTAAAGTTTGCTAAAATAAACTAAATTTTACCAAACTAAACTAAAACAAAAATCAAATTTACTAAAAACTAAAAATTTTCTAAAGGTTTGCTAAAATAAACTAAACTAAACTAAAAACTAATTTTAAATTTACCAAATCTTAAATAAATTTCAAAGTTCATTAAAATAAATTAAGTTTTACTAAATTTTACTAAAAACTCAAATCTTTAAATTTAAATCCCTAAAATTTATAAATTTTGATAAATTTCCCTAAAGAAAACAATACTAAATTTTGTTTAAAAAGAAAATATATATATATTCTAATCAAAATTGAAGATTAGATCATTTGTAATTTCAAGTCGATTCATATACACTAAAAGAAAAATTATGTTTTAAATTGAATTTCCTAAATCTCATTTATTTATTTATTTATTTTTTTTTTTTTAGTGGATCATCCTGGTTATTTTACCCATAAAAGAACCAGGTATTCGAAAAAACAAAGAGCCGCTTTAAAAAGAAAACGTGAGAGAAGAGCTGTAGAATTAGCTGCAAAGTTTCCGTCTCAATTTAAAGAAATTTCTCCACCTTTACCAAATAACGAAACAAAATTGCAACCACCTCCACCTCCTCCAACATTAGAGGACAGAATAGACCAATTCCGGGAAAGTTTATGCTCCACTTGCATGGATAATGGAAAATTCCTTGAAAACTGTTATCAATGTTTTAGATTAATAAACCCAAGGTTTATCATCCCTAAATTACATAAAATTTAGGTATTTTTAATACTCTTTTAGTATATATTTCCTCTTATTTTGTTCTTGTTTTCCTTTAATAATTTTTTTTTTTTCTTTCCTTCAATTTTTTTTTGTAGATGCTTGAAACCAGGAATTGGAACCAGTTTTTGTAATCATCGCATTCTTCATTATTGTTTATTTTACCTTTTAAATTTCATAATTATGTATTAATATGTTTGTAGAAACAATATATTACAAAAATTTCTTTAAATAAATAAATTATATTTTAAACAAATTCTAAATCCATTTTTTTTTTACTTTAGACTTTTAATTTCCTTTTGTTAATGTCCGATAAAAATATATTCACTAGAGGTCAAGTTTTAAAAAACCTCGAATTAAAAAAAGAATACGAAGCCTTTTTGTCTGCTTCCAAAATCCCTAGAAGTCCCGCGAGAATATTACCTACTATTGAAAGTGAAAATGAAAATGATTCTGATAGTTCTCGTGACACCTCTGATGATTTAGAAAATACAATTCTTAAAGTAAGCGATAACGAAGAAGATTTAATTAATTTAAATAGTAGTATAATATTAAATCCAATTAATATTCCTCCTAATAATAATTTACATAATCCCGTCAGAATCATGGCGAACGAAAATACTATTTCTCTTAGAGACATTCTTTCAATTGTACCAGAATTCGATGGAAACCTCTCTAATTTTAATTTATTTATTGAAGGTTGCGAAGAAGCTAAATTAATGGTTAATGATGAAGCAGAAGCAAATTTAACAAAATTAATTAGAAGTAAAATAAGGGGTGAAGCAAGACAAGCAATACAGGGTACAGCATTTAATAATATTGATGCCTTAACTAATTATTTAAAAACAATTTACGCTCCTTTAAAATCAGTAAATCAACTTTTAGGAGAATTAGGAAATGAATTTCAACGCGATAGTGAAAGTGTCCTCGCTTTCGCTAATAGAATGAGAGATTTAGGAAGTCGTATTCTTGAAGCAAAAAGAGTCGAAACTAATGCTGAAGTTGGTAGGGATTTTAAAACATCGATATCTAATACTATAGTACAATCTTTTAAATATGGATTAAAATTAGAAATAGAAAATCGTTTAGGCACACAACCAAATGAAACCGTTGATGATATCGTTAAACGAGCAATTACAATAGAAAAACAGTTAACAGCACAAAAAGCGTTAAGAAATATGAGGGATACTAGAGATGAAACTAATTCTCGAGTATGTCAATTATGCAACAAACGCGGTCATGAAGCTAAAGTTTGTAGAAGTTTGCTACAATGTAAAATATGTTTAAAAACAGGGCATTCTGAAGATAAATGTTACAATAAAACAAACCTTCAATTTAAACAATCAGTATGTCAAATTTGCAGTAAAACCGGTCACACTGCCGATAAATGTTTTAAAATCATTAATAGCATAAATTCAGTTCAAACGGAATGTCAATTATGTAAAAAGGTTGGACATTTAGCGAAAGAATGTAATCTTTTAAAGAAATGTGAATTGTGCGATAGTTTACGGCATAAAAAAGAAGATTGTCACCGTTTTAAACGTAAAGACCTAATGTGTCAGTTTTGTGATCAAAAAGGTCATACAGCTGACAGATGTTTTAAATTAGGAGAACGTATTAGCGGTCCAAGAGGCGATTTTCTACAATGTGTAAAATGCAATAGATCGGGTCATTTAGAAATACATTGTAAAGCTCACATAATTTGTAACTATTGTAATAATACAGGACATTCTATTGAAGACTGTAGAAAAAGGATGTATAATGAAAAACAAAATCAGGGAAACGAAATGAATCTCCAGACATCGAGTGCGGTCAAGGAGATCAAAAATTTGTTGGAGCACTCGAGAAAAGAAGTGACCAACTATGGAGCAGAATTACTTCCTTAAACTTAAATAAAACAAATAGCGTTATACCTTTTGTAGAATTAACACATACAATTTGTAATAAACGTTTTTCTTTAATGGTAGATACAGGCTCAGAACTCAGTCTAATAAAACTTAGTTTAATCCCTAACAAAGATCAAATTGATAATACTAAAATAATTTTTATAAAAGGAATAGATAAGGATATTTTACCCTCTTTAGGAATAACGTACATAAAGGTATTAGGTTTTAATGTTCGATTTAATGTTGTAAGAGATAATTTTGGAATTCCCCATGGTGGTATTTTAGGTTCTGATTTCTTTAAAGGTGCGAAGGTAAAACTCGATTTTAAACAACGTTTATTATTCAATAAATGCGGTTTCATTAAATTCCAAAAATCAGATAGTATTACTTCAAGTAATAGTATAGGCGAAATAAAAGATTGGGAAAGAGGTAAACGTGAAGAAGTATTACCTTATATTAGTATTTTTAACCCTCCCACTGCGAAAATAGGTTGTTTTATGATTGATTCTGGTGCAGAAGTTAACTTAATCAAAGAACATCTGCTACCAAAGGAAATTTGCATTAACAAATATAAACCTACATTATTAAAAGGTATAGGAGAAAACAAATACGTTACTATTGGAACGATAGATTTAGCAATTTACGATAAAACTTCGACATTTCACGTTGTTCCGTCTGATTTTGATATACCTTGTGAAGGAATTCTAGGCTCTGTTTATCTGACTGAA
The DNA here is from genome assembly GCA_032872475.1 of Leptopilina myrica (nomen nudum). Lineage (NCBI taxonomy): Eukaryota > Metazoa > Arthropoda > Insecta > Hymenoptera > Figitidae > Leptopilina > Leptopilina myrica (nomen nudum). Next base: position 10,646,710 of record CM065466.1, read on the forward strand.
ACTGATGCTTTAATAGATTATGAACGATCAGTCTTAATAATAGATAATTCAGAAAAACCCATAATATTCAATAAAGAAAACTTTAATCGGAATAATCCCACACATTTTCTAAATCGTGTAGAAGAAGACTGTGATTCTTGTAACATGTCTGAATGGAGTGAAATAGTCAATTTATCGGTCGAAAATTATGAAAATGAAGATGACCCCCAGTCAAATTTTGATGAATCTTACGAAAATGCTTTTATTTTAAATGTAGTGAGTGAAAATTTAAAAGATTTATCTGAAGATTTAGAAATCAATACTTTTTCAAATACTGAAGTAAATGAAACATTTAATTTTCTATTTAAATCCGAACTAGAAGACAATACTGCAGTTTTTCATGTTAAAGAAAATAATGAAGATGTAAATAATATTCTAGAACAATTACGAATTGAGCATTTAGATAAAGAAGAAAAAAATCATGTTATTAATATAGTAGTTAAATATGAAGATAGATTTTTTAAGGAAGGTCAAGAATTGCAAGCAGCTTCTAACATTTTTCATAAAATACCGACTATTGATGAGGAACCTATTTATATTAAACAATATAAAATCCCTATTTCACTTCAACCAGAACTAGAAAAACAGTTGCACGAATGGATTAGGCAGGGAATTATTAAACCATCATTTTCGTCTAGTAGTTCTCCACTTTGGATGGTTCCAAAGAAAGCCGATTCTTCAGGCAAAAAGAAATGGAGATTAGTGTCCGACTTTAGAAGTCTAAACGATAGAACAATAACTGACAAATATCCGCTTCCGGATATTACGCAGATTATCGATCAAATCGGAGGACACAAATATTATACAACCCTAGACATGGCAAATGGATTTTTGCAGATTTTATTAGATCCAAAGGATGCGCATAAAACCGCATTTAATACTCCTTTTGGACATTACGAATATGTTAGGATGCCTTTCGGTTTAAAGAATGCTCCACCCACTTTTCAAAGATTCATTGATGAAACATTCAAAGGTTTACAAGGAAAAACTATTTTTATTTTTATCGACGACATAATAATATTTGCAGACACTTTAGAGGAACATGAAGAAAAACTCACTTTAGTTATGGAATGTTTAAAAAAGTCAAATTTACAATTAAATCTAGATAAGTGCGAATTCCTAAAAAACAATGTCAGCTATTTGGGACATTTAATTAGTGAAAATGGAATAATGCCAGATCCACGTAAAGTGGAATCTGTCATGAAATTTCCGATCCCTAAAACAGTTAAAAATGTTAGACAATTTTTAGGTCTAGCTGGATATTATCGACGGTTTATACCTAACTTTTCACAAATTGCAAAACCTTTAAGTAATTTATTACGTAAAGATGCAAAATTTCAGTGGGGCGAAAAAGAAAATAATGCTTTTAAAATTTTACAAGTTTGTCTCTGCAAGGAACCTGTACTCCAATATCCAGATTTTTCTAAACCTTTTATTATAACTACAGATGCTTCTGGATTCGCGATTGGTGCTATTTTATCTCAAGGCGAAATTGGGAAAGATCTTCCAATTGCATATGCATCTAGGGTATTACGTGGTCCGGAATTAGCATACGAGGTATATGAAAAGGAAGCCTTAGCTATGGTAGAAGGATTTTCGACATTTAGGAATTATATTTATAATCAGAAAGTTACAGTTGTAACAGATCATAAACCGTTGTTATGGTTCAAAATAGCCGAATGTAATACACGTGTACAAAAATGGAGATTTAAAATTTCAGAATTTGATTATGAAGTAGTATATAAAGAAGGTAAAAGTAATGTTAATGCAGATGCTTTGTCTAGAAACCCGGTAAAGCTAAGTGAAGAAAATTACTGTCACGTTGTTACTCGTCAACAAGCCAAACAAGGAAATTTACAACCAAATAACTTTAAGAATAATATACCCGAATCAAAAATTAAAATGTCGAAACAAAGCTCAACATCTCCAACTGTACCAATGACTCTTACGACACCTGAAAACACTACTACCTTACATACACATGAAAATCAACCAATATCTACAGGTGCAAGTGACACTGTAAAACTTGACACAAATATGACACGAACTCTCCAGCAATCTTTTAATAACGATTTAATATCAAAACCATTACTTGACCGACCAAAACGAACCAGAAAACTTGTGAATTATAAAGAAACAGAAATTGAATCAAATGACGTACTAACAAACGCTTCTGATAATAATATACTAGACAAAGTATTTGATATTGATAAACCTTTAAACCAGAATAATTCAAAAATTTCTTCAATTGATAAATCGGTTAAAAATAGCTCTTTAGAAAGTTTATCCTCAATTTCACATGACAGAGAACTAAGTGTACTCCCTGAAAGTAAATGTAAAATTTTTGAAATCAAAGATCTTGCACAATTTCGTCCCGACAATATTGCTTATTTTGTAACTACAGAAGGGAAACCATGCGATATAGGTGCAGAACGTTTAATTGAATTTAATAAAATCGAGTCTAATCAACTTCATGAAAAAAGAACAATGAACGCTTTTAAAAAAGGAGCCAAATTCTTTTATTTCCCTTTGTGTATACGCGATGAAAAACCTGAAAATTCAAACGATTTAAAACGCAATATATACGCATCTTTAAATAACTTAAGGAAATTTTTAGTAGAGAAAAACATTAAACAATTTAGTATAGCAAAAAGTGAACGTATAGATAATTTAATTTGGACTGATGTTTTAAATTTAATCAAAGCTGTATTTGTAGACACACCTGTAAAAATTCTAATATGTAGGGGCACTTTAAGATATGCGATTTTAGATAAACGAGACGAAATATTTGAAGAATTGCATAACTCCCCCATCGGAGGGCATAGAGGTGTCACGAAAACATATAATCGAATCAAACAACTCTACTATTGGGAAAATCTTAAAGAGGATATTCAAAGGAGAATTCAGCAATGTCTAAATTGTCAGCTAAAGAAATTGGTAAGGTTGAAGACTAAACAACCTTTAGTTATAACCGATACTCCCGGTACTGTTTTTGACAAAGTAGCTCTAGATGTTGTAGGACCCCTACCTAAAACTAAAAATGATTATGAATACATTTTAACAATGCAGGACCAATTATCTAAATTCTGTATTGCTGCTCCTCTTAAAAATACTTTAGCTAGCACAATTGCAGATACTTTCGTAAAGAAATTTATCTGTCAGTTTGGAGCACCAAGAGTAGTTTTAACTGATCAAGGTCAGAATTTTCTTAGTAAACTCATGAACAGAGTTGCTAAACGTTTTAAAATAAAAAAAATTCGTACTACAGCATTCCATCCCCAATCAAATGGATCGCTTGAAAGATCTCATCACGCTTTAGGTGAATTTCTTAAACAATATACAACCATTGATCAAGAATGGGACGAATGGTTAGAAATTGCAATATTAAATTATAATACTTGTGTTTCAGAAAGTACGAAATATACCCCATATGAAATAGTTTATGGAAAATTAGCTCGACTCCCCTCAGGGGAACCCCTTCAGGAAAATGATGTAGTTCCTACTTATAAAGGATACATTATAGACCTAGTTACTAGACTAAATGGAATTAGAACTCTTGTTTACGACAATTTGGTTAGTTCTAAACTTAAATCAAAAAATACTATGATCGTACGATCAACCCTAGAAATTTTAAAATAGGGGATTACGTTTTCTTATTAAAGGGACCTAAACAAAATAAATTCGGATCACATTACACTGGTCCGCACAAAATTTTAGAAATATTCAACAAGGTTAATGTTCGAATAACTTGGAATAAATCTAATAAAATAGTACATATGAATCGACTTAGAATTTCTCATATAAATCAAGAAATAAAACAAAAAAATTAATGATCCTATTCTATATACATAAATTTAAACTTGTAACTAAAATTTAATATTACCTTTGTGCGTGTTACAGATGAAATTGATAATTTTCGTTTTGTTCACTTTAATTGAAGCATCATTAGGACTTATTGGGTATAATTGTGGATCAAGGGAATTGAATATAACCACAATCTCATTACTAGAAGTTGGCCAATGTGACATACCAGATACTAATTTAAACATTACGTACCCGTACATTCAGCTGCTGCAGATTAGTGAGTATACGGAAACCCTGGTAAAACAATGTAAGGTTGAAATACGTAGGACGATTTATCATTGCGGTATGCATTCCCATACTTCTATAGTTAATAATGGTGTGAATGAATACATAACAGAAACAAGTAAATCTGAGTGTGAACTTGCACATAATTCCGGAATTTTAAAATTAGCAAATAATCATGTAATTAATGGGCTTAAGATTAATCAAACTGTAACACATCCAACAACTATTGCCGGATCTGTAGAGTATGACGGAACATGTCAAGGTGTAAGTTATTCGGATCCCTATGGATCAGGGAAAAATGTAGTAGTTCAGGCTACCGTTAAGATAACTCTCACAGAACATTTAGCTAGAGTAAAATTAGATTCTAATACAATTGTTTTAAAGTCAGGAACTACTTGTAGATTATTAGAAGAAAAATGTATAGATCAGGAAGGAGGATATACATTTTGGAACACGATTCAGCCTCACGTTTGTAAATTCGACCAATACAGTATTTTGTACGAGGGTAGGGCCAATAAAATGATAGACCTTGACATGTCTAATCCTCAAACTATTTATTCAGTTAGTAAAGGAGAAATAACTTTTGCTCTAAATTCTAAATCAAGCGAACTCGTTTGCGGATATAAAATAACGAAGACCGAGCACCCCAAATTGTTTATTTTTGAAACTCAACCTGAGGAAAGTTTTGCTAAAAATACAAAAATTTCAATCTCAAATCTAGATATCTTCGCCTATGTCAATTCAAAATTTATTTACGTCGAAAAGCATATTAGGAAGCAGATGAAACAATTGTACGTCGATATTGTAACACAAAGGTGTAATTTGGAACAACAAGTTATAAAAAACGCATTGTCTTTGGCTACTCAAGCACCTGATCAATTCGCTTATGATATTATGAAAGGTCCAGGGTATATGGCATTACTTTCCGGGGAAGCGATTCACATAATCAAATGCACACCAATGGAAGTGAAAATCCAACAGGGAGAAAATTGTTACATGGAATTACAAGTGTCTGCTAACAACCAAACATATTTTCTTTCTCCGAGGACCCATATTCTTAAAACGAGAGGAACCCAGATTCAGTGTAATACACCTTTACCATCATACTATCTCGTCAATGAACACTGGTATAAAATCTTACCAATGGCCATCGAAGCAATTCCACCTGCTATAATTCAACCTGCGAAGGCCAACACATGGAAATATACTAACCCCGAAGATTTAGCCACCAGTGGAATCTATACCGAAAGGGAAATCGAACAACTAAAGGATAAAATCATGTTCCCAGTGGAGAAAACCGCAGTTTTAAATGATCTGGCTATGACCATGAGTGGACATCAAACCATCGCAACTAACCAAAACATTCTAAACCTTTTTAATGAAGAGGTTGTGGAAAAATTCGTGGACAACACATGGAATAAGATGTGGAATAAGTTCCTGACGTTTGGCACAGTAAGCGCTGGAATCTTTGCAGTTTTAACCATTTTTCAACTGCTGAAATCCATAGTCAATACCTTGGTGCACGGCTACACTCTTCATTCAATCTACGGTTGGTCCATACACCTATTGGGCGCAGTTTGTGGATCAATAGCTCATCTCTTGGTTCATCTGGGAACCCGATCACCACCAACATCTAAGGATGTTCCATTACAAGAAGTCTCATCCCATAAGACTTCAGAACAAACCCAAGCAACAGAAGTTCCATCATCGCCACCAATTTACCCAACAAATGAAGTACAACAACACAGAGGATTTTTCAACCTACAGTGAGCATTTGATTATGGAAGTTTATTTCCAGGAAACAAAACCTACCTTAAGATCTTAGTAATTACTAAGCAGTGATTTGAAAATTTTGAAACACATGTATATTCTGTGGTCGCTTCTCCGATATCACTTTGTTATAATCTATAAGCAACCATTTAACTATGGGGGTGTGACGTCAGAATGTATTTTCTTCCTAAAATTTTTTTTTTAGTTGTCTCTCTTTTTTTTTTTTTTTTTTTTTTCTATTTCTTATTTAATTTTAAATAAGATATTGAAATTTTTTTTTCCTTTTGAAACTCAAATATTGATTTTTCTCGAAAAGGAATTTTTCTCCAATCTCATCTAAATTTTTTTTTTCTTTCCTTCAAAGCGAGAAAAATCAATATTTGTTACGAAATAGATTAAAAACCCATTATGTATTTAGGAACAATAGCGCGATCTCTCAATAGAAAAATTCAGACCCTTCGGTCTGAATTTGCGCAGACGATCCCGGCGCGATAATGATCGAGCGGCGGCAATGAGAAAAAAAAACCCAAAATTCGTTTGTTGAACGAATTTCTCTTTTCTATTACGTAAAAATCAAATGAGCGAATTTTGCGTTTTTCTTAGTTTTATTTTAAAAATTATTGTAATTTATTGAATAGAAATTATTAATTTTTAAACTATTTCTTAGATTTATTATTATAAATCTTTATTATTGTGACATTTATTCAATAAGGATTCGATTTTTATTCCGTTTTTTTTTTCTTTCTTTCTTTCTTTTATTATTTTTTTTTTTTATTTAAATTTTAAACATTTAAATAATTGAATACTCCTTTCTTTTAACAATTGTTTAAACAATTGTTATTTTTAATAAATACGAGATAAATAAAATTTAAAACTATTCAACGATTTTATTTCTTATTTTTTTATTTTAAATAAATAAAAAATTACTAAAATTAATAAAGGTTCAATTATTTAATTGTTTAAATAATTCAATTAAGTTTTAGCAAATTATTAACAAAATTTTGATATTGTGAAACTAAAAAAAAAATTGTTGAAATTAAGGATAATTACTAAATTTAGTAAAAATTGATTATTTTAACTAATAAATAAATAAATAAATATCCAATAAAATTTAAATCAAATTAGTTTACTTAAATTTAATTAATTTCAATAATTTTCAAGTAACAATTTATTATATAAAATTAGTTATTAAACATTTAAATACTTCACATGTAAATTAATACTCTATATTGTAAGAATTTATTATACATTTAATGTAAAATTCCTTGATAATTTCTCAAAAAGTTGAAAATTTTGAACTTTGAATCTTTCAGAAAACCTAACAGAGTCTCCATCTTTTAGGAAAACTCTGAACTTTTACCCCACTCTAAGGCTTTCCAAATTCAAAAACGCCCACGTAAAATTTAGCAACTTTAAGAGGGAGGAAACTAAGGGTCCCAATCATAAGACCTTTGCTAATGAATTTTACGCCTTCTTCTTCTTTTATTCGACAAAACCGAATTTTGCCATGCCCATACTCCTCCACCAGAAAATTTTACCCCCGATTTGGAAAACTTTAGAGGGGACAAGAGTATAAAAATTTGAACACTCGAAAAAAATATACACACTCAAATTTGCAATTTTTAAGTTTTAACTACTCTCATCTTTTTAAATTAATTTCTACAAATTTAACAAAGTTCTACAAGTAAAAAAAAAAGTTTAAACAAGTTTTTGACAAGTTTTAAAAGTTTACCAAGTTTTTGACAAGTTTAATAAAGTTTCAAACAAGTTTTAAAAGTTTATCAAGTTTTTGAACAATTTTTAAAGTTTAACAAGTGTTTCAATATTTAAACAAAATTTGACAAAGACTGAAAACTCTTAAACTAGTTTTAAACAAATCATAAAAATTAAACTAGTTTGAAATTATTTCCTGACCTCCATCAATAAATTTGGAAGAAATTATCAAGGAATCGACGACGAAATTTCTTTGCTGCTTGTTCTGATTTGCCGAAATTACCAATTTTACAACAATAAAAGTAAGTTTAATAAATCATTGCAAAATTAATTAATTCACTCGTTTACATTCATTTCTCACAAAATTTACTTTCTTTCTTCTGCTCTTTAAATTTCCGTCAGAAATAAAAACTTGTAAAACCGAGTTTTACGATGACAATTTTTAAATAGGAAAAACGCGCGGTTTTGAAATGTGTAATTGCTAACCTTTTTTTTTTAAGCGCGTAGGTTATGCATTTTCAATTCCCTTCCGTTAGCTTTCTTTTCTTCTTTCTTTAACACATATTTTTATAACGAATTTAAAGATAACTTAATTTATCAAAGTAAACCAAAAGATTCCCGAACTATTAGACTTTTTAGTCTAGGTTCAAATAATAAGTTAATAATTTATTATTAACTAAAATAAACTATGTTATATCTTCGGACGTAACAGTCTATATGAATTGACTCAGTAATAAACAAAATAAAAAAAAATAATAATGTTCATTCACCTTTGTAAGTATTCTTCCTTCACTCAATAATATCAATAATTACAATATGTAAATTATTCCAAATTGATAAATCTATAAACAAAAATTAAATAAAATTTAATAATAAAATTTTATAAATCCTGCCTACAAAAGGTCAAGTTTTCCCTATTCCCTAAATTAACTGTTCTATCAATAATAAATATTCTTTAAAATTATATATTTTTTCTAAATTTTGATTTATTTTGGATATAATAAAATTATAATATCGAAAAATGATCAAAATTTATTTAATTCACATAATAAAATCTATTTATTTCTCTGAAAAATTAACTAAAATAAATAATTTAAATGAATTAATTATTACCTATTATAAATAATAGTTTGGTGGGTTAGGTTTAATATTTATTGAATCTTTCAAACTGCCACATCGATATAGCCTATTACTATATGAATGCAGCTCATAAGAATATTCAATAAAATTACGATTTCCTTTTAACACCACTTAAGGATTCAGATTATGAGGTGGAACAAAGATTTCTCAATAGCCTCTCAACACCTTCACCATGGCTTGACTTTGTAGATTTATAAAATATAGTTTGATTAAATAATCAATATATATATTTTTTAGGAAAGAATATGTTCTGTTTGTAGTGTATTATTCAGGTGGAACAAAGATTTCTCAATAGCCCCTGAATATTGCAGTTTTGTATATTACCTTTATAAATTGCTTCGAGATTTAGAGAGCGACACTTACTTTCTCAGGGTTTATATAGTCGCTATCCACCCCCAGTTTCGTAATTTTAGTGTAAATTTAAAAAACCTAGATTAGTATGAGTTCTATTCTTTTCTCTGATTGACTAAAATTCAGAGCTTTCCCCTTCCCTTTAAGGACGCTCATTTTTGCCATGCATTTTCTGCCCGCTAATTTTGTCCCACTCTCTACTTTTCAGAAAGCGTCTAATTTTTCTCGCCAATCATATTTAAATTTGCCATTGAAGATAGATATATATTTTCTCTCTTTCTTACCGCCAACGGATCTAACGTTCTCCGGAAACAATACCATTGTCTAGCTGTCAATCATTTATTTCTATAGAAATTATTTCATTTCTTAAATTTTAAATAATTCTTTAACTAATAAACTTTTATTAACTTTCTTTTTTAACAATCATTTCTATTAATTTTTCCATATTTTTTTATACTGATTTTGTCACAATTTGTTAATAATTATTAATTTTTTTTAGTATATGATGTTGTTGTTTTTGTTCTAAAAATCGACTTATTTATTTCTCTTTTCTACATTAGCTTTCGCCCGACTACGTTGGGCCTCTTCAGATGAGAATTCAAAGTGGATTAATTCCTTCAATTTAAAAAATTATATATATATATATATATATATATATATATATATATATATATAACAGGTGTCTAAGAACAAAGTAATAAATATACCAATTTGAAGAAAAACAAAAAATTTTGTGAAATATTAAATACCTACATTTCTTTAGACCTAAAACAATTTTTCTCTTTTTTGCTGAAACAAAGAAAACTTATATGTCATCGTTAAAAAATACACCTTGTTAAAAACAAAAACAGGAAATACCAATGATGATGAGTTAACAATAACAAAATTGCAAAATTCTGAGTCATAAACCCCTATTTGCAATGTCGGTCATAGATTTCTTCTATCCAGAACTTCCCTAACCTATCTACCAAATCTTGCTTAAACAATAATAATTATGTTTTAAATTTGCATCGGTATTTATGTTAGGTACGGTAAATTGGAAAATTAGAAATAAAGACACATCTCTAGGTACAATATGTAAAAAGTTAGTAATTAACAATAATAATAACAATTTGTTTAAACAAATATAAATTTAAAAAATGGACAGTATTCTTACAAATTTATAGCCTAAAATTCTCCAAAAGTAAAAATTGAATTCGGTTAAAATTTACAACTTATAGGTGATTTTGAACATAGTTTGTATGTAGAGTATAGCCGAGAAATGCGCTTTTTGCGCATGAGCGCAAGGACAAACAACCAATCCTCTGAAGTTTAATGTTATTATTATTTAATATAATTTCTGAAACTAAAACATAGATTAAGAGAAGGTAAAAATAAATTGAAAATCTATTTATAGATAAAATTGTGTTTATTTTTTCAAAATGTTGATAAAGTATATATGTTACGTACCATGCCCGACATTGTACAAAGCCCGATCTGTACAACGATTTTTGTACTGATCGCTCCGTATAGAGATGTTTGTCCAGACCTAGGTCTAGATCTTTTTTATTTTTAAGACTTGCTGATGATTTCGGTCTTGAGTCAGATTGAGCATTTGGTTTTCTGTCTGTTAGGCGTTTGCTTGAGTCATACTGGAAGAATGATTTTCAGGTTATTGTGTTTTTGCTTGAGTCGGAAGGGGATTCAAAAGTCCCACCAATTGGATAAAAAATAAATTGGCGACATCTTGCGGTGGTATCCTGAACTCAGTTGTTGGTTAAATATAGGACCTCTTCTAGCCCAGTTCAAAGTATAAAAATAAAAATTTAAACTTCCCACCAAGCGGGTTTGAATTTTAAAAAAAATATTTGAGCGCCATCTGGCGGTGGTAACCAGTAGTAAAACTCGGATGGTAAAACAGAACACATCAACCAAGTCACTTGAAAGTAGACCACAAATGGTATTGTAAGGAATCTGCATTACCGTCCTCGATCGGTAACTAAGTCAGAACCTATGTAGCTCTACTACTTATAAACATTGTTTTTTTCTGAACAAGCTTCTTTGTGGGAAGAGATATATGTTTTTATCGTATTCATAAAGCATGAACTATTAACAAATTGATTTAGAAATAATTAATTTATTTTATTTCAGAAGTACAATAAAAATAATTTTATTGAGTCTGCATTTTTTAAACAAAACACTTAGCAAACATAAAATTCTTATTTTCAAATAGACTTAAATTAGTTAATCCACATTCGTTTAAAGTCAAGTAGTTCGATCTATGTAACGTATCGATTCAACGGAGCCGTAATTAAATGAATGTCGTCCATTATATGATGCTCGAGACCAAGCTTCCGCTCTATTGGAGTAACTGTTACATGCAAATAGTGAATTCATTCCACTCGGTCTATCCAGTAATATAGTTTTTCCTCCTCTTCCACCCAAGGGAAGACTCATGCTGTGTGATCTTCCGCTATCTGTTATTGAGGCTCTTAAATCATCTGCAGTACTAATTTCTGTATATGGTTTGGTTTCAAATACACAGCAAGTTAAGAAAATGGCAGCAGCTACACCCTACAATACAATTTAAAAGTAAATATTTATTTAATAAATATATATATATATATATATATATATATATATATATATATATATATATATATTGCATGATTTTGTATGTGGGTGAAATTTTATTGTTTGGATTTTGAGAATTCAAGTTTTAAAATTTTATAAAATTCATAACTTGACAAAAATAACTTTATTCAAAATCTTTTTGTTTTCCCGTGCTTGATTAAATAAAAAATAGAAAGATAATGTAAGAGGAACATAAAATATATTGGACAAGAATTCGGTTGATTTTGATTATGGAAGGTTAAATGAGGGTTTTAGAGCATATCAATCCCTAAATGATAAGGGTTTTGTATGCAAAATGAGTTTAAAATAAAAGTAAAAAAATTGCCATTATAAATTAATTAGCATGAAAGTCGTTACTTAGGAGTTTTTGGATTGCTGATTACTAGAGGTGTGCAAAAAGCCCGAAACCCGACAGGGTAATTTCGGGCTTTTCACTTGTCAGGTCGGGTCGGACTTAGTCAGTTCGGGTTCGGGCCGAGTTGAGCTTGTTTACATACTCGAAATCATTCGGGTTCTCGAAATTTTCGGATACCCGACTGCATTCGGGTTCTCGAAATTTTCGGATACCCGACTACATTCCGGTTCTCGAAATTTTCGGATACCCGACTACATTCGGGTACCCGATACATCGAGAATGCTCGAGCTCGGCCCGACCCGACGTTTCGGGCTTTTTGCACACATCTACTGTTTACGAATCTGGTGTTAGTGTTTAAAAATTCAAAATGGCGTATGACTTTTTGGAAAAATAAATTAATCTTTCGCCATTTTGGATCCACTATTTTGAGTTTTCGAAAAATAATTCGCTACCCCAAAATCCCCCGAGTAACCAGTTGCAAGCAAATTAAAACTATTAAAAGTTATCGTTTTAAGTTACTCACGACTATCAGATGCAGGACCACAATAAACATTGACGCATTTTGAAAACCTATGTAGTCCAATAAAATTCCAGCTACACTAGGTCCAATAAACGCTCCAAGAGCAAAAGAACTTGTCCAAAGACCACTTATTAAACCATAAGTTTCTAAGTTGTTTGGAAATCCATGTGATCTGCAAATCAACATACAATTAAATTATGCCTCTTATAAGCTTATAAAATATGAGACAATATAAGCCTTCTTACATTGTTCTCCATGTCTCCCATGTAAAATGATTGCGGAAATTTTCCGCACCTTATTTCTCTTCCGAAGGTTAATTTTCTTTCCGTAGTTGCTTCCGGGAGTTTATTTTCTTCCGCAAATAAGCATAACAATCTAACCTTTCATTTTTCGAATCTTTATTATTCAAAAAGTATTTAATAATCATATTTACTATAAACATAATTCTATTCATTCTGTGTGTAAATTTAATGTAATTGTTCCAGATTAAAATAAAATTAATTAATTTATTATTAAAAAAGTATTTAATATCAAATTATAATATTTTTAAAGCTAATTTGATTAGAAATAAAGAAGTTATTGATATTTTAAAAAACAGAAATTGTGAGAAAAAATTTTTTTATATGGAAGTATTAAATAAAGATAAAAAATATTACAGCACTTAAGAATAATTGTTCAAAATTTATACTCTATTTTTATTAACATCTCTATGAGGAAGCAAAGTGTTCATGAAATAAACACAACAGGATTTACGAAAACGAATGAAATGAACACCAAAATTATAACAGAAATGTATAACTTGGTAGCGGTTTTATATTATTAATATTTTTCTGGAAGTATAATTATTTATTTTTAATGTAATATCATAATTATATAAAGAATTTTAATATATTAGTTGGATTTGTGAATGATATTTATTTTTTAATGTATAGTATTTGAATTGTTAGTATTCAGTTAGATCTGATTGAGCGTCTAACGTTGTTTTTCTTGTTTTATTGACAACACAAAATTTTTAAAAATTAACTGTTTGCTGATAACCAGGCGCCAGCTTCAGCTTGATTAAAAATATCATAATACTACTTCTTAAAGAGTAAACATTTTAATTCATTACATGTAATTCACATTTATCAGAAAACGTAACAGTAATAATGGTTATTCTTTTAGAACCATTCTAAAGAGTTTTAATAATTTCTGACCTTAGTTGACAGTATTTATTTATTACACTTTAGAAAAATTGCAATTTTATTTTTATATGTTATTATTTTAAATGTTAATTAATGAAGTATATAATTTAATTTAAATTTAATTTAATAAATAATTTAATGCGTAAAAGTGACTAAGTCTGTGAAAAGCCTAAGAAAAGTTTTTAAAGAGAGATTAAAAACCTTGTTAAAGCCCTGAGTGAAGTTAAATACTGATTCTAGCACTACCCTTGCTAACGAATATTTCTCAGGGTCTGGAAAATGCCTGGATAAAAACCAATAATAGATCTTATAATTTTTATAACAAAATAATTAACTTTTCCATAGCCAAACCATTTTTAGATGTTATTAATAAGAATGTCAATTGTATTTTTCATTAATATGTTAACATAATTGTTGTAGTAATCTTTTTGATAATATTCAAATATAATTTTAGATAATTTTGGATTCATAGGAATACTATAAACAAGAACAAGATTGAACTACTTAAAAATTTTGAACCAATTATATGACTTATTGAAAATCTATTTATAATTTTACTAAAAATATTACGATGGTAAGATATTATTTTATTAACGGTTTTAAAAAAAATTATTTAATTTTATAATCAAACACAACAATATAAGTTCTTCAGAATAATACTATACACCATTTGATATAAAATCATTGCTTTCAGAGTTCCGAATCGGATGATAATGTTGATAAATCATCGTCATCCACATGTTTCATTAATTAATATATACAGGAGCAACAATTAATATTGGATATGCTTTGTACCAAATATTAAACATATATGTTTTAAACCGATTGACCAAGAAAGCCATGAGCGATATATTATCAATAATAATCGATTTATTGTTTCCTAAAACAGGATTTGTTCAGAATGTTTTCAGTATATAGAAAAATGGTCTGATGTGCCTGTAGAGCAATGTATACGTTTTAATAGTAAAATGTTAACAGTTTTTTTTAGAACTCAAATTAGAGTCTCAACTGCGAAATGCCTTTGAAATAAAAGATCTTCACGTTTTAATGGATGATTTTCGTACTCAATGTGCAAATTAAAATAAAGAAAAATTGTACGATATAACATCAGGTTCGGAATTCCGTCGTCTAAAAATAGAAATTATACCAGAGTTATGCGATTTGTTTACAATAGCATAACTTTGGTTTACAGATGGGGTACAAGTATCCAAGAGTGGAAAAAGTCATATGTGGCCCATGTACGCACAAATAGTAAATATAGCACCAAATTATAGAAGAACTTTTCAAATTGTTTGTGGAATTTTTTATACTAATCGATCTAGTAAAAACCAGATATGAATTCATTTTTGCAACCTTTCGATTCTACTTTACAACATCTATACGAAAATGGATTTAAGTGAACGAATGAATAACACCGGCACACAAAAAAAAGTTGAGTGCGAAGACTGACACATGGTAAGTTTTCTTCCTTGGGGTGTATCTAAAGAGAAAAAAATAATCGGACCAAAAGTTTAGTGCTGGCATTTTTTACACGCCTACACGGAGAGAAAAATCTAGCTTTAATAGTATAACACTACCTATAGTAAATTCGCATGGACTATAGTCACGCTTCAAATGCATGAATTCATACCCAAAAAGCGTGGACTCATGGTTTTTGGGTATGAATTTCATGCATTTGAAGCGTGACTATAGTCCATGCAAAATTACTATAGGTAGTGTTATACTATTAAAGCTAGATTTTTCTCTCCGTGTAGTAAGGTGGTAAAGTCTGAGAAAATTATTTGCATGGGGATTTACTTTATTTTTATGATTTAAACATACTTTTCGCATATTTTTACTATTGATTTGAATTCAGTAAATCTAATTACATAAAAATTAAATACATAAAAGATGTTAAAAATGGTGGTTTTAAAAAAATTGCTCTTATTTCTTTGAAAATTATTGCTCGGGGGTTTTCGGGGTTACTAATTATGAATGTAGAGTCGCTTTTTAAAATTTCAAATGGCGGATCCAATATGGCGGACAAAAAATTAAAAATTATGATGCCAGTTTTCAGAAATTCTAAATGTCAAATTTACAGTACTTTTAATCTTTGCTTTTTAAATATCTTATCCTTTTCGATTCAAAGGATCTCCGAAAAGAAGCTCTTCTTTTCCTCTTTGAATGTCTGACCTCTGGTGTGACTCTTTTTAGCGTCCAACAGTAGTCCACTAACATATTTTTATTCCATTATCCTTGGTAGCGTTTTTCCATGTTCTTTATACCTTGGTGAAATCTCTCGCTTTGTTTTTTTCGCTGAAATCACCAAGATTTACGCGAAACTTATCAATATAATATTCTAAAAAGTGGACCTTATAACTTATTAAACAACCTATACGTTTGTAATTTTCTACCATTTTTGTGACAATTTCTTTATAATTATAAAGATATAAAGATACCAAGATATAAAGGAAATGGAAAAACGCTACCAAGGAAAATGGAATAAAAATATGTCAGCGGACTACTGTTGGACGCTAAAAAGAGACATACCAGAGGCCGAAAATTCAAAGAGGAAAAGAAGAGCTTCTCTTCGGAGATCCTTTGAATCGAAAAGGATAAGATATTTAAAAAGCAAAGATTAAAAGTACTGTAAATTTGACATTTAGAATTTCTGAAAACTGACATCATATTCATTTTCAGCTACCCTAAAAACCAAAGAAAAACGATTTTCAAGTGGATCTGATTAATTTTTAATTTTTGGCTGCCATATTGGATCAGCCATTTTGAATTTTTAAAACCCGACTTTAAATTCATAATTAACGACCCCGAAAACACCCGAGCAATGATTTTCAAAGAAATAAGAGCAATTTTTTTAACCCGCCCTTGTAGGTACGCTATTTTGGATCCGCTATTTTTAACATCTTTTATGTAATTAAATTTACTGAATTCTAATCAATAGTAAGAATATGCGAAAAGTCTGTTTAAAACATAAAAATAAAGTAAATTCCCATGCAAATAATTTTCTCAGACTTCAGCACCTTACTAAGCGTGTAAAAAAATAATCCAGCACTAAACTTTTGGTCCGACTACTTTTTTATTTTTATATACACCCCAAGGAAGAGAACCTACCATGTGTCAGTTTTGCACTCAAAATTTTTTTTGTGCCGGTGTAAGGGACGTTCCATAGCTAGAAGAACTTTTGAAACTCAAATTTTGTTTATACTTGGTTAAGGGCTTAGGGGGTTAAGTATGCAAAAACTGCCCCCCCCCTTCTAATTTTCTCAAATTTGGCCCATATGTTACTATCCATATGATTATAACTTTCTGCAATTTTGAACTCAAAATTCGCTTTTTTGGGGGAGTTATGGAGGGGGAAAGCAAAATCAAAAAACTTATTTTTCTCGAAAACTACTAAACCGATTTTAATGAAATTTGAAGAGGTTATAAATATATATAAGACGTTTTGAGAAAAAAAAATCAAAATTAAAAAAAAATTTAAAAAAATTTTTTTTAATTTTCAAAATTTTTTTTAGGGTTATTTTTTTAAGTGTGCACTTTCTCTTTTGTTGTAAAAAGTACCTTATAATGTCCCCTTTAACATATATTTTTTTCAAATTTTAAAAAAATATAGTTTTTGAGTAAAATATTGATAACCATGGTCATGCTATTTGTCACGTACGGTAATGCACATATATACATATGGGCCATATTAATGTGATGTGAATAAGTATGGAAAAAGTGACCCGAATATATTTTTCCCATTCATTCCTACCCACTTAAAAATAACTTTTTTTAATTTTTAACTCAAAATTTTGAGTTTTTTGGAACTTATGGAAGGGAAAAAATCGAAAAACGCATTTTCCCTAAAAACTACTGTATGTATTTTAATCAGCTTTGGATATGTTGAAAAGACAATTAGAGATTCAAAAAAAAATTTTCAAAAAATTCCAAAAATCTTTTTTATTTTGAAAATGTTTCGAAATTTTCAAAAAAAAATTTTTTAGTTCTATTAAAGTGACATTTTTATGTATTTTCTTATTTGATTCTCTTATGTGATCTACTTAATAAACATTATTTTTTTAAAAGTAAGACTGTTAAAGAAGTTAAATAAAAAAGTGTGATGTACCGCTTCAACGATCCAAAAAGAAAAAAATTTTAAATTTAAAAATAAAAATTTTTGGATTTTTCTTTGGAAATAATTTTGTTGACATCGATTTCAGGCTTGTATTCAGAAAACCCCTAAGTATTATTTTGTAATTAAATAATTAATTAGTTAACCATTCGCATACAACATAAAAATTTTCCGGGTAGGGTTTTTGAGTTATTTATTGTGACACACCTTGAAATCATGTCGGGCAAAATTTTTTTATTAAGTAGATCACATAAGAGAATCAAATGAGAAAATACATAAAAATGTCACTTTAATCAAACTAAAAAATTTTTTTTTTTGAAAATTTCGAAAAATTTTCATTTTCAAATTTTCAAAATAAAAAAGATTTTTTGAATTTTTTGAAAAAAAAATTTGAAATTTTTTTTGGAATCTCTTTAATTGTCTTTTCAACATATCCAAAGCTGATTAAAATACATACAGTAGTTTTTAGGGAAAATGCGTTTTTCGATTTTTTCCCTTCCATAAGTTCCAAAAAACTCAAAATTTTGAGTTAAAAATTTGAAAAAGTTATTTTTAAGTGGGTAGGAATGAATGGGAAAAATATATTTGGGTCACGTTTTCCATACTTATTTAGCTATACCCTATCACATTAATGTAGCCCATATGAATATATATGTGCATTACCGTACGTGACAAATAGCATGACCATGGTTTTAGATATTTTACTCAAAAACTATATTTAAAAAAAAAATTTTTTTAATTTCAAAATTTTTTTTGAAATTTTTTTTTTATTTTGATTTTTTTTCTCAAAACGTCTTATATATATTTATAACCTCTTCAAATTTCATTAAAATCGGTTTAGTAGTTTTCGAGAAAAATAAGTTTTTTGATTTTGCTTTCCCCCTCCATAACTCCCTCAAAAAAGCGAATTTTGAGTTCAAAATTGTAGAAAGTTATAGTCATATGGATAGTAACATATGGGCCAAATTTCAGAACAATAGAAGCGGGGGCAGTTTTTGCATACTTAACCCCCTACGCCCTTTGTTGTGTTTACGATGCTTTTAAAGTACATTCCAGGATTTTAAAATTTTTTGTAATGACTTTGCAAGATATTGTTAATTAAACTTTTTGGTCACTTTTTTTAGGAATTTTTATCTTGTAAACTATTGGTCATAGAATAAAATGTTTTAGATAAAAATTGAAGAGAATGTATTGAATTTTAATAATATTTTAATAAAAAATAATTTTTTAAACTTTTTGACATATTTGTTTAAATAATTATTTTTTAAAGTTGTTTTTTCCATGAAGGGAATAACCGAATTTTATTAAAAAATATTTTTATTGCAGCTTGGAATGTTTAAAAATTTCCTCAATTTGTGAAGATGTGTTTTTTGATATTTTCGAGAAATTAATTTTTGAATTTTCGATTGCTTTGCTCGGGCCATATGGCTTGCCTGGCAGTGATCGCAAGCAGTTTAAACTTTCTTCCATAGAACTGTATCGCACGTAAAATTTATTTTTAACTCATATTTTATTATTTGAGGGAGAACTGAGGTAATTTTTAAGGACATTCCAATCTTTAATAAAAATATTTTTTTATAAAATTTGGTTATTCCCTTCATGAAAAAAACAACTTTAAAAAATAATTGTTTAAACAAATATGTCAAAAAGTTTAAAAAATTATTTTTAAACCCAACAAATTAACCAAGTATAAACAAAATCTGAGATTCAAAAGTTCTTCTAGCTTCTGGTAATAAATCTAAAGAACTAAAAAACAGAGAACTTGAGTTTACCCTTAATGGCATTATACGACATGTATATGATTCGTATTGCATTCATGCTATTCCAGTTTCGAGAACATTATCAAAAATACTCCGTGCACATGACTACATATGTACATTTGCAAATGACGTCGAAAAGAAATTAGGTCTTTTATTATGAATTGTATAAATATTGTAGTTTCCAATGGTTTGAATCCTACTTAAATTGAAAATGATAGTTAGAAGGTAAACATTTAAAATAGCTGATCTAATTTGGAAGACGACTTTATTAGAAAATGATAAAATTCACCTAAAAGTGGTTACTCGGGAGTTTTTAGAATCACTGATTACGAATACATCGTTAATATGTAACACGATTAAATCGAATTCGTTTGTTTTTAAAAATTTATTACCATATTGGATTAGCCATTTCAAATTTTTTAAAACTATTATTTTAGATTAATAGTCAACTAAGGAATCTTCCAAATAACGCGTTTCAAATGAATCGACAAAAATCATATTCAAAACATAAATATTGTTCAAATTCCAATCAAATATTCAATTTAATTGGAATCAATTATAAAATAGGCTTTTCGAATATCGAATTGTACAACTTGACTCAGTTTACATTCGATTCAAATCGATCAATTTTAAATTTGATGTTACGACTTTCGAATTAGTGGACTTGATTTGAAAAACGAGTCGAGTTGTGAAATTCATAATTAAAATTTTGCATGGGCCAATTTGAATCGAAAGGAGATCCAGTCGATTTGTATATCGTTCTATAGTTTTTGAGTTGTTCTTTTATATACAAAATTAAAAATTAATTTTACTTACAGGTTTTTTTGTTATTAACGTTTAAAAATGAGCTTGTTGAGTGTTTACACATGATTATTCAGAAAATCAGCCCCTCTACTTTCCAATAAGGTAAAAGTCCTAGTTATGGAACGTTTTCACAATGTTGTCCCTAGTATGGAACAGTTTTACAAAAATGAAAATAAATGGAATTACACAATTGGTGATAAGAATATTCTAGTCATTTCAATAAATTTTACACGATATAAGAATTATTATTTTTGTACACTATTCAATTTAAAAACAAATCTTTAATTGTATTTTAGCTTTTAAATTAAGGTAAGCCGGGTTTTCTGACAAACTAGCGTTCCACATTACGTACACTTATTATTTGTATGTCCCGATTGATGGAACAGGAAGAAAATATACATCGAACATAACCTCAAATATTCTCAATATTTTCGCACTACTTTGATACCCAAAAAATTGATTTTATAATTATCTGTTTAAATAGAAGTTGTTCTTTGTATTTAATTCTTTATAGTTAATATTCAAATTGTTGAGATAAAATAATAATATTCTAATTACTTATTAAATAAAACAAGTGTTTCATAATTGGGACATTTATTTTGGAACATCCGTATCGTTTCATAATCGGTATAAGTGCAGGGAGTCACAATTAAGTTAATATTATTTTTATTTCATAAAAAATAAATAGTTCATGGCCTAAATACTGTTCACTAAATACCAACCTTTCAATCTATACCCGAATTATTCATATTAACGCTCATCATTTCAAGAAATTTATCAAAGAATTTTAGTTAGCTTAAAAAGCGTTCCATAATTGGGTCCTTTACCTTACTACTACATTGGTCACGCACGTAAAATTCGTGCGCTTCATGTAACACGGACAACTATCAATGCGTAGGGAATTGTGGAAGTGAATTTCAATAAACTTTTAAAAGTAATTCACACAAAACTTTTTTAAACAAAAAAATTAACCTCCAAAAGAATATTTCCTTTGAAAACGAATCAGATTTCTGGAAGTTTTCTGGAAACTAATTAAATTTTGATTCAATTATCTAATAACATGAAATAATTACATCAAATTTACTCACAGAATAAATGGATGTATGTTTATGATAAACATAAATAAACATAAACTTCCGGAAGTGATTTACGGATAATTTTTAAAAACAAAATAAATAAACTTCCGGAAGAATATCTTCTGTCAAAATGAATTAGATTTCCGGAAATTAAGTAAATTTGATTTAATTATCTTTTAATCTGAAACAATTACATCAAATTTACACACAGAATAAATGGAATTATATTTATGGAAAATATGATTATTAAATATTAAATACTTTTTGAATAATAAAGATTATAAAAATGAAAGGTTAGATTGTCTCGCTTAATTGCGTAAGAAAATAAATTTCCGAAGGCAAGTACGGGAAGAAAATTAACCTTTGGAAGAAAAATTACTTGCGGAAATTCCCCGCAATCCTTTCACATGGGGCTATCATTATTAATTTTAAAATAAGTTTCTGAATGAGATCCTATATACACTGTAAAAAGTCTTAAGGAAATGTCCCTAAAGTTGGTAATTTTATTTTACAAAATCCTTGGCAAAAAAATTTCATTCAATGCGTCAAAAATACAGAATGTAAACTGAAAAATACGAAATCTTGTAATTTTGCCATATTAAAAATGGCAATTGTCAAATCTCTGGCAAATTTAACACTTTTACTGTGGGTAATAATAATACCCACTTTTGATGTAGTGAAATGACAAATGACGGTAAAAATACAGCAGATAGAAAAATTCCTAAATATGAACGGTAACATTACTAGTTTCTACATGTCACTTTTCCAAAATATAGAACTTTTTTTGCTGGAGAAAAAGGAATATTGCCGTTTTTAATATGGCACAATCACAAGTTTATGTAAAAGTGACATATTAAAACTAGGTTATAAACATTCCTATTATAAGTCTAGTAAAATTCCCTTAATATTTTTTACAGTGTAGTCTCATAAAAGAGAAATTACATGTTATTTTGCTATATGCGATTTTCTGTAGGTTACAGGTGAAGGTTTAATTTTATTTTATTCCATGTTTGATATTTATTACAACGCATTCTTTCTCTATTATGTTTTAAAATTCCAAGCAATACTAAAGTTTTATTTATTATTAGAAAAGTACAAAACTTTATTGATGTAAAAATTCTCACGTCTTTTGAGTTTTAGACTACCTCCAACCTTACCTTTTTCGATTAAACTTACATAGATGTTCTTAACGCATCTGTAAAACTAGCAACTAACTGAGCAGCTAGTCCTAATCCATGACATACTAAGCCGATGGCAGTCATCCAAAATGTTTTTGGAAATGGTATTAATGGTGATGGTCCAATTAAACAAAATCCAACCATTACTAAACCACATCCAACTATTGTGGCAATCTAAAATTGATTATTGAATTTTTTTAATTTACTATTTGCACATTCATATATTTCTGCTTTAAGTTTTGTCAATAGTAATATGAAAGGACCCCGCACAAAATACATTGAAAAAAAGTCTCGGTCAAATTTGTTCAAACTTCGAAGTTTTGTAGCTTATAATCTCCTCAACAGAAAATGTTAATGGTAAAAATCCCGAAAATCAATAGTTTTTTAGCTACATCATGATCAGCCTAAAAAAATGTGTAAAAATAGTAAAGCTTGCTCATGACTCAAGGCTCAAGACTTAATGCAAAGGGTGGAAGCTTGTTGATGGCTATAGGCTTGATCAAAGTTTGATCTGGGCTCAAGGCTTGATCTTGGCTTTAGGCTTGATGATGGCTCGAAACTCTAATATGGATCAAGGTTTGATTTTGGCTCAACAGTTAATCATGGCTTAAAACTCGATTATGGATCAATGCTTGATCATGGATTAAGGCTTGATTGTGGCTCTAAGCTCTAATGTAGATCAAGGCTTTATCATGGCTTAACAGTTAATCGTGGCTTGAAACTTGATTATGGATCAAGGCTTGATCATTGATTAAGGCTTGATTGTGGCTCGAAGCTCTAATGTTGATTAAGGCTTGATTATGGCTTAACGATTAATCTTGGCTCGAAGCTCTAATGTTGATCAAGGCTTGATCATGGATCAAGGCTTGATTATGGCTTAACGATTAATCTTGGCTCAAAACTCGATTATGGATCAAGGCTTGATTATGGCTCAACAGTTAATCATGGCTTGAAACTTGATTGTGGATCAAGCCTTGATCCATAATCAAGCCTTGATCAACATTAGAGCTTCGAGCCAAGATTAATCGTTAAGCCATAATCAAGCCTTGATCCATAATCAAGTTTCAAGCTATAATCAAGCCTGGATCAACATTAGAGCTTCGAGCCAAGATTAATCGTTAAGCCATAATCACGCCTTGATCCATAATCAAGTTTCAAGCCATAATCAAGCCTTGATCAACATTAGAGCTTCGAGCCAAGATTAATCGTTAAGCCATAATCAAGCCTTAATCAACATTAGAGCTTCAAGCCACAATCAAGCCTTAATCAATGATCAAGCCTTGATCCATAATCAAGTTTCAAGCCACGATTAACTGTTAAGCCATGATAAAGCCTTGATCCACATTAGAGCTTAGAGCCACAATAAGCCTTAATCCATGATCAAGCCTTGATCCATAATCGAGTTTTAAGCCATGATTAACTGTTGAGCCAAAATCAAGCCTTGATCCATATTAGAGTTTCGAGCCATGATCAAGCCTAAAGCCAAGATCAAGCCTTGAGCCCAGATCAAGCCTAAAGCCAAGATCAAGCCTTGAGCCAAGATCAAACTTTGATCAAGCCTATAGCCATCAACAAGCTTCCACCCTTTGCATTAAGTCTTGAGCCTTGAGCCATGAGCAAGCTTTACTATTTTTTACACATTTTTTTAGGCTCATCATGATGTAGCTAAAAAACTATTGATTTTCGGGATTTTTGCCATTAACATTTTTTGTTCAGAAGATTATAAGTTACAATACTTCGAAGTTTGAACAAATTTGACCGAGACTTTTTTTCAATGTATTTTGTGCGGGGTCCTATAGTTACATACCTTAGGATCAAGATGTTTGTCACAGAACCAACCCCAAGCTGGTGCAGTAATAGCGTATGTACCGCCATTAACAACAAACATTAGTCCTACAACAACAGGTCCTAAATTAAACTCTCTCAAATGTGGTTCAAGAGTAGCCTGTAAAAATCCTATGCTCATACTTGTAGCAACAATAGAAGCTGTAGCAACTATTACACCTGGAATCTTTAAAACTGCCGAAAACCCTGCAACAATATATTTGCTTAAATTTTGTATTATATATTATTTAAAAATAGAAAGCACGAATCATATATTTATTGTATTTGAATGAAATTAGGGGAGACCGGGGCGTAATGGCTAACTTTTCACTCTTTGTTGTTTTACTCGGACACTTTTGTCCTAATTGAATGTTTATCTCTCAGAAAAGTTACTCTGGTATCTCAGCTTACTTTTAAGACTACGAACGTCCCGATATGACTCTTGCTTTTTATTCTACAGCAGTTTTTCTGGAGCAATGCAGAGCTCCAAAATACGCCCCTAACCGGGGCGTAATGGATAACTCCCGGGGCGTAATGAATAATGATTGCTAATTATTATCTACAGTTTCCAATTTTATTGTATATTGTAAATTAAGGTTCCTGGGTATTCCGTGAATGCTATTTTTATTCAGCAATACTTCTCCTATCGCTTTTTCAATAATATTCTGTGATATTGGCACTCTTTCAATTTTTTTGTAATTTCTCATTAAAATCGTAGCTTGAAATCTACTGTTTGTAAATTTTAGACCAAAACTTAAAAATTTGGTTAAAAACACCTAAACATACTTAAACTAAGTGACAAGTAACCGCGAAAACAAACCTACACTTCGCCGATATGGTACGTTGCTTTTTATACATAGCGTATTGCATTAGCCAACACGCCCCGGGAAAAAGTAGCCATTACGCCCCGGGGGTGTTCGGCAAATATTTGCCTTTTTTTTAACAATACCGGAAGTGTGAATCAAAAATCTCGAATTGTCCCTTAAAAACAAACGTGTCAAGATCGAAACCTCATTTCAGTTTCTTTTTTAAAGCTATTTTTCAAAAAAATAGAACGAAAAAACGAAAATTTTGAAAAGTTACTTTCGTATGTCAAAAATAGTTTTTCTACTATATTTCTTACAATAATGAATAAATATTAATGAAACTTCCGACAAACTTGCAGTATACCAAGTACAATAACTTGTCTATTGTGCGAAATTATTACAATTTACGGTTTTTAAACAAATTACAATTATTCATTACGCCCCTTAGCCATTACGCCCCGTTCTCCCCTACGTTTAAAGTTCTTGTAATTGGAATTATTGGTAAATAATATTGTGTTTTTGGTAATAAAATAAACTGTCGATGAAAACAGTATCAGCGAAATAAACACTATTGTAATTACATAAAAAGTGCTTCCATTTTTAAGGGTTGATGGTTGTGTAACAAATCCAAAATGAAAATTCAATATGAATATAAACAACTTCTTGATAGACTTTCACTACTAATGTAAAAGAAGGCTCAAATCTTTTTAATTCAGATAAAGTATTCTAATCTCAATTTTTAGGGAAAATTAAAAAAATTTCTTGTACAATAATTTTTGACAGCTGTAAATCTAAGTGTCCCTACAATTAAGAACGATAGTATATGGCAGATAAATTAAAAGGTAAAATAAATATTTATTTAACAGTAGTTGTTTACCCCCACTATTATGAGTAATATCTTCACTATTTTCATGAACAGGTAATACAAATGCAGTCATTACTGCAGCCAGGAACAGTGCTGATCCTAAAACTACAAAAGGCGTTGCAAAACCACCAATCTGAAAATAACCAGATAATTACAAAGTAAAATTTAACTCAAACTTGTCAAAATTAATACTTCTAGATACAGAAAAACTATTTTTGCTATTAAAACGAATAGAATCTTAATAGGATGCGCTTTTACATAAAACATACGAAAATAATTAGAAATTCATAGGACATTATAAATAATTGCAGAAACCGATTATATTCCAAAGCACAACCAATTATATAAGTGGTGCTAGCATAAGTGAAAATGTATCTTATAATTTTTCTTATTTAATACACGCATTTAAGTGTATATAACTGGAAAACTCAATTATTGATGAAAATTCTATGTTTTAACACTTTTACAAAAATGTATACACTATACCTGAAATAGTGCTCCTCCAACAGTAGGTCCTACAATTAGTCCTAAACCAAAAAATGTTTCCAAACTGGCAAATGTAGTAGCTACATTTTCTGGAAATTCTTTAGCTATTATTGCAAAACTGGCTGTAAGAAAGGCAGCATTTCCTAAGGCTTCAATTATTCTAATTACAAATGATAAGATAATAAATGGATAGTGTCCATCTACTTTATCCAATAATCCAAAAATAATTGCAGAAGTACCAGTTGTTAAAATTCCACCATTAAAGAGAAGTTTTGGACCAATTCGATGTAGCTGTGAATAAATATTCAATTCAATCGTTTAAAAAGGGTTCTCAACAATGATAACTTAATAATCACTCAAGTTTCCAAATTTTTAAATAATTTCAGGATATCTTCAGGGAATTCTCAAGATATCTTAGGATATGTAATGGACATGCTCATAATATCCTAAAGATATAATAAAAATATCTCTAGAATACCCTGCGAATATTTCTAGAACGTTTAGAGTCAATGTGAAAAAATATACACATTTTTTACTTATATTTAATCCGTCTAAAAGGACGGATAGTTGAAGATACTAGAATTTATGATTTTCATGATCAATATTTGTCCATATTTTGAACTTCTACATATAAACAAACAACTTTAAAAAAAACTACATAATTACTTAAAAATTTTTATTTAAAAAACGGAACACTTTATATTTTCTTATTAAAAAATTAAATTTTTAACAAAAAGCATGTGATTTTTGTTATTTTTCTTTGATTTATAGTCGTTTATATAATTCGTATTGTTTTGTTGCTTATATTATTTAATAAATTTTCGAAAGTTATTTCATAAAATTAAAAAAAAGAACTCTGACTGTGATGGATAACCGCGGTGACGATAGATTGAGAGACGGAAAATCAAAGTTCCACTGTAGTAACAGTTAAAATATTTGTTGAATCAACGTTGGTTATTTCATTTTCATCCAATCTTCAATGTCCTCTCGTCAAAAAAAAATTGTTCGGTATTATAATTTAAACTTTGTATGAATCCAAAATTTGAAAAAGTTTTGATTAAATTTATATGATTTTACAAAATGATAGTGATTTCTTGGAAAAATTAAATTTATTTACTATTTTAAACTTCAGTTTATTCAATATTTTAAATACTTTTATAGAATTTAAGCACAAAAAACTGAGAAATAACGGTTTTTCGAGATTTAGATAAACCTAGAGCCTAAAGTTGTAAACGGATATGTGTGATATTCTAGAATATTATTAATTGGGTTGAAGTCTCGATATGTATTTTAGGCAATTTTAATAAATTATCTATTTTTTAAAAAATTTAAATTTTTCTATAAAAAATTGGATTCTTCGAGATTTGGACAAATGCATAGCCTAAACTTCTAAAAGGATATATGAAATATTCTGAAGTATTATTTATTGGGTTAAAATCTCTATATATATTTCAGAAAATTTTAATACATTTTTTATACTTTTTTTCTAGAATGCTTTTGGAGAAATGCAAGGTGAGCCATTTAGCCTCGAACCGAGGCGTAATAGATCACTACCCGGGGCGTATTGAATCAGGAATGAAATTATAACACAAGCCTGCAAAAAAATTAAAATTGTCGTTGTCAGCGGTCGAGAAGTGATTTCCCGCAGTATTTGGTGCGCTGAATCCGAATCTGGCAACGAAAATCTCCCATCACGTCATGATTTTGAGAAAAGTGGGGGTAAATTTCAAAAAATCATGTTTTTCGCTGTTTTTGAAAATTTCTACCGGGTACAACTGACGTGCTAGAGACTTGCCATAGGATTTAAACTAAAACCTGAACCCTGTACTTTAAGAAAATAAAGCGATATTGCTGACAACAAACTAAATTAGCCTTAAAAAATGATTTTGTTAACAGTTGTCAATCATAAAAATTGACAGACACTGTCCGTAAATTAAACTATTTTGAAAAATGATTGGATTTACTTAAAATTTGTTACTGATGGGCTTTTGGGGACGCCGATTACGAATATGTTGTCAGATTTTTAAAATTCAAAATGTCGGATCCAATATGGCGGACTTATTTTTCAAAATTGATCAAATTTATTTGAAATTTGATACTAAAGGGTTTTTGGGGTCGTTGATTATGAATTGAACTACAGATTTTTTATTTTTACATCATATTTGTAATCAACGACCCCGAAACCCCCAAAGTAATAAATTCTTAGCGAATCCAATCATTTTTTAAAACAGTTGTATTCACGGACTGTGAGTCAATTTTTTATTATTTGCTATGACAAGTCTCTAGCACGTCGGATTTATCGGGTAGAAATTTTCGAAAACAGCGAAAAACATGATTTTTGGAAATGCCAGATTCGGATTCAGCGCACCAAATACTGCGGGAAAGGACTTCTCGACTCAAACGACGGCAAATTTTATTTTTTTGCAGGCTTTTGTAATTTAGATTATGAAATATTATTTAATATTTACAATTTTCGATTCTATTGTACATTTATAACAAAGAATATTAAAAATGGAACATATTTAATTTAAACTTTAAACATTTTCATGAAATTTTAAAAAGTTGTAGCGAAATGCAAAATCCATGTACTTAAAAAATTTATTCTCTAGTTATTTTTTTATAAAGGGTTATCACTCGTACACTACCGTCCGAAATTGTGCGAACGCTAACATCTCGAGCTATTAAAAAACACATCCGCACAGAAACAGTGGTAACTCGGTCAAAAATGAAGCTAGATGCTTTTTCTAAATTGCATTGGAAAGCTTATTAAATTTCCAATGAAATGTCACTATTTTAAGTTGTATTGCATAAATAGGAAGTGAGATATCATATTATGAAGACAAAAAAATAATTATATTTTTTTCGGAATTTCTTACTCTGACTTTGACTCCTGGCAAAGTTTAAAAAGTTGATGAAAAAATTGTTACTTTCACAGACTATTCATTGTATCCTAAGCTTTAAATAGAGACCAAGAACAGCAAAAAATATTTACGGGTTCCCGAGATATTACAAAAAGAGTCGGACCGTGCGAAGCAGAATTTTCAATCATCGATTTCTCTTAATTCCGTAAATATTTTTTGCTGTTCTTGGTCTCTATTTAAAGCTTAGGATACAAGGAATAGTCTGTGAAAGTAACAATTTTTTCATCAACTTTTTAAACTTTGCCAGGAGTCAAAATCAGAGTAAGAAATTCCGAATAAAATATAATTATTTTTTTGTCTTCATAATATGATATCTCGCTTCCTATTTATGCAATACAACTTAAAATAGTGACATTTCATTGGAAATTTAATAAGCTTTCCAATGCAATTTAAAAAAAGCATCTAGCTTCATTTTTAACCGAGTTATCACTGTTTCTGTGCAGGTGTGTTTTTTAATAGCTCGAGATGTTAGCGTTCGCACAATTTCGGACGGTAGTGTACTTATAAAAATATAAATTAGAAGAAATTAAACTTGATAGAATTATTTTATTAATATTTTAAATATAATACGCTCAAATCTAGCTATAACGAGAAGTTCGGGAGTCAATTCTCCCTCTATTACGAGCGCAAAAGGAGAAATCCCCACTTTTACGATTCTTCATTCATTTTTTTAGTGTTTACAATTTACATAATGTCAAAATTACAAATGTAACCTAGTTTAATTTGAACTTTAATATACAAAAAATTTATATAAGCTAAAATTTTGAAGATGTTCGACTGATTGATATAATTTTAAATAGGAAGTGAATTTTTTATTTTTATTTTATATAAATAAAATTGATTTTAACCAAATTTGAACCAACTGTATGTGCATTTGTTTATAAATAGTGGGGACAATCGGCAGGAAATTTTTCTCGCTATACCGAGAGACAGAGCCTTCGTTATAGACAGCGCTCGTTATAAAGAAGGTCGTTTTAGCAAGATTTGAGTGTAGGTTTTTCTTAATAGATAGGCCAAAGTGATCCTTATGCCCCGGAGGTATTTGTTAAAAATTTTGTTATTATTTATCAATACCGTAAGTATTAAACAAAAATTGTCAATTGTCCTTTAAGAACAAATGTTTAAAGCTCAAAACCTGATATACAAAAATTTTTTAAAGTAATTTTAAAAAACATAACAAAAAGACAAAGACTTCAAAAACTTACTTTCAAGCGTGAAAATCACTTTTTCCACCATATTTTGAACAATAATAAATGAATAACAATGGAACTTGATACAAACTTACAGTACGCCAAGTAATATTATTTTGATGAAAAACCGAAAGTACTCCGATTTACCACTTTTAAATAAATTAAAGTGATCCATTACGCCCTAGTCTCCCCTATATTAATTTATTATTACAAACAAATAATTGAAATATTTTATAATTAAATACATAATTAAGGGCATTTGAACCATTATGACGTCACATTTTTAAAACTTATGCTTTTCACACATTGTGACGTCATAGTGATTCAAATGCCCTTAATGTAGAGCAATATTTTTAAAATAGTGAAACATCATTTTGAAAATCAAGAATAATGTTTTTTCATTAAAAATGGTAGTTGTCGATGTTTGTAAGATAAATTATAAGAATGTATTTCATTTATTTTTAATTTTATTAATATACTTGGCCCTGATTTGATTCCTAAAATTTTCCTAATGTAAGTCTGACCAGAGTTGCAAGGTCTAGCCGCGATCAAGTTTAGACGTCAAGTTGGTCAATTTCTGCACGGGTAATAGTTTTTAAATATAATAATTTTAATATATAATTTAAAAGTATTTACATTATAGACTATACGAACTGAAACTAAATAATTTATATCAAAATTTACACAATTTCAAATTTTTAAAAAATATTTCATCCACCATATTTTATCTGCGTTTTTGAATTCTGAAATAGTATTGAATATTGAATATATATATATATATTATGTTCTAGGTAAATACCACAAGGACAACCATTAAAAATAGAGTAATTAATAAAATATATATCGCATAAAGTTAAATAAAGCCATATAAATCTTATGAAGACAATAAAATATTTTGATTTACAAATTATCACAGTAACTTACATACAGATGACATACCATTCAAGATACACTCTATATACTCTATACATCTAACAAAAATAAATATTTATATAATTGCAGTTTAAATGATTTTGGACTTTCAATATTTGTCATAGAACGAGGAAGAAAGTTCCACAAATTTGTGGCAGTTACCATGAACAAGATTTTATGTTTTTCTGTTTTACATCGTGGAGCCCTGAGAATGCAAGGAGATCTTAACTTTCTAGTGGTAATTTCCTCTCTAAGAACAAACTTTTCATATAGGTACGAAGGTTTTTATTGTTTAAAATTACATGTGTAAGACAGCCGATGTACTAAAGTCGTCTGTTACTAACATTAAGCCAACCTAGGTGTAACCTATATGGAGTTACATGTTTATCCCTCTTTAAATCATATATAAATCTTATACATGAATTCAGGAGTTTCTAAAGTTTATAATTTAATTCTTCAGTCATAACATTATATACAACACAACAATAATCAAATTGAGGGAAAACCAATAATGTAATAAGCTTCGTTTTCAATTTAACTCTAAGGACTTTCTTATTTGATTTAAATTATGATAAGGTGTCATAGACGCTCTTGCACATTTTGCCAACCTGCTTATCTCAAGAAAGAGTTGGCGTAAAGATAACACCCAAATTTTTAACTAAATCAGCAAAGGGATGATATTATCATTAATGTTTAGTAAAGAGCAGTCACTTAAGTTTATTTTGTTTACAAAATAAGTCTTGTTAAAATTTATTTTAAGAATATTTACTTTTTCCTAGTCAAATACAGCCTTAACATCCTTATTTATTAACCTTATATTATTCTGTAAGTTTTCCAAACTAGAGTGTATATAGATCTGCAGATCATCCACAAAATACATATGCATAGAATACTTAAGAACACCCCCAAAGTCATTAGTATAAAGTAGGAACAATAGAGGGCCAAGCACTGATCTCTGAGGAACTTCAGTTCCAATATGTCCCCACTTAGATAACTCTCCATCTGGTCCCACAACAGCCTGGGTTCTACCTAACAAATACGAAGCAAACCATCTTATGATTGATCCCGACAAAGCCACAGCTTTCAGTTTTTCTAGCAAGATAGTATGAGGTACCGAGTCAAAGGTCTTACTAAAATCAAAGGACACCACTATTGTTACTTTCCTTTGATCAATCGCTTTACATATATCATCAGTAGCACCAGCGAGGAAAGTCTGTGTGCTGAACCCTTTTCTGTAAACAGACTGAAAAGGGCTAAGAACATCATTTGTCTCAACAAATTCATTTAACTGATAAAATACAACCTTCTCGAGGACCTTTGACAAGGAAGAAAGAATAGCAATAGGTCTGTAGTCCCCCGGCTGCTGTGGAACTTTCACCTTTCCAATAGGTCTAATCAAAACCCTCTTCCATTCTTCCTGAACAATAGAGGTCTGTAGAAAAATATTAAAAAGATCAAGTACGTCAGGAAATAACACTGGTATTCTTTTTATGATATAACTCATAGACAGTCCATCAGATCCCTGCGCCTCTGTTTTTATACTAAAGAGCTTTTAATAATGTAGAGGGACAAATATCCTCAAAGAAAAACAAACCGTCATTAAACTCATAATAATTAACAAGCAAGTTCGAAATAAAGGAAGGTGTAACATTGAAAGATGAGTCTCCACAAACAGACAAAAAGTAATTATTAATTATATTCACATTAAAATTAAGTAGATAATCATCTCTTTTGTATTATTTGAGTGAGATGTGTTCATAATAAGATTATAATTAAAATCACCACATATAACAACATTTTTATAGAAATTTAAAAATCTGCTAAAATTATTTTCAAAATGATTAAGATTCTCGCCGCCTGGTCGTCTATAGGCTACAACAAAAAGGAAAGGCTTAACAACTTTACTTGAAATTTCAATAATAATATACTCAGGTTCATTATCAGATTCACATGGAGATGAATATAAAACCTTAAGATGAAGATATTTCTTAACATTTACTGTAACAGCTCCACCTCTCTTACCATATATGTCTCTTCGAATAACCCATTAAGGACGGGATGCACAATATTTGTACATAATG
This sequence comes from Leptopilina myrica (nomen nudum), assembly GCA_032872475.1. Lineage (NCBI taxonomy): Eukaryota > Metazoa > Arthropoda > Insecta > Hymenoptera > Figitidae > Leptopilina > Leptopilina myrica (nomen nudum). Next base: position 10,680,498 of record CM065466.1, read on the forward strand.
CTTAAGAACATATTTTAATCTTAAGAAGCACCAAGAATAATTTGTAAATACACTTTTCTTATGTATCTTGAATCGCTATTTCATATGGCGTACTCAAAAAACTGAAAAATGTTAAATAAACAATTTATATAAAAATTTTTAAGAAGAAACACGATTTTTTAAGAATTTTTTTAGTTTTTTCAAATTTTTTAATAGCTAAACCCTTTAACAAACCTTTTACTGATAGAAAAATCGCGTCAAAAATAGTAGGGGTACAACATAGGACTATTTTGGATATTAAATTTTTAAATAGCTGACACAAAATGGTTAAAAATAGTTAATTTTACTTGAAACATGTTACTCGGGAGTTTTCGGGGTCGCTGATTACGAATATAACCTTAGTTTTCCAAAACTAAAAATGGCAGATCCATTATGGCGTACAAGTAATTTTTAAAACACAGTAGAGACTCCATTATCCGGACCCCTATTATCCGGATATTCGATTATCCGGACAAATTTAAAATAAATTTTTTTTTTAATATAAAGTTTATAAGCCATTAACTTTTATTTTAAATTTAAAAACGTATATTTTTACACGAAATGTTGCGTTTTAAAGTGTTTTAATTATTTTGAGAAAATGTTTATGTAAATATTTTGAAATATTTCTATCTAAATATTTATTAATGTTGACTTTAGAAGTTTTAGTTTGTTTCAGTCTTATTTTAATACATATGCAAAAAAATACATAAAATTATGTATCAAAAATTTGTTTAATTCGTACTTTTTTCGATTATCCGGACAAGTGCCTGCATCCATTAGTCCGGATAATGGAGTCTCTACTGTAGTTAATTTTGCTTGAAACTTGTTACTCGGGGGTTTTCGAGGTCTACGATTACGAATATAACCTTAGTTTTCTAAAATTCAATATGGCGTACAAGAAGTTTTTAAAATAGTTAATTTTGCTTGAAACTTGTTACTCGGAGGTTTTTGGGGTCCCTGATTACGAATATAACCTTAGTTTTACAAAATTCAAAATTGCGGATCTAATATTTCTTTTCAACAATAACATTTTTTTTCGTGGATATTTATTACTTTTTTATATATTTTTTCGATTTTACATTTTACATATTTTATATTTTTTAGCATTTTGTAGAAAATCCATTTGAACCAAAATCCAGGAAATTGCCAGGAATTTTCTATGGGAAGCTTCCAGGAAGTTACCAGGAAGTTTCCATGGAAATTTCCCGGAAGTTACCAAGGGTAACTTCCGAAGGTTCCCATGGGAAGCTTCCTGAAAGTTTTCTGGAAGTTTTTGTGCTATGTGGGCTATGTGAAACTGCATAATTCTTAATTAACATTGTATATAACAATTTAAATGTTATTTTTAAGCAAAAAGAACGTATATTCTTAGGGTGGCCACCCAACCGGGAGAACTGGGAAAGCCCCGGGAGAAAAATCAATTGGGAGAAAACCGGGAAAAATTCGGGACTGAAATTTTAATTAGGAAAAAACCGGATTAAAATTTTACATTTAAAGATTTTTTGAAATTCGCACCTCCATTGATCGAAATAATAAATTGCCCAATTATAAATTTTTGCATGTTTGTACATTTTGTTTATTCCTGTGAACAACTCGAAATATATTAATTTTTAGTGTTTTTAGCCGAATTTATATCATTTACAACTACATTTTAGATAAAGATAATGTTCTGCTCACAGTAAAATTATAATTAAAAACCGGGAGAATCTGCAATATGCAGCTGTTTTAACAATCACTTTTTTACAATATCTACAATCTTTAGGCATTTTAAAACAAAGAAAACAAGTTCAATAGGCCTTTGAATAATAGAGAACAGAAGAACACAGGAAATTTCTGACTTATACCTCACCCCTGGACATTAGGCAACCAAAAGCACATGTCAGAAGAGCTCTGTCAGCTCCTGAGCAGTAGGCAACCGGAGAACATACGTGCATTTTAATAAAGTACAGCTGATAAAACAGCTTTCAAAAACCAGTTGTCAAACATATTAATAAAAAAAAGTCACAGATGTCAGCAACTATCATTTGAAAATCGTTTCATGAATACACAAACATATCCACACAATACAACATAATGTATATAAAAAAACAGTTCCAAAATTTAGAATATGAAAATAATTAAGACCGACTCATGTAATACATAAAAAACATCACTAGACAAAATTTAAATACCATCTTTTCTTCTGGCAAAAAACATAGCACAATCCATACAGTCAATAAATAAAGTCAAAATCACTGCATATTACACAAAAACTCAAACGTACATTTAGTGTGTACAGTTCACAATGGTAAGAAAGAGAAAAGTAACTAATAAAAACTTTTAAAAACTAAGGAGCTTTACTTTTGCCAAACAAACAAATCAGTGCCACCTAAAAACCCCTGAATAACAAGTCTTTTAAGATTATTCAAATATTTAACTTTCGAGAAAAGTGAAACAGTTTCCAAACATTAAATAATTATTTTATAAACAATAATGTTCGTCAATATCGTAAAAACGTATATTATAGAGACTTTATTTAGTTCTCCTCTTCTGATAGAAACAGTCATATCGATGTTTTGGATATTTTTATTTTTGATAAATAACAGAAGCCTACAAAAAATGAAAATTTCCATTGTCTGAGGTCGAAAAGTTATTTCTTGCAGTTTTTGATGTGCTGAATCCAAATTTGGCAACGAAAACCTCCCATCACGTCAGGATTTTCATAAAAGTGAGGGTAAAAGTCCCTAAAATCACGTTTTTAGCAGTTTATGAAAATTTCTACCGGGTAAAGACGACGTGCTAGATACTTCTAATAGGAGTCAAATTGAAGCCTGAACCCTATACTTTAAAAAAATATAGCGATATTGCTAACAACAAACTAAATTAGCAGTCAAAAATTATTTTTTAACAGTTGTCAAGCTCAACTAACAATCCTCAATTAATAAGTTTCAGGCAATTTGAATCGATTTTTAACAACTAGTCCGCTATATTGGATCCGACATTTTTAATTTTTTAAATCTGACAACATATTTGTAATTAGGGACCCCGACAACCCCAGAGTAACAAATTTTAAGGGAATCCAATCATTTATTAAAATGGTTTTATTTACGCTCAGTGTCAGTTACCTTTTGAGCCTGATAGCTGTTAAAAAAAAATTTTTTACTGCTAATTTAGTTTGTTGTTAGCAATATTGCCATATCTTCTTAAAGGACAGGGTTCAGGCCTCAACTTGACTCCTATTACAAGTATCTAGCACGTCGGATTTACCCGGTAGAAATGTTCAAAACGGCTAAAAACGTGATTTCAAGGACTTTTACCCCCATTTTCTAAAAATCCTGACGTGTTAGGATTCACACAATAACTGTTATTTTTTAATATTAAACACTTTTTCCTATTTAGGTTAGTATACCTACAGATACATGTTTTGTATAAATGAGAAAAAGTGTAGTCAGAATTAAGCATATCAATTGTAAGATGTCAAAAAACACCACAACTGAAAGAAAATGTCATTTTATGAAAGTTCTATGGTTTAAAATTTATTGTTCCTAATTTTTTTTAATTCCACCAATTCATAGCGGTTATATAAATAAACAAGTTGTGATTTAAGATGTTCATTACATGAACATTTTGCTTCCTCTTTACGATAAACAAATGATTAATGCTTCCTTGTGGAGGAAGCATTAATCATTAAAATTTTAATAATAAAGTGAATTTTTTCATTTTATTTAATAATTCTATTAATGCTAGTAAACTATATTCTTTTTATACATCAATCGATTCGTCTTGATAAAATGAAGATTTTTAGTTTGTTTTTAAGTCAAGAGTAACATTTTATTATAAGGTAACATGATTTTTAAGAAGGAAATAAATTTCTAATAAAAGTGCGAATTTTTGGTTTTAATTATGTTTAATTCTATAAATTCAAATACAATATATACTTTATATATACCAATCGATCCGTTTTAATGCAACGGATAAGATTATTGAAAAAAATGAGTAAAATTTTATTGTACTGGAATATAATTTTGATGAAAGATCTAAATTTTTGATAAAAAAAGGTAATTTTTCTACTTTAATTGCCATTAACTTTATAAACTCTCATACAATTTATACTTTATATATATATATATATATATACTAATCGATTCGTCTTGATGCAAAGAATAAGATTTTATTATATATTAACTTCAATATTTAATTTTTTAAAAAAATTTTTTTGAAAAAAGTAAAAAAAAATTTTTATAGATTTTTTAATGTCCATCAATCTATTTCGAGATATTTTTATGATAAATATGCCTAGCAATTTTCAGCCGAATTTGTTGAAACCTCTTCGAGTTATCGTGTTCACAAAAAACGGGATCCACACACATACACACACATATATACATCCGGACAATTGTTCAGGGTCTTAAATAACATAGTCCTATATAGAAGAAAATTTATTTAAAGGATTTTTTAAAATTTTATAAATTAAACGACTACAAAGCTTCCTCACGAGGAAGCAAAAAGGAAAAATTTTCTAGAAAATATTTACATTATACACTTAACGAACTGCGAAATTGGTCTTGAGAGAACAAATATAGTAAAAACATCAAAATTTTTTTAAAAAATCAGTTTTTGAGGGTGTCGCACATTATGAAAAAATCGGGAAAAATTCATGAAGATAGCTTTTAGTACTCTCTAAAAATTACTTTTAAAAAAATTAATTAAAAATACATCACAGATACTAGCTTCATGAATTTTTGCAGAAGGTCAATATGGACCATATTTGCCTTATTTTAGTACCCTAAAGTACCCATTAACAAAGTTAATTCAAAAATCCAGAGACAGGGGCATTTCACCCATTATAACCCAGGATACTCTTTGTATCAAAGGAAGATTAAATGTTGTATAACTAGATTTCTTTAGAACGAATTGTACAGATGGAGTTGGTTGACACTTGATCACATTCCTATTCTATTAGTGACCATAGATTACCCCCAGCCGAGTATACAATAATTAAATTTAAACCATGAGATTAGCGACCAGATGACTTTCTTATAGGCTATATTATATGAATTAATATTGGCCTAGGACCAATAAGGAAAAAAGGTTCTTGACACTTTTACAAAACTCGAAGTAGGTATTGCAGTTGAGATATTGCGGCTTAATTACATTGCAGAATTGAGTCAATGTTTCACCGTATATTTTGAGTTATGACAAATATGAAACTCATTTTCAGAATTAACATATGCAAAAAATGAAATCTAATTATTGTAATTGTAATTAAGTCGCAATATCTATTTCGAGTTGTGTAGAAGTGTAAAGAACCTCTTTTTGCTTCCTCAAAAGAAAGCTTTGCATTCGTGACGATTTTCAATTTTTCAAAACCTGGTTATATGGACTCATTTTCATCTAGGATATATGTATATTATATTCTGAGCAAATGTCCAGGTGTATGTGTGTATGTCACAAAAAATTGTGTACAAATTATCTCAAACAAATTTTAATGGATTTCCCTGAAATTTTGCAAGTTTATTGCAATCATTAATACCTAAAATCTCACACAAGGATTTTCAAATTTATCCACAAAATTTTTTTTATCCAATTTTTTCAAAATTGAAAAAAAAATTTTTTGTATTTTTTTAAATAACTTTTTTATTTTTCAATATTTTTATAAATTATTCTCAAAATTACATTCCTTACAAGAAAACGAATGAATTGATTTATACAAAGTGCACATTTCATCAAAATTTATAAAATTAATCAATATTGTCATGAAATGAACAACTTGTTTATTGGGCAAGTCTAATCCCCACCTAGCAATCAATTAGTATTATTAATCAAATCAATCATAATTAAAGCATTAGTAATAAATTTTACTTGGTATAGTTTTATTTCACTAATTGTTTGAAGAATTATAAAAAATTTTACTTGGCGGAATTTTTTGCATCAAAGATGTTTTTGTTAGGATCCTGAGATATCCTGAGGATGTCTCTGGGTTATCTAAACCGCCGGTCTCTAACATATCTAAATATTATCTGTCGTTTTGTAGTATCAAAAGAGAAGAAGTAGCAGTTCCAACCCAAAAAGAACTCGAAGAAGAATAATCCAAAAAGGCAGTAAACCAGGAATATATCCAAGAGGATGAAAAATGATTATTAAAGTGTCTAAGGACGTTACCAATGCTTAAGTTCTGGATTAAATTCGCATAGCGGTGAATCCAGAAGGGATAAAAACACATGATTAGGCCGACGAGGTGACAAAGATCGTAGAAGCGCTCGGTAAGATGCAGATGGCGGATCGAAAGGTAACAATCAAAATGTGCGATCTGGATTGTCTTACTAAAAGTGACGAAATCCAGGAAACCTTGGTGCATATTTTAGGGACACCATCATTTGGTAGGAAGGTGATGGGAAGTGACTCTACGTATGCATCTTCATCATAAGTAGCAACTGGTGCCTTGGATGCGATCACATAGGACCTTTTAGATGCGTCGAAGCCGGTTGTCTGTGGGCTGAACGTAAACAATTTTTTCTTTTACCAATGATAGACAACAAAGTTTAAGAAAAATTGTAAATATATTTTAATACTGTTATGAGACAGAAATTTAAAATCGACAGATTAGTTCAGACGAATAGATGCCTTGCTTTGTGGGCGCTGTACGACCAAGGGTATTTGGTTTGCGCCCATTAGCTTTGGATTTTCCGGCACGTGAGATAATCTGAGCGGGAGATTTGAACGTCGACACTTAGTTGTATAATATTCGAGACTATGAATTTATACATCTAAGACTCGGCGTCAATAAATTAGCTATACTTAGTTAAGGTTTTCCGTAGTTTCTCTTAACTATGGCTAGAGAGAGACTGGTAAATACGAGTACTCCTAATGAAAGCCTGCTACGGTCCGCAAATAGGCGGAATTTATGAGGCTAGGGAAATGTGGACAATGTGTAAGGTATTAAATTTGTAAAAATCCAAAAACGGTATACATAGAGAATCTCTATTCTCTATAGTATTAAAATGTTTCCTAGTTGGTTCGTCGTTCAGCAACATATATACATATACATAAATATTTACATTCATACACATGTATACTCCCATATATACGCTAAACACATATACATGTATACTCACACATATACATCCAACACATGCACATGTATACTCATTCTTATACATACAACACATGCACATGTATACTCACACATATACACTAAACACATACACATGTATACTCCCATATATACGCTAAACACATACACATGTATACTCACACATATACACTTAATACATACGTATGTATAATCACACTTATGCACACAACACATACACATGTATAATCACACATATACACTAAAAACAAACACATGTATACTAACATACTCTCTAAAACTGAATCAGTGAAAATTCACTTATTGGAAGTGAATATTCACTTATTTCAAAAGTTATAAGTCGTCCTCTCTGAATTAGTGAATATTCTCATATTACATGAGTGGAAATAGTTCACTTATGAAATAAGTGCAAAATACACTTTTAAATTTGTGAAATATGCACTTTTAAAAAAGTGAACTGCATTTATGTAGAATAATTAAACCTTAAATATAAAAATTAATTAAAATTTGAAATGATCTCTACATTAAATATCAATTAGTTAAAAATTACGAACTTACTAATAAATAAGTAGCGTCCTGTAATCCAAATAATGACACTACAAATGTTTCAAAAAAATAAACTATATATATCTGTAAACTCTTGATACATTTTTCAAAATATGTAATACACTAACAAAAAATTTATTTCATTCAAATAACTATTTAATTGAATCAAATACGATTTATTTGACACAATAAATTTATTTTATTGATTCTAATAAACTTAATAATTTAATCCGAATAATTTATTATTCAAAGCAAATACACTATTTTATCAAGACAAATAAAAAAATATTTCGACAAATAAATGTGTTATTTGGATACAGAATATACGACACTGGCATTCATAAAGTAGATCAGCCCGAGTTCTTACCAAGTCTTAGTGGCCGTGTGGCTTAAATAGGTGCGTTTATAGGCTTGCGGTCAGCGTTATGGGCGTGGGGACGTGAGTTCAATCCCACATGCGAGCGAATATTTTTCATTCTTCGTTTTGAGCGTTATATAAAATAATAAAATTGTGTGTTGTGTTGTGAATAAAAACTGTGTGTACATGTTTATAAATAATGTTAAAAGTCTGTTAAAAAATCAGTTAATATATATAATATAATAAATAAATATAGTATAATAATATATTAATAAATTCAAAAAATACAAAATATTAAAAAAAAATTTTGTATTACATATAGAATGAAATAATTTTCATATTTGATTCAAATAATTATTTATTAGCTTGAAATATTACATTTATTTGATTTGAATAATTTAAATAATTGATTCAATTAATTATTTATTATTTTTAAATATTCTATTTATTTGAATTGAATAATTTGTATTTGATTCAAATAAATAGTTATTTGATGCGATAAAATCAAAAATTTAGGTCAAATAAATATGTATTTGGTTTAAATACACATTTATTGGATTATAACCAAATAAATGATTTATTTGGATCAAATAATTTTTTTTCATTGTATAACATGCAAACTATGGAACTTAGTATGTTACAATATAATATTGCATTTACTACTCAAAATATATGAAAAGAAAGTTTAAAAAAAGCATAAAACGTAACCTCAAACTCATAGAAATATAAAAAACGGTTCATAGACATTTACAGTTGAAATGTTTTTATCATTTAATTAAAAATTAAGTGCAAATAATAATTACTCTTTTGTATTTTTTAAAACGAAAACCGGAAAACGTTTCAACAAACAACTTTTGGAAACACGCAACGCAACACAATAACGCCAAGTAGAAGCAACTGACTGATTTTTAACACTGACACATATATTAGTGAAAAATATTACTTATTGATAAGTGAAAAATCAATTTTACTAATTAGATGTGAAAATTTCGCATATTGATGAGTAAAAAATAAGTTTAACATATTAAATGTAAAAATTTTACTTATTTATAAGTGAAACAGTCATTAACTTACGAAAAAAGTGAAACATTCACTTATTCAGACTTAGAGAGTATATATAATGTACCCTACAAAACATTGTTTTGACATCTTCGAAAATTTGGAGGTCCGTAGAAGGGGGAAAAATTTTACCACTTTTGCTAAACCCCGTCTGCTTTATCAATTGTTTTTGAACATACAATGGGACAAATTTTGTTGAATATGTTTCTGAAAGGTTTTTTCATGCTCTTTCCAATGGTGAATTTAATTTTTGTATATTTCAAAACTTGACCCAGTGGACACAAAAATCACCTTACGTTTTAAGAATGTTCCTAAAACGTTTCTGATGTTCTGTGCCGACAGGGGATATAATATGATGTACATTTTTTAAGAGAATTTAATAAAAGAATAGGTTTGAATTTTATAAATTATTTTTCTGTTAATAAAATAGTTTCATTTTTTAAAATTCTTTTTGCATTTTCTAAGGAAAAATTTTGTTATATTTATATGATACGATTAAATATTTAGTTATTTTAAAAACATTAACTTGAATGATGCAAATAAATATTTATTTCAATTAAAGCCCCCACAGCACCGAAACTTTTCTAAAAAGTTACTATATATTTACTTGGAATATTCGGCATATTTAACTGAAAAGTTTAGTGAAAATTGTGTTTCGCGTTAAACATTTAAATTTGTACACAATTTTCAATAAACATTTCAATTAAATAATTCGAATATTGCAAATAAATTTTTAGGCAAGTTTCGGTGCTGTCGGAGAGTCTATGTATTATTGAGTTTTTTAAATGTTGAAATGTAAAAATGTTGAACAAACATTTCTATTTAACCTTAGGAATGTGTTTACCAAAAAGCACAAATAAAAATAATTTTTTATAAAAGTTTCTCTGAAATGAATATAAAGAGGATAAAATATACTTTTGTTTAGAATTAGATACTTTTTAAGGAATTTATATTTTAAAAATTATTTAATAAATTTAAAAAAATTTCAACATAATTAAAATTATAAGAAATCAAAATGTGTAGTGCAACAACGCTACACTTAGTTTGTGATCAATTTTATGGTTAAATAAATGTTAATTCGACAGTGTTCTGTTCATTTCGTAGATGCATATAATGTTTTAATTCAGAAAAACATCAAAATCGCATCTCCGCTGCAATATAATTTTGATTGTAACTTTTAAAAAATATATTTTTATTTCTGGTTTTTGGTAAACACATTCTTAAGGCCAAATCGAAATGTTTTTTCAACATTTGAGCGGATGGGAAGTGAGACATTTGTTCTTCAATGTATAAAGATGTTTTCTGGAAAATTTCAAATTGATTTATTGAAAAGTTTAGAAAATATCGAAGTTTAAACAAATTGCGCGTGGCGAGCTAGCGAGTCGCCATGTATAAAGAATAATATTCTGTACATGAATGATCTGCTTCTCATAACTTTTACACATACATTTATTTACTATCGCAAATAAATTGTTTTTAATTATATTAAGGGGACATTCCAATTCAAAACAGGCAAAAAGAAGGTTTTTTTAGTATATATTATTAAAATAACTATGAAATTTATTTAAAAAATTTCTTTTACATGTAATAAATAATTTATTTAAGATTTTGTGAAAAATTTTTTTTTTCATTTTTATTTCAAAATGGCGGCGATATAAGCCATTTCGGAAATGCCCATTTTCGGTGGAAAGATCGATTCCAAACTTTCTAAAACATATAAATCCTAAACCGAAGTGACATTCTCTTCGTTAGATATTTCTTCAGGTGTGGAACTTCAAAAAAGTAGAATTTTAATCCGCCTCCCCTTTTTTAGAGTACTTTTTCCCCAAAATATGCAAAAAAAGGTGTTTTTATTCAGAATTTCTCTTATAAAAAGAAGGGGAGTTGGAAATTTTACAGTTTTTGAGGTCCCACTTATAGGCATGATGACGCTGAATCGAAAACCGTTTAATTTTTTAAAATCGCTGCAGAAGAACTCGAGATATCAGTCTTACCAGATCAAAAAAAGACTTTTGGAGAAAAGCGCATTTAAAGTTTCTGTTAATAAGTTTCGACATTTAAAAAAAATCATCGGATTTGCTTGAAAATCGTTACTCGGAGGTTTTTGAGGTCGCAAATTACGAATATGGAACCTGATTTTTAAAATTCAAAATGGCGGATCCAATATGGCGGACATTTTTTTCAAAATCATTGGATTTTATTGAAAATCGTTTCTTTTCCGCCATATTGGATCCGCCATTTTGAATTTTGAAAATTTGATATCTAATTTGTGATCAGAAACACCAAAAACATTTTTGTTTTTCTTTTTAAAACGTGCAAAGGAGAAAAAATTTAAATCATTCGATTGCTTATCCGCATACAAAAGCATCTTTGACATGACGAAGAATAAAAATGTATAACTTTTGTTTGACTTCGAATTTTGCAATAATATTTTAGGAGAGTATTATTGATTCTATAAGAAATCCGAAAATAAAAACAAAAAAAATCGATTTTTTTGACATTTTGAACTAGAATGTCCCCTTAAACTTTTATAATTATAAATAATAAAATTAGTTAAATATTTTTTTAATAAAATATATAATATTCAAACCTTATATTAAATTATTATAATTAAACAAATTTTAATATGTGAAAATAAAAATGAATTAAATACTAGTAAATGTTAATAAATAACTCAAACAATGTTAAGGCATTCTAATAACATATTTAACAAAGTACTAGATATACATTAATTACATTTTTCCACTTTTCTTTAGACGCATCATAATATTTACTTTTTACGTTCTAATGACATATTTAACATTAACGTTAAGGTGGTGTCAAAGTCGATTGGATTTTTGCATTGAGCTTCAATGGGAAAATCGCATCGCATTTGATATCCCCTTAAAGGCAATATTTCACATTTTTTAAAATAATTTGTCACGTAAAAATTAACATTCTTAAAACAAATTGTTATTAAATCAATTTTAATTTATCAATATAAAAAAATTAAAATTAATTTATTTGCGATAGTAAATAAATGTATAAATGTAAAAGTTATGAGAATCAGATCATTCATATACAGAATATTATTCTCTATACACGGCGACTCGCTAGCGCGCCACGCGCAATTTGTTTAAACTTCGATATTTTCTAAACTTTTCAATAAAGCAATTTGTAATTTTCCAGAAAACATCTTTATATATTGAAGATCAAATATTTCACTGGAAGTTTTTTTAATTCGAAACTTCCCCACTGACTTTTTGTTGGCGAAAGTAAGAAAATGTGATTGCTGGTAGATCATTAATAACAATTAAATATTATTAAACAATTATACTAATTTTTAAATACAAATTTCAATCTATAAAAAAATGGGGGACTAACTCTGCTGGGTCTCGAAACTAATTTTTTAGTTTTTTGATATGTTATCGTCTTCTATATAAACCCTAACAAGTTTGTATATTAAATACCGATTAATTTTATCAATATTTGTCTTAACTACGATGACTTATGTTTTAAAATTGAATAAAAAATGAAAATTAATTTTTTTTAGTTTTTTGCACTTACTTTTTAAACTAATTGTCCTATAAAAAAATTCAAAGGGAAAAAAGATGCGCCTCTTTATTTTCTATAATGTAGCACTTTTTTTAATTCAAAATTTTAAACTTTAATTTTATCGGCATTTGGAACTCTTGACTGACAATACAGCGTTCAGCGGAGCGTCTCGGCGAGTTCTTCTTCCCATCCGCTCATTTGGATTTAAAAAATATATACTTTTTATTTTTAGTGAAAATTTCACGAATTCTGACCCAATATTTATTAGATCGAATTATTCCATTCATTTGACTCAAGTCATTCGAATTTGCTAAAAATAGCTAAATATTACATACTTGAAATTGGTTTTTTCTTAAATTTTTTAAGAAATAATCAACTGTTTCTATTCACCACAAATTTCCGGTTTTAGGGGTAGGGTAAGACCGGAGAAGTTGGCCATATTTTTTTTAAAGGATTGAAAAAATTAAAGAAAAGAGATTTTTGTAAAAACTTTTATTAGTATTTAAACATTAAACACTTTACTTTGAAGTAATGAAAATTGAAATAAAATATATTCATAATAACAATCTTAAAATTTAAGTTTTTAAAAAAATACATTTGGATTGCTCTTTGGCTATTAGTTTTAACTTATTTTTAAGTCAATTACATTAATTTTCTCTTCTTTTTACCGCATTCTGAACACTTGTCAATAAATTCAGTAAAATTTTCATGTAACTTTTTTAAAATATATATTTAACTGTTTATAAAATTTCAAACATTTAAAATTATTTTTGCAATAGTGTGAAATTGTTTTATTAAGTAATATTTTAACTTGAAAATCTTTGTCAGAGTGTTACATAGTAATTTCTACAATTAAACATGCATTTCTAAACCAAATCCATTTTTTTCCTTACTTCGATATTAATATTTTGGGTCAGTCCACTGACTTTCGTCTGAGAGTCGTTGCGACCATATTTTAAAAAAATCTAATTTTCATATATGTAAAACTCGATGACTATTATTAAATATTATAGGTGTTGGTACTTACCACAAATATAAATATTTCGATTCTGCAAGTTCTAACGACCAAAATAAACTAACAATTTTATTATTTGTGGACGAAAATTGATTTAAAAAATTTTTTTCTCCAAAAAAATTACACTTTTTGTCTCACTCACAACTTTTTTGTCGGACCTCTAAAAAATTTGGGGTTTTGCAAATATTTTTTTAAGAACATAATTTATCTTTTATTTACATTTGACGAAGGTGTTTGTCTTCGTTCTCGAAATAATAATTATAAAAATTTTGTATGTAAAAAGGTTAATTCTAAGACTTGAAGTTGATATTGATACTATAATAACAATGCTTGTTGTTCATTTCAAGTCTTAGAATTAACGTTTTTACATACAAAATTTTTATAATTATTATTTCGAGAACGAAGACAAACACCTTCGTCAAATGTAAATAAAAGATAAATTATGTTCTTAAAAAAATATTTGCAAAACCCCAAATTTTTTAGAGGTCCGACAAAAAAGTTGTAAGTGAAACAAAAAGTGTAATTTTTTTGGAGAAAAAAATTTTTAAAATCAATTTTCGTCCACAAATAATAAAATTGTTAGTTTTTTTTTGGTCGTTAGAACGTGCAGAATCGAAATATTTATATTTGTGGTAAGTACCAACACCTAATATTTAATAGTTTTTTAATAATAACGTCTTTTAAAAAGTTGAAAATTTTAAGGTTACGAAATCACATCGTGAACCACCTACTTTTGATAATTAATATTATTTAACGAAATAAAATTTGTACCATTATATTATGGTTAATAAACTCAGCAAGTCATCGAGTTTTACATATATGAAAATTAGATTTTTTTAAAATATGGTCGCAACGACTCTCAGACGAAAGTCAGTGGACTGACCCAAAATATTAATATATTCCAAAACCCTAGTAGAAATTTGTCGTGGCATGACTAGATTTATTCAAGTTACTGTACAGTTTTAGTCATGGAAGTTTAATCTAGCTTAACTGGCGAATTACTAGACAGCTACTGCATAACACTGTTAAAGAAAATATAAAGTTGAACTTGATTATTACTGCATAGAAGTCCTGTACAGTTATTTTCATGGCACTATCGAGGCGTTCCGAGATATTATTTTCCAAAGTTTGTCGTGGCGTCAGCGCTACCGCCGGTTTCAGTAACTAAACAGTTGTGTATTGACATTTTCGAAATATTTTCTATAAAATAAATCTTTTGGTTTTACAGTTTATAGTTTTCATATTTTTAATTTTGTTCTTTTATTTTACTGTTGACAACTTGAAAACTTTTTTAAAATTCGCTTGAATTAATTGAGTTAATTAAAATAACTAATTTTTAAATTCAGAATACAAATTTTTTTCAAGATTACATAATCTTATTATATGTATAAATATTAATTTAACAAACCTGTTACATACAAAAAGTTCGAATTGGTCCAATAAAGTGAGGTTATGTTTTACATTGATGTATTGACGTTGACATATGTGACGCTCCACGAAAGAAGGGACCTATCCCCGAAATAACATTAGGCTCAGTTTTCATGCATTGTGTACGGAAAATTGAGCCTAATGTTCTTTCGGGGATAGGTCCCTTCTTTCGTGGAGCGTCACATATGTATAGCTCTCCGATCTATATAACAGAACTGTCTATAATTAATGACAGTAGCCAGTAACAATTTATTACTAATTCCTTACGGAAAAAATAGACATAATTCTAGTTATACCCGCGAATTATTTTTTTCAGTGTATACACTGATGTATTTATGGAAAATGTCTATATAACACTGTTCAGTTGCTGGACTGACGGTAGCGCAAACGCCACGACAAACTTTGAAACATAATTTCACGGAACGCCTAGACAGTACCATGAGAAATACAATAAAAATCAATAAGTTCAACTTTAGAGTGTTATGCAGTAGCTGTCCAGTAATTCGCCAGTTGAGCTAGAAAAGATGAAAAAGGGAACTGCTTTACCTGCCGGTAGAGTATGGTTATTATTTTTCCGGAATCGTCCATCGACTAGAACGGCCGTGATGCGTAAGCGTGCGTTTAGGTATTTCGTCCCAGTGTGACCCGAGTTCGCTCCCCGATACTGCTAGATATTTTTCGTTTGAACTGAATTAATTCTTCATATTAGGGTTTACTTTTAAGTCTGTTGTGTGATAAAATAATAATATTTATTTCAGTGTTGTGCTTAATTCAAGGAAAAAGTGAATGTTGTTTACTGTAAAAAAAAGACATGTGTACAAGAATCAGTAATGTTCATAATTTTTTTTAATTATGTAGTTATTAAAAAATAATTTTACAGATAATTTATTATACGTAACAATAGATACACCAACAGTAAAAATATAGTTTCGTAAAATTTTAATTTATTTAATTTGTTGACAAAATAATTTAACGTTATATTTTCAAACTTGTGCGTGTTCAATACGAAACGTCAATATAAATAAAGTTTTGACATTTCCAAGTGAATTATGTTGTACAGTTTTTCTACAGGACTGATGATCAGAAACTGTAAAATTTGACTGGACAATAACTTGAACAAATTAGCGTGACATCACTTTATAGTTTTTAGCCAGTTTAACTGTAAAGTGCCTCGAAATTTTCCAGTGGAACTGTCCAGTGCCCTTAAAGATACTATAACAAATTTCTACTCAGGAAGTAGAAAATCGAAAACCATTTTTTCATAGCTTTAAATTTGTTTTTCAATTCAAGAATTGTTTTGACGGTGACGTCTGGGTTTAGATATCGTTACTTCTTCTAGAATTTTGAAACTTGGTCGATATTGTAGATTTCTACTTCACGTTTAGTGAAGAGTCTTGCTAAATGAGTTGACAATTGTTTCGTGAAAAATTCTGGGAAAATTTAAATATTTTATGTTGTTATACTTTTGTTGTTCGAGGTGTCGTTAGAACCTTATTTCCTGTTGACCAGTATGCTAAATATTATTATTAAGCGTTGTTTTTAAATTTTTTAGATGAAAAATGACCAAATTTTCAGTTTCCTGGCACTTTCAGACAGAATACACAAAAATTCTGGGAAAATTTAAATTAATTTGTAGCAGAAGAATGCGAACCACCTTGACTATTGAGTCGATAAGGCTATGAGAATTAGTTGGATGTGGACCTCTGTAAGTCAGTGGAAGAGCTGTAAAATTTACAATTTGTATTTTTTGACTGAACACTTTGAGATAACTTTGATAATATACTTTTAACATGAATTTAATCTGTTTTTTAAAACCTGTCGTAAAAACATATCGTGCCAAAATGTTCTTTCTTTTCTTCCTTCGACTGTAGAACTACCTAAATATTACTATTTTTGTAGTGAAAATTACTAATAGTAATTAATATACAGTTTTCACTTTTAAAAATTGCTTTAAGAATTTTAATTTTTACATCGTCATTGTAATTTTCATTGAATGTTATATTACTTTTTACATTTATACTGCACACCTGAATGTGTGATCACGTCATATAGTATTAATAATCATTAATACTACACGGAAAAACTTTTTTCAAGAGTCATTACTTAATTTATTCAAGAACTCAGGATATGGGAAAAATTTAGAACTTCTTTTAGAAAAGTTAAATATTCATTAAAGAATTTTCAGGAGTTTTTCTAATGGCTTGGAAATAATTGTTCTTGACGCTGCGACTGAGTTCTTCAGTCACTGCGCCCTGAAAAAGTCTCGAACTATTTAAGAAAGAAGACGAAGCGTAACCAATAGGTATACACCGCCACTTGGCTTTAAACGCTTTAAAACGATCTAAAACTAAAGTATCGTAACGCGTCCCTGCAGCCGAGTGGCATAAGGCGGATGGTCTTGAGTCTCGAGGTCTCTAGTTCGACTACTCAGGCGGGCAAATTTTTTTCGCTAATTTTAAATTTTTCTATTCTTAAACCAGTTCAGGACTTTTTCAAAAAAATTCAATAAGTAGTCCAGAAATGTACTACAGTTATCCCCGAACAGCTTAAAATAATGTTTCAATCTATGGTTTTGTAGCATTTCTTGTTTTATTTCCATATCCTGAGTTCTTGAATAAGTTTAGTAATGACTCTTGAAAAAAGTTTTTCCGTGTAATACTCCTAAAGTTCTATATTTTAAAATTGCAATTTTAGCTTAACACAAAATTATTTATAACATTTATTAAAATAATCCTTTTTTATTTAGTACAAAATGAGAATGAGAAATGTAAGAATAATAATCTGATAATTTAATAATTAAAATAAATAATTTTAATAATTAAATAATATACTGTCCCTTATTATTATTAATATTTTGAAATTTTTCCATAAGCATGTAATATTAAAGTAATGTTACAGTCATATTACCGCATAATATTACTAACATGTTACAATAATATTGATGGGTAATGTTACCCATCAGACAGACATTTTAATATGACTATAATATTACTCTAATGTTACGTTCTATATGGGAAAGGGATATATGCGTGTAACTAAAATTTTGTTCCATAGCGATTACTTTTTCGAGTAAAAACTAAAAATCTATACAAAATAGTAATAATTGCTCTGATACATAAAAAAAGTTGCTTCGCTCAAAATATTAATTGCACGGGAGATTTTAAATATTACTCAGCTTTTAACAAAATTTAAATTCCTTGAAGTAAATTATACTTTTTTAAAAAAGCAAAATTTGTTTGAAAGCTAAGAAAATCTCATTTACCTCGAATTTTAATAAGAAATCTTTAGATTTTTCTATTTCTAACAATAATTCTTTTCTAATATCTTAATTCAAAAAAATACATAAGTATCTGTTTTTTATTTCAATACAGAATAGAAAAAAATATTTTTGGCCCATTTTTAGAGGTCGACTGAAATCTTACGTTGAATAGCCCATATGCATTTTGTAAAAAATTCATATTAATGTGCATTTACTAGCCGAGAGTGGAGCAAACCGGATCCCCTAACGGTTTTTTGACTCTTGTTACTAAACGAATCAACCGATTTCATTTTTCGATGGCTTGTTTGAAAGATCATTTAATTGTGCAACTTTTTCCCAAAGACACCTGTACTTTATCTTTTATTGTTTAGTTGCTGTGTTAACTTTAAAAAAATTTGCAAACATTCTGGTTTGCCCCACCCCCTGGGGTAAACCGGACCGTTTGGTTTTTTATTTATAATATTGCATTTACATAATCTACAATAATAAAACACATAAAGAATCATGTAAACAATGGTTGTAGTAGTGAAAATAATAATTCGGGATTGAATTTTAATTAAATAAATTTTTCTTTAATAAAAAATAAAAATGTTTGTCCTTATCAGAGAAACAATATTAAAGGGTCCAATTCTCATTGGGAGACAATTATTTTTCATTGTAAGTAAATATTTTAATGAAAGAAACATTTTATTTAAAAATAATTTTTATGAAACTTTAATTCAATGGAAATATCCTATAGCCGGTTGGACCGACCGAAAACGGTCCGGTTTGCCCCACAGGCCCATTTTGAGAATAAATGTTTATCAAAGAGAAACGCTTTGCAAATTCATCAAAGTTTTTGGTGGTAAATATTCCTGAGGTGTATACCTTCAAAACCCAAGACCTAATATTTGGTAATATTACACGATTTCCTCAGAATTTCCTTAATAAAAAACTCGGAAAAATGTAGAAAAAAACTTTTGCTTCCAGCGTTGCACAAACAAAAGTAAAAAATTTCAAATTGAAAAAATAAGGTATACTACACATGGTTGTTTCAAATTTCTTAAATTGCACTTTTGACAATTTCGACATTTCGGAAATATTGAGATTTACTTTTGTCTCCGAATTCGAAAAAAAGCGGAAGGATTTAAAATTTCGAAAGAAAGGATCACTCTCATGACTTGTGCAAACGCAGATGGTAGTCACAAAATCCCTCTTTTTGTAATTGGCAAATCCAAAAACCCTAGGTGTTTTTGGAAACAATTTTAAAAAAGGGAAGGAAGATCTTATGAAGTCTTACTTATTCTAGATAATGCAAGGTGTCATATATCTAAGGAAGAGATAAATTCAATTTCCGATTTTTGTACTGTGAGTATTTTCTTCAAATACAATTAGACTTTCTATTTTAGTTAATAATGGAAAAATTTTATTGCAGGCAAAATTTCTACCTCTGAATGTAACATCACTTATTCAACCGATGGACTAGGGTGTTATAAAAATTTTTTTTTAAAAATTATCGAAAAAGTCTACTGCGGGAAATGCTTATAGAAAAAGATTAAAAAAGTCTTTTAAAATATTTAAAAGATTTAAATATTTTGAATTATTGCACTTTTATAGCATTGGAATGGAGAGAAATAAGTCTAACAAATATTATTCGAGCTTGGAGGAAGCTCATTCCGGCATGTGACATTACTGTTGTAAACATACTTTCTTGGCTCGAAATGGATAATAATGAACCTGGTTGGAGATTGGTAAACATAGAGCAGATTTTGCGCAGGTAAACATTAATTGTTCCTTAAATATTTCATTACTTTTCATTACAATTTGTGAAAATGAATAATTTTCTTACATTTATTTTACAGATATTCTTCTTGCAATGAGCCTTTGAGCAATAGTGAAGAATAAAATGAAGATTCGGAATGTGAAGAAAATGAGGATACGAACTGTGAAGAGAATGAGGATGGAATTTCAGAACATAAAAATATAGTGGAGGAAGCTAATAATGTTCTGAAGTGCTTAAGTGTTTTCAAAAAATGGTATCAAAGGCAATAGCATTACGAGACGGAAAATATATTTGTCCTGCAAAAACTGAAACTAAGGATGTTGTAGATCATTTGAATAACTTATTTTTATTAGAAGAAAATATAAAATTTTTTAAAAAATAAAATAAAAAAACTTAATTTATTATTTACATACACATGTATATTCACACATAAATTCACAACACATACACAAATATATATATATATATATACCTATATATATAAATAAATTAAAATTTTTTTAATATATACATTATCAACAGAGGTAATATTAAATAAATTTATATATGTGGAAATAAACAAGCATTATGTCTTCCGAGCGAGCGAGGACAACGACGCTAGTTATAATAAATGAATAAATTTAAAATATAAGACAAATTATTTTCCAGTAGATAAATAAAATTAATTCTTACCTTTTGTCCATAAATTGGACTGATAATAAACACGACCAATTCAAAAACTCCAAATACTAAACCATATTCAGTTGCTGAAGCTCCTTTCTTCTCAGCCTACAAAGATTAATAAAATTATAAATTTTTGAAATTTTTAAAAAGTACAAAATGGTTGTTTACAAATATATACTATAATAATAAATATGTATGGGTGACTTTATTTAAAAAGGAATATTGCTATTCCCCGCTTAATAAAGTGACTTGTAGGCTTATTTTAGTTTATATGAAACTTTTTTTCGTTAGTTATAGTGGTGTAATCAATTGACCCTCCAAGTTTGATACCTATTGCCACAAAAGTTTCAAACATTCATAATGTTCTCTTTTGAAACTTTAATAAAAATGTGCACTGCTTTGTCTACCCTTAAAGTCTGACAGGGTGTCTACTAAATTTTGTTTGACAAATTGCCGGTTTTTTCCGGTTAACCGCGCATGAATTTTAGCATTCGGTAGCGATAGACGCGGACTGTAGTTACACCACACAGTGGCGAATAATGTACACTCAGATGCTTTAATGCTGTCCTTCCGGTTTAAAGGAATTTTGAAAAGTCGTGTCATTTCTATCAAATATTCTTAGTTCGTGACATACGAATGTTCTCATATAGCATGAACTAAAAACATTTTGATAGAAATCATACGACTTTGCAAAATACCGTCAAACCGGAAGGACAGCATTAATGCATCTGAGTGTACTTTTTCAATTTAAATTGCTTTACAGGACTAACATTTTTTTTTCTTTTTTTCTAAATAAACTTAATTAAGTAATTTAAATTAATCAAGAGACCTTGTAAAATAATGTTTGTGTGTTTCTTATGTTTAAAAAAGTATAACAATTTACTAAATTATTTAAACAATTAATTGTTGTTATTTTTCTATAAAATATAAACTAGACTAGAAGTTTCTAGTTTTTTTTACAAAAATTGTGAAATTTTTATGAGTAAAACATCTACTAATGATAATAAAAAAAAATATTGTTTAAACAATTGATTGTTGTTATTTTTTCAAAAACTGCATTTAGGGCTAGTAATATCTAGCTTTTTCTCAATTCTATAATTTTTTAGAAAAAAAACAACTACTGATGATAAAAATGAAAAAACAAGTTAATTATTAAATTGTTTAAGTAATCAATTGCAATTTTTATATGTAATCCAAATGTAATCGCAACGAATAAGACGTTTTTTTGTGACGATTTTAAATTTTGTTTAATTTTCGGTAATGAATTTTTAAAAAAATTAGTTTATAATTAATATTGTATTTTTTTAAATGTATTTTAATTTTTATTATATATTTTTTTCTTTTGTGAAATAAATTTTAGTTTCTGAAGAGGACAGCGGCGCTGTCGAAACGTAAAACAGCTATTGTTTTGTTTTTATTCCTGACTCGGAATTGATCGTTGAATTAAATGTTTAATATAAATATAATTTGTCATTGAATTTATTTAACAGAAATATTATGTTACATAAAACTCAGATTACTTAATTCCCATTTGACATAAAAATTATGTAACCTAAATTTCTATTGACATAAAAATCATTTAACATAAATTTCTTTTGACATATAATTCATTTAACGTAAATTTTATTTGTTATAAAATTCATTTGACATCAATTTCATTTGGCATTAATGTCATTTTACGAAATTCTCATTTGACACAAAATCCATTTTACATATATATCATTAGACATAAAATTAGCTTGACATAAATTTCATTTGACGTGAATATCTTTTAATATAATTATTATTTAACGTAAAATTTAATTTATATAAATTTCATTTAGCATAAATGGCATTTAACATAATTCTCATTTAACATAATTCTCATTTGACATAAAGTTCACTTGATATAAATTTCATTTGACGCATAAGTCATTACACATAATTATCATTTGACATAAAATTAGTTGTCATACATTTCATTTTACATAAAGATCATTTGACATGAGAATAAAGGCGCGAACTACCAAATTGGCGAATCACAATGTTGTTGACAATATCTAATTGGTTACTTTAAAAATTCGCGCTGATATTTTTATGTAAAATGTAATTTGTGTAAAATAATTCTTATGTAAAATGAGAATTTTGTTGAATGGCTTTTATGTCCAATCTAATTTATGTCAAATGACTTTTATGACAAATGAGAATTATGTTCAATGTCTTTTATATCAAATAAACTTTATGAAAATGAAATTTATGTTAAATGAGAATTATATTAAATAACATTTATATCAAATGAAATTTATGGCAAGTGAAATTTATAACAAATGAAGTTTATGACAAATGAATTTTAGGTCATAATAAAATTTACAAAATGTATATTTATGTCAAATGACGTATATGCTAAACAAATTTTACCTCAAATTAATTTTCTGTGAAATAAAACTTATGTCGATGGAAACATATGTCAGGAGATTTTCATGTGAAATAAAATTCCAGTCAATTGTATTTTTACGTTAAATGGAAATTATGCTAAATGAATTTTATATCAAATAAAATATATGTTGAATTAATTCTATGTTTAATGACACATATGTTATATAAATTTTATGTCTAATGAAGTACATATCAAATGGATATCATATTAAATGCCATTTATGCAACATAAATTGTATGTTTAATGAAATGTATGTCAAATAAATTTCAAATAAAATGTTTTTTATAAAAAATAAAGTTTTTGTCAAATGAAATTTATGGTAAACGGTTTTATGTCAAATGACTGTTATGTCAAATAAGATTTCGGGAATAGTCATGCGTCTCGCCGATTTCGCAAAGTTGAGTAAGAACATTTGCGGCACCTCGGTGCGGGGCGGGACCATTCCAATCCCTGGTCACTCTGCAGGTAACCACCCGAGTTGGCACCACAACTCACATCTCGCGACGTCAGTACTAAGCCCGATGCCGAAGCTTTAATCCTTTCCCAACAACTCTAGCCTCAAGCGATGTAGGCTGTACTACTGCCACCACGAGTCCAACCCAATGACCGGTAGGAGACAAGTCTCCGCAGTCATCCGGTCCCCATGGTACCGTTTAGTACTTTAGTATGAGTGCCGATTAAGAGTCTTACCACCCTTGCTTCGGCAAGTGAGGTTGTTGGCCAATATTAGACCTGCCGTACCGACACGGCACTGCCCATCATCATCGCAATGCCACTGCTCTACGAGAAGGCCTGAGCGAACCGAAAACTAACCACAAGCAATCACTACACTCCGAGCCTCATTTAGTCGCCTCTTACGACATGCAGCCGATCGCAGGGGGCCTATTCTGCGTTCGGGCCCCCACGGACAGTCAAGAGTTTGCGCCTTGTCGTTATTCCCTTTAAAAGCGTTTCGTTCAATTTTCTAACCTCAAAATAAGCATTTTTCACAATTCCGCCATTTTGAAAAACATTGTACTGCGCAGTGTTCTGTGACTTTAACTAAGCATTCAGTGTCTTCGACAACACTGTTTAGTAAAATCGACAAAACGAAACTAAATGATGTTTTTTAAATGTAACTGAATATTCAGTTATTATTACTACATACTGACTTACTAAACATGTTAAGTAGAATTAACTACAACTTTTCTCTCCGTATACAAATTGGACTATATTAGCGAAATTTCTTTTTATTGCAACGAATACTTTCGCTATTTTAGCGAAAGTATTGTGTGGCACCAGGTACAAATCTTATTTATCAACAAATTATTATTAAGTTTCTTTTACAAAATCTTCTTTAAACTTTAGAAAAGGCAATATTAGTGATATAATTATAAAAACTCATCCAAATTTGCGTAGAACATGAAAACCTACCAATAAGGTTCCTTTATTTTAGCCATACACATCATAATATCAATAAACACAATTTTGAAAAGTATAAATATAGGGGAAGATGGGGTAAGGATAGTTAGTTGCTGTTATGCTTAAACTGCTTGCTCAAAAATCGCGTAATTCATGGTATATTCTCGTTTTAACACCAAAAGATGATTGTTAAAATTGCAAGTCAATCTGTCACCATTTGCGAAGTTAGGAGATTATTTTTAAAAAAAGTCTGTTTTGCTAAAATGTCAACGTAATGTTTATCATATTGTTTTCTACATTAGAATTTCAGAATATTTATTTACGTAAGTGTTTTCCGGAGTGAAATTTCCTCCTGAACACGAATATCGTATTTATTTTCAAATTAGTTCACGTCGTTCCCTAAAATTTAGAAAAAACTGAAATATGGGCTCACGGGGCAAGGATAGTTAGAGATAATACGGCCGGTAAAATCGTGTTAATGCCATTGCAAATTTTAAAAAGTATTTTATTGTTGTTTTTAGGTTGATATGCATAACGGTGCGTAATTATATACGGAAAACGAAGCTTATGACTTCTAGTTCAGATGAATTTTAATACAATAATTGCAATTCATTTGCAGATACATATTCAAGATTGGCCGCTGGATCCAAAAAGGTTTTATCTAACTATCCTTGCCCCATCCTCCCCTACTACTTTGACTAACAAATATGTTTAGTTGAAACATTTATTGTATCTATTTTACATTGAAAATATTATTAATACTGTGATTTGTCTCTTCGTATTACAATAATTTTTATGTCAGTTTTGTCTATTCCGTTTTCTGGCTGATTCAACCATACTGAGTGTAAAGCTGCGGTTACACCTTTGCAGGCAGCTGCCTGCCTGCAGGTTGTCATGGTAATATACAAGAGTAAGAGAGACAGTGAATTGAAAGTTCTCTCTTACTCCTGTTGCTCCTGTCTGCGCAGTGGGAAGTTTTTCCATTGTAAAGTAAATGTGGCACGTGACCACTGAATAACATAACCTAAACACAGCTTTCGTGTGTAAACAGAAGGTTAGATGCTTTTGTCAATAGTCGTATTCGAAACAAAAAAGGATTATTCTCCACTTAAGAGTAATTCCTCTTAAAAGTAGAGGAATAGTCTCCAATAAAGAGTAATATTCTTAATTTAAGAATAAAATGTAAGAGGATTTTAGAGGAGTAATTGTCCTCTTAAAATAAGAATTTTTTTTTCGGTGTACACTATATTGGGTCTGACACTTTTAATTTTGTAAATCTGTCTCTAGATTCGTAATCAACGACCCTAAAGACCTCCGAGTAACAAGTTTTAAGCGAATTCAACAACTTTTGAAAATGTTTTTGTATACTTTAGGTAACTTGGAAAAATCAACATCACAACTAAAATTGGATCTGAAAAAAAATTATTTATCAATATTATCAATAAATATTTATTTTTTAAGTAGTTCATTTCTTTAATATTAAAGTTAATAATAACAACAATAATACGACTACAAAATTTCATTTTCAGAATTTCCTGACTTTTTGTGATTAATTTTTTATTTTCCCTGATTAATAAATTTTTTAAATTATTCAATATTACGCATTAATAATTAAAAGTTAAATAATACTTTTTAAGTAACAATTTTATTTATAAAGAGAAACAAAAGGTAATTAAAAATTATTTGTAAAAAAGTATTTAATGTGTTTGAAATGTTTATTATCAAAAATGTAAATATGCAATTTAAATCCTGCTTAATGAGCTATATTTATTTATAATTATGTATATAATCGGCAAATGCTCATTTATTGAATGTTATACAAAAGTCTAAATACCAAAACAAGGTTGACATTTACCAAAGATTTTTAATTTGTGGTTTCTTTTAATTAAAATTCTCTAATTTCTGAAGAATTCAAAAAATTTCCAGGCTTTCTCCTGTCAAAAATTATTCTTAGGTTTGCATTTATTTCTTAACTTGTGGCCACCCAGAATAAAAATTACGTATATAATTTTTTGTTAAATTTATTTTCAAAATTTTAGAAAACTAACAAAATATTGAATGTATTAAATTGTTTCTATAGCTCAAATATAAAATACTGCCCACATAGTACAATAATTTTCTGCAAATTTGCGGCAAGTTATAAAAGCCAAATTCGAAAACTTACCTGGCACATTTGCAGCACACTTGCGGCAAATACCAAAATGTCCGTTTGGTGGCAAGTTTGCAGAGCAAATTTGCAGAAAACTTGCATGGCAAACTTGCAGATAATTTTGTAGAAAACTTGAGGAAAATTTGCAGCAAACTTTCAAAAAAAATCTTTTTTTTTGCTGTAATAAATTTTACGAGGCCTTATACGGTTTAATAATATTTATTTACATTGACGATGTTTTGATACATTAAGAAAAAGAAACTTACCTCATAAAGAAGGTTTCCATTAATTTATTATAACATTTTAAATTATTTTTTTTAAATATAAATTTATGTTAGACACTCAATTATTCGATATTCGATTACACAGGCCTATGAAATTTAGAATATTGTCAGACCCAGAAACGGGATAGGTCATTTCCGATGTAATTCATCCCCCTGAATCCAAAACTGACAGCGAAATTGCTCTATCACATCAGGATTCTGAGATATTCTAACCTAAAAGAGTGAAAAAGGCCATTTTTGTCAACATTCGACTCTCAATAAAATCTCCAAAAAAAATTTTTTATAATTGGAACAAATTTTAAAAGAAAGTACAATTAATCACCTTTCAAAATATTCTACACCCAATCCGATCCAACTTTTTTCACTATGGTACAACAATCTAAAGTTTCAGATACACGACCTAAAAACTGAGAAAAGGAAAAATAGAATAATTGGAAAGTACTTTAACTTAAGCATCTGATTCTTAATATTTTGGGATCGTTTATTAGAAAACCGATGTTGGATTTTGAAATTCAAAATGACGGATCCAATATGGCGGCTGCCAAAATAAAAAATTGATCGGATTCGCTTGAAACTTTTTACTCGGGGGTTTTTGAGGTCGCTAATTACGAATCCGATGTCAGATTTTCGAAATTCAAAATGGCGAATGTAATATGGCGACATATTTTTAAAAAATTTAACGGATTCGCTTGAAACTCTTCACTTGGGTATTTTTAAGGTCGCTTATTACGAATCTGATGTCACATTTTCAAAATTTAAAATGGCGGACCAAATATAGTATTTAGTTTTAGTAAAGAAAATTAAATGTTAATAAAAAGAAAATTTCACTGCCAGCTCTTCATATTCACTTAAAAAGCTGTAACGATGAGTTCGTTATTTTAGACTTTTCTTTTTTTCGTTATTTTGTCAGCGTGAGATATTCGTCATTCGTGAGTCGCGAAATTATGAAGAGCGCATGATTGGTTACGAATGGTGGCGAATGTCATCGAGAGTGTCCGAATTTTCCCCTACAGGTGGTTCCGGCCCAATAGAGCGAGAGAGAACGACGATGGACAATTTGCTGTGGATTGGAGAGAGACGGAGTGGTAACGAAGCCGGCAGGCGTCTTTTCCTAATTTTGTGAAATCAGTTCCGCTCAGCGAGTCGTATAATCGAGTAGTGGTATAATTGTGGTGTGATGAGAAATTGATTCGAGTGAAAAAGGGGTTATTTTTTGTTAATTGATTTATCAAGTTGAATTTAGTAATAAATTTATCTTTAATTGAGTTATACAAGTGGTGTTTAATTGATTTTACGAATTCCTTGGATTACAAGAGATTTCCAGTTGGTAAGTTGTTTTTGTATTTGCTTCCGGCCGTTTTTGTCTCAACGTCGAAGTATCCGTTGTAGTCTCAGCAGTTCCTCCCGGTGAGATTTTTAGTGAATTAGTTGAAAGAATATTGAACCGATAGATACAATTATTTAGTTAATAAATTATCGCGTTACAAATTGGCGCCCAACGTGGGGCAGCGTTGAGACTTTGAGACAAAGACGAATGGAAATTTACACTGATAATGCCAGCGTGAGGAGAAAATATCTCTTTAAATTTTGTGAACTCCGGAATGATTATCAGCGTTATTGGAAAGATATTAACCTTAAAGGAGTTGATAATTATCTTTCTATTAATAGTAAGTATTATTATTGCGATAATATTGGGGGAATTGTGTATAATTTGAAATTAAAATAAATTTTGTTCAACACGTGCTGGGAAGCAATTTTCTTAGCAATTGGCGTCATACGGAAATTACGTCAATATGACGTAGTAGCGTCTATTATTAATAATAGAGAATATTATTTTGCTGAAATGATTTGTGTTTAAATTGGGGAAGCCTAATTACACTGGTTTACAGTGAAATTGCCAATCGAACAAAACATTTTTTTTCGATTAGTAGGTGTGTTCTGACTAAGAAAATCATACTTTTAATTTTTTTCTCTCGTGTAGTTTTTTTGTAGCTTCAAATTTTGTATTTTTGAGGAGCGACGGCACTTAAATTTACCTGTAGGAAAATCAACTCGTCCAAAAATGATGAATAGCATGTCGTTGGAAAGGTAATTAAATTATCTTTCAATCCATATATTACAAAATAAAATTGAATGATAATTGAAAGAGCTACAGTCGATTCAAGATCAAATTTCATAGAAATTTTGATGATTTTTAGATACTTGACTAACTTTTGATAATTTTTCTACAACAAACAGTAGAAAATATTTAGGTTTTAAATGTTTTATTGATAGCTTATTCCATTGAGAAACTTTTGAGCCCTTGTGGACCCTGATTGAATTAAAAATGAAAATTCTACACT
The DNA here is from genome assembly GCA_032872475.1 of Leptopilina myrica (nomen nudum). Taxonomy (NCBI): domain Eukaryota; kingdom Metazoa; phylum Arthropoda; class Insecta; order Hymenoptera; family Figitidae; genus Leptopilina; species Leptopilina myrica (nomen nudum). Next base: position 10,709,804 of record CM065466.1, read on the forward strand.
ACATTTAGTAAACGAAACTACTTTGTCATTTTTAGTATACTTTTCAAGATTTGCAGCTAACATGCAAATAGTAAAATTAAGTTAAGTGCTAAAATTACTAAAATCACACATCAAGGAATTCTAGAGTTGTTCAATTCGAATACAATGTCAAATATCAAAATTTCAAAATGGCGGATCCAATATGGCGGACAAGTTTTTTAAAAAATCGATTAAATTTATGACAATTTAGTTACTCGGGGTTTTTCGATGTCGTTGATGACGAGCCTGATGTCAGATTTTAAAAATTAAAAATGGTGGCTTTAATAGAGTGGTCGAGTTTTGGCTCTCTGATTAGGTCTCTGATTACAAATTCGATGTCATATTTTAAAAATTCAAAAAGGTGGATTCAGTCTGTGCGAACATATTTTAAAAGTTTAAAGCTAAACTTATGAAAATTAATACATTAGGGTTTCTGGGGCCTCTAATTTCGAAACCAAAGTCAATTTTAAATTTTTTTAATTGATGTTATGTTGATGAAAAATGAAAAATTTACTCTAATTGCAATTGTTACGGTCTAATTTATTAAATAGACACAATTTACTTCTATTCACTTGAGAGAGTGACAATTTATTAATGAAATTAATAATACACTTCAAAGGCAGAAATAAGACTGAGTTGCAAATACGTTTTGCAGCTCATGTCGAATATGAAACAATACAGGTGGGGATATATATTTTTGCTGACTATAACATCCATCTGGCTAGATAGGGTTTAGTCCCTAAAACCTAAGTTTTACATTTTTATTTAAATAAGGTTTAATAATATTGAATTTTAAGTTTCCATGTGGTTGTCTTTCGTAGGATATAACGACGTGAACATTACTCATTTTATTGTTACACATATTAGACCTAATTTTTCAACTCAAAGATTTACATATTGTTTTAAACAATTAATTTAAATGTGTGACTGTCACTGTCATTTATGTCGGGAAGTAAATCGTAGCTTACATTTTGTGATCATCCTATCTAGTTTAGGAGTACAGTTAAGAGATACAATTTTGGTTTTTTTCTAACAGTGTATTACATTTAAAATCTTGTATTAACCTAGTGTGTATGATGTAATAGTATTATTTGTCGTCGTAAATACTGTCTTGTATTATTTGTCTGTAGTTTTAGTTAACCATTTTTCGTGCTTCTCTTTCCATTGATAAATTAATTTTGAGTACTTTAGAATTGGTGAAATTAGTTTCTTATCTATAACTTTTTTAACTTGATCTTCAAAATATTTTAACCAGTTTTCTTTTTTGGATTGGGGTAAATCTTTTGTTATCCTTGTTTTGCATAATTTTCCTTGAGTGTTTGGGTTTATTGTAAGATGTACAATTTCTTTATTCTTTTTCCATTTTACAAAATTTTGTGTTAGAACATCTGTTTCATCGTATTGTTTAGTTTTAATATAATTTTCATTATTTCTCGGCTGTGGAATGTCATCAAACCTCTGTATATCGGGTGACATGTATTCTTCTTCTTTCATTGAACTAAGTTCATTGTCTTCTGAATTTTCTGCTGGTGTGGCTTTTTCACTCTTCTCGTCTTGTATTGGAAATAGCCTTGAAAGACAGTCAGCTGCATTATTTTCTTTCCCTTTAACATATTCTATATCATATTCAAACTCTTCTAAGCGTAATCTCCACCTTAATAATTTTGAACTAGGACTTTTTACATTATGTAACCAAATTAGTGCTTTATGATCTGTCTAAATAGTAAACGTCCGTCCCAATAAATATTGCCTTAGTCTTTTTGTAGCCCACACGATTGCTAATAATTCCTTTTCTGCTGTATTGTAATTTTGTTCTGCTTTATTTAATAGTCTGGAAATATAGCAACAAGGATGTCCATCTTGAAAAAGAACAGCTCCGATTCCTACGTTACTGGCGTCTGTTGTCAAAACAAATCTTTTATTAAAATCTGGATATTTTAATACTGGTGATTTATACAATAAATCTTTAAATAGTTTGAAGCTTGTACTACAGTCTTTTGTCGAATTGAAAATAGTTCCTTTTGCTCTTAATCTTGATAATGGTTTAGCTATGTGTGCAAAATTTTTAATAAACTTTCTGTAATATCCAACTAATCCTAAAAATGATTGTATTTCAGTGACGTTTTTTGGTTCTTTAAAATTTTGAACTGCTTGTATTTTTAAAGGATTTGGTTTTACTCCTTTATCTGTAATAACATGTCCTAAGTATTCCAATTCTAGTCGAAGGTATTCACACTTATCCGGTTTCAATTTTAATCCCAATGTTTTTACTCGTTCCATGAATTTGGTTAAATTTTTATTATGTTCTTCTAATGTAGATCCAAAAACAACAATATCATTTAAGTATAAAAAACATGCATCACCAATTAATCTTTGAAAAGCGTGGTCCATCATTCTTTGAAATGAGGCAGGTGCATTGTTTAAATCAACAGGCATTCGGATAAATTGATAATGTCCTCCAGTTGTGCTGAATCCTGTATATTTTCGACTTTCTTTTTCCATTGGTATTTGGAGAAATTCGGAAGACAGGTCAAATGCTGAAAAGAATTTTGCTTTTCCTAACTGTGAAAGAACGTCTTCAATCACTGGTAAGGAATATACTTCTCGATCTGTATTCTCAATTAATTTTCTAAAGTCATTGATTATTTTTCCAGTTTTTAATACAATTTTGTTACTAGTCGAATTTGAGCAGGAAATTTCGTCGTTATCGAGGGTAAAATTACTGTGATAGTTTTCGATTATTCTCCAAAGATCTTCTTTTGTATTTTCATCCAAATGAGATAATCTTGTTTTATTTTTTAAATCAATTAATCGTTCAGATAGTTCTTCAGCTTTTAATGTTGTTATATTTTTGAGCGTTTTATCGTTTGTGATGTCGTAATCATTTTTCTTTATATGTATTCCTTCAATTTTATTTGGCACTTTTAAAGGTTGATTAGAATAATTATAACAAGGTGCCTTCAAAATTCCGTTTTGTATTTTATAAACTGCGGTGGGAATATTAGGGTGGTCTTCTATTAAAATATCACCATCTTCTTTATTCATTATGATGTTGCATATCCGCATTTTATTTTGTTCTACAAAATATCCATCTTCATGTAAAGGTGTCTTCCATTTTTCTATAATAAGGAATTTTGGAGTAATAGCGTAGTTTTCATATTTCTGCAAAAATGGTAATTCAATTATTCCATCCTCGGGTAATGGGAAGTTTTCATCGACAATGTGAAATAATTGTTGTCTGCCGAAATAATTTAAAAGAACAACATATTCTGATTGGTACTTATCTTTACCCATATAAAAATTCTTTTTCACTTTAAAAGTCGTGTAATTGTTTTTAGGTATTTTATTTTCCTTTATTATGTTAACTGATGCTCCTGAGTCTATTAATAATATGTATTTTTCTCCGTTATCAGCTCTTCCGTATACGGATTGTAATTGTCCACACAAGGTTGATATTCGACCTTCTTTTCGTATTGCTCGTGGCGTTGAATTCCTTCCTCGGTCATTGCCTGAAAGTCTGAAAATTCTTGGTCTTCGCGTGTCACTCTGATTAATTCCGGTGGTCTCTTTGGCAACAAGAGAGCAACATCATGTATCTTTTTAAAATTTCTTTTTCTTCGTTTTCGATTGCAACTTTTCGTGTAATAGGCTTTGTGTATTCTGATTGAATTGCATACTTTAATTCGTGACAAATTTTTCTATATCTATTGTTGAAACTTTGAATATCTTTAGTAGAATTTTGCTTGCAATTTAATAATTTTGATCGAAGCATTGACACTGAACCAATTTGCGTTAAATTTGCACGTAAAGCATTGAAAAGTTTTGCATAGCTGTTTAAATCTATGTATCGTATTGCTCTTTCTGCGTTTCCAGTAATTTTTTCAGAAATTATAAAATCTAATAATAGGTCTGGTTGGTAACATTGTCCTTTTGCTCTTTTAACGTTTTTAATAAAATCTTCAACTCCACAATCGTCTTGTCCCGTTAAAGTTTTGATTGTTCTGATTATATCTTTTGCTGCGATTTTTCCTAAATTTTGATTTTGTAACGTGTTTTGGTTATTTATTCTATTTGTTTGTTGCTGAACATCGGATTGCGATTCGTTATCACCGAAATGACTTTCGTTATGGGATGAATTTTCTGATTCGTTATCTGTTTCTTCCATAGGATTTAACCCTAATTCTCTGCCTAATTTTACTATCTCATCTTTTCTGTTATTATTTTCATGAACTAAACTCGTAACTCCTACATTTAATCTTGAAAGTTGATCCACAATAGATGAAAGAATCTGCTCCGTGTTTGGCGTTGTTGATGTTCCAGGTGGATTAAGGGTAGTTTTTGATTCGTTCTCCATATTTAAACGTTCGTCAGTCGAGTCAGAGTTTGTGTCAGATGTATAGTTTATGTGTTTAAAATACCTATTTGTGTAATATGTCAGAATGCTAAATTTTACTTAACTTTTGTCGGGTGTTTCGCGTAACAAAAGTTATGTGTTTTTAATTCTCTTCACTTGTTCAAGTGGCTACACACTTACAACAAGGTTATTCAGAGAAATAGTTTATTTTGTTAAGGAAACTAAGACTTACTAACGCGCGTAGTCTAGTTACCATTCAACTAATCAAACATATTCAGATATAGTTTATTCGTTGAATAAATCTTACGTATTTCTGCTTCTTCTAGACCCTGGTGATGTGTGAAGAGTGGCCGTAGTCACTGCTGCAAAGCACCCCCAAGTAAGCGGCTGACGTATCTGCCTGGATCTCCAATTGAATGAAATTCCTCCAGAAGTCGTCTTCTTCTGAGTTTTATTGTCTAGATCGACAAGCTCAAACACCTCAATTAATATGATGTATTAAATTTCTCGAAGGTATCCGTAGAGTACCCACGGAGCCTTTTCTCCTTTGATTGAACTAGAATATTTTCCGTAGAAAGACAGGTTCACACTCGAAGATAGCACAGTTTGACGAATTATTTTTACGTCGTTTGTTGCTATCCTGGCAGGATCGCCAAAATGTTACGGTCTAATTTATTAAATAGACACAATTTACTTTTATTCACTTGAGAGAGTGACAATTTATTAATGAAATTAATATTACACTTCAAAGGCAGAAATAAGACTGAGTTGCAAATACGTTTTGCAGCTCATGTCGAATATGAAACAATACAGGTGGGGATATATATTTTTGCTGACTATAACACAATGAACTATCTAATTTTTAATTTTCAATTTTCTATAACTTTTTAACTGCAGTAGATTTTAAATCTCATTCGAAAATACAGACACTGAAAACATCAAGGAGGGGGATGAAGAATGTAAAAGGGCTCGAAAGCATTAATAAGAATAATTTTAATTTATTATTTTAAACCTTTTGTTTTTTAAATGTACTTTGATAAAGATAATTACATAGGGGAGACCGGGGCTAAACAGGACACGGGGCTAAACCGGACAAGTCAAATATTTCCAAAACCGTGAAGAATTTCAAATCGTGTAAATAACCTATGAACGCGCAATTTCGTGATGCATATGCTGCATAAGGTTTTAGGGACGTGTCAATTTTCTTGTAATAATAGTTGCCGTTAATATGTAAAAATGTCATTTCTTGAGATAAAACTAAAAAAAATTTTCTTCATTTTTTTGGGTTTTTATCGTTAAAATTAAAGTGCAAATCAACCAAATCTTTGAATTCTTTAATTTATTTTATATTAATTATCTATTTTATATTATATTCTTTGTTTAGAACCACTTTATAAATAAATAAATAAAGAATTTATTTTAAAACTCGAATTCGGAAGCGATTTGCTACAAACAGACAAGCCTGAAAACTATAATTCCTTTTATATTATATTAATTACCGATTTTACATATTATATTATATTTTTTTTATTTATTTATTTGCTCTCCCTACAATAGGTAGGGTTCGAGACTCCCAAATACATACATAATAATCTTAACCTATATTTACAACAATCCTTACAACTAAACATTCTCTTCATACAACTTAACCTAAACGCAACTCAACCTACATACAACTCTCTCCACGCTCTCAACCTTACAAATCGCCAATGCCGGGCTTCCGTTTCCAGTTCCCTTTATGCCCATGCTGGCTTCGCTCAATTCGCCCACCCTTTTTCAAAAAACCTTCTACTCCTTTTTCACCTCTCTTACACCCTCCAGACATCCACTTTTACCCATCCATCCATCCATCTAAGCAAAATTTTCTCACCTCATTCCCAGCCTAACCCTGTCTATCACACTTTACACGCTTCCATCACACCTCCCGTATCCTCTCTCACAACATACTTTACCCCATCCACCCAAATACAATCTTTACCCATTCTTACCTGTTTCCCACTCGCTCTCTCCGTCCACGCTCTTTCTCTCAATAACCATACCATTCTTCTATCCCTCCAACTTCTATCCTCATCTATTCTTATTACACTTCCTTTCAGTCTTCCTTTCACCCTCATCACATCCATTTTCTCTTCCTCACTACCCAACTCCACCAACCATAACTTTGGTACCCCATATTCTCCCCTTCCTAACGCTTTTACCATTCCAACTGAGACATTAACCCCCACCCACGCCAACACTTTTTCCACTGCTCTTTTACCCTCCATCACACCTACATTCATACCTCTTATCACTACATTCCTTTTCCTTTTTTCCTTTTCCACTACATCTACTCGTCTTGACAAATCTCTTACTTTCCACTTTACTCTCTCATATTCACTTTCCTCAATTTTCTCAGTTCCCTCATTCACTTCCTTTATAAATTTTTCCAATCCATTCATTCTTCTCCACATACTTTCCTTTTCCTTTTTCCACTTACTATCCCATTCATTCCACATTTTCTGCAATTTCTCTAACCCCTCTTCAATTTCCCCTATCTCTTTGTCCCTTGCTTCCCCATCCTCACAGATATCTATCACATTTCCCTTCACTCTCTTAGCTCCTTCATCCATCTCATCCTTCAACATCCATACTAACTCCAACAAATCCATACAATCCTCACACGTCATCTTTTTTCCATTCTTTCCTATCCCCCTTTCAAATACTCGCGCCTTTTTCTCATTCTCGCTATCACTACTTGAATCAAACTCAGACATTCCAGAAATCTACCTTATCACTCAAATGCTCAAAAATTTTCCACTCTTTCTACCTACTCTCTCTCTCACTTCAAGCAACCTAACCTCACTAAAGACACTTCACTTTTTTTACCTTTTTTATCACTCATACATTCACCACTCTATACAAACATACCTTTTCTTTACACTACCGCAAAATATACAAACACAATCAACACTCTACACTACCCACCCTTTTTTCAAACCTTTAAATTTCTCAAAAAAATCTTAACTTTTTCCAAACGCGTGTACACCGAAACGGTACCGGAAACGGAAGCCCATATTATATTATATTCTTTGTATGGAACTATCTACAAATAAATAAAAGAAGAATTGATTTGACTTTTTTACCAAAAAAAAGAAAATTTGTATCTCATTCTTTAATTAATTGGCCGTGTCCGATTTAGCCCCATGGGGTGTCCGGTTTAGCCCCACCAATTTTCGGATTTTCGTTTTTGAGGTAGTCACCTTCAAAGCAATATATCTCTAAAGCTATTGTACTTTTTTAAATCGAACAAACGTATTGCAGTTAAAAAGTTATAGAAATTTATTAAAAATTAAAAATTAGATAGTTTATTGCAATTAGAGTAAAGTTTTTATTTTTCATCAACATAATATCAAATTAAAAATTTTAAAACCGATGTTGGTTAAGGAATTAGAGACCCCAGAAACCCTAAAGTATTAATTTTCATGAGATTATCTTTAAACTTTTAAAATATGTTCGCACAGACTGAATCCAACTCTTTGAATTTTCAAAATATGACATCGAATTTGTAATCAGAGACCTTATCAGAGAGCCAAAACTCGTCCACTCTATTGAAGCCACCATTTTTAATTTTAAAATCTGACATCAGACTCGTCATCAACGACATCGAAAAACCCCGAGTAACGAAATTGTCATAAATTTAATCGATTTTTAAAAAAACTTATCCGCCATATTGGATCCGCCATTTTGAAATTTTGATATTTGACATTGTATTCGAATTGAGCAACTCCAGAATTTCTTGATGTGTGATTTTAGTAACTTCATCACTAAACTTAATTTCACTATTTGCTGCAAATATTGAAAAGAGTACTAAAAATGTCAAAGTAGTTTCGTTCACTAAATGTAGTGTAGAATTTTCATTTTTAATCCAATCCAATCCTATTCATCATTTTTGGACGAGTTGATTTTCTTACAGGTAAATTTAAGTGCCGTCGCTCCTCAAAAATACAAAATTTGAAGCTAGAAAAAAACTACACGAGGGAAAAAAATTAAAACTATGATTTTCTTAGTCAGAAAACTGACTTTTTCAACCGGAGTTGAAAAACTACACGCAGGAGTGTAGAGGTGCGATTCCTAAATATGGCGGGTTTCACTGAAGGTGATGATGGTGGGTCAATAACGAGGGCAAATGCACAAATTATAGGAATTGAAAGAGGTATTGATTTTATTGGTCAACAACAAGAGAGCGAGAATTGGCAAAGACAAGAACTAAGAAAAAGAATTGGATCCTCCAGAGCGGGAGGAGTGGGGAAGAAGGGGTAGAGGAAAACCGACTCCAGCGGAGAAGGGGGAAAAACGTAGTGTAGTGTACAGTGCACGAGACGCGGAACGTTATGAGCGGGAAAGAGGGGACTATTGCAGTAGTAGGGAAAAGGAAGATGAGTACCAGACGGGGCAAAGCATAGTTTCGGGGAAACGGGAATCAAAATTTCCGTTATTATTAATTTCGTCAAGTGAATCGGAGGAGGAAACTATCCAAGAGATACCGAGGTCGCACACACACCGTCATCATACATCTAATGACGATAAAAATTCGAGGGCGGTAAAACGTCTTAAGGACTGGGACTTAAAATTTTTAGGATCGGAAAAAGACGACGCGGAAGAGTTTTTAAATTGCTTACAAGATTGCAAAACATTTTATGACATCAGTGATAGTAAGATTTTAAGAGCAATTCCAAGTGTTCTCAAACATTCAGCGAGTAGATGGTTTCGTTTGTGCAAAGTAGAGATTAAAACATGGAGGAAATTCAAGAAAGTGTTTTTGAGAGAATTTGGGGGAACCATCGATGAAGAAGACATTTGGGACGAATTAGCGGCTCGAACTTAAGCAAAAGGCGAGAAGATTTCTAATTATTTAATGAATCTTCGATTAATAACGGAACATTTTAAGAGACCTGTTTCAGCGGATAAAATGTTAAGAATTGTGTTTAGAGGTTTAACACCTGAGTATCGACGTTATGCATCAGGATTCGAGATCAACTCTTTAGCCGAATTGGAGGTGGCATTGAGGAGGTACGAAAAGATCAAAGATATCGACAGAAGGTATAATCCACCTCCGACCAAGGAGAGAATGAGAGTAGAATGAGTGATAGGAAAGAAGAAGGGGAGATAATAGGGGAAATTGCGATATCTGCGTTTGAAAGCCAAGTGCAACAACAAAAGTTTGGACAACCAGTAACTTATACTCAGTTAATGTCAGGGAATGCACCAGCTAAGTACTCAGCGTCACAACCGGTGGCCCAGACGCCAACATTATTTGGACAAACCGGGGCCACGACTGGGCCAGGCTTGGCGGAGCAAAGACCATTTTTTGGTGCATGCAGAAATTGTCAAGTGGTTGAACATCGTGCAACAGAGTGCCCACAACGCATTTGCTTTACATGCAGGCAACAGGGGCATTTTTCAGCACAATGCCCAAACAAACAACGGAGGCAGTTTGTGCCTACGTGCCAAGTATGTGGGACGAAAGGTTCAGTTTTCTTGCAATGCACAAATTGTATCAGTATTAGAGAGATGTTGGGAAACTGGGCAAGGCGGGGACAGACAAACCCTCCCCCAATCACAGAACACAGAGAAGCGCTAATTATCGAGAGTGGTAAAAAGAAAAATACTTTACAACTCGAGCATATGAAATATTCAGAAGAGACACATAATAAAGGGGAATTAATAATGAATGATGCTAAAAAGGTGATTAACGATGTCAGCGTGCGGAGTACTAGTGATCATAATGTTGTTTTTGAATCAACATGTATGAGTCAAGGAGAGGGGGAAACTGCAACGAGTGCAGTAGAACCTACTTCGGATTCTGAGTTGATCGACGGTTCTCACACCGAAAATCGTTATTACTTGAAATTATTTATTGGCGAGCAACCATATTTTGCGCTATTCGACCCGGGGGCAACGATTTCAGTGGTTGGTCCTAAATTAGCAGAGAAATTTAAGGAAAGATTGAGTGTGCAAGAATATGCGAGTTAAGTCAACAACAGCGCCAAATAGTGCAGAAGTTGGTGGATAAATTGGTGATTCAACAAGGGGAAGAACATGGAGTAACAAACTTGACTAAACATAGTATCGGCGTGACTGATCCAACACCGATTAAACACCGGCCTAGAAGGATGTCACCCATGATGCTGCATTGGTTAATCAATAAAGTCAAGAAAGTTTTACAGCAGGGGATAATCAAGAGAGCTTCCAGCGAGTGGTATACAGCACCGGTGGTGGTGAAGAAGAGTGAAGGAACCTGGGGACCGTGTTTTGATTTTCGTGACGTTAATAAGATAACAATCAGAGATAGATACCCGATACCAAGTATTGATTCTATTCTGGATAAATTACGGAAGGCACGGTATATTTCAAAGATCGATTTGAAAGCGGCTTATCATCAAATTCCGATGGCAGCAACAAGCAAGAAGTCGGCATTCTCCGTTCCTGGTCTGGGATTGTTTCAATTTAAACGGATGCCGTTTGGATTGATGAATGCTCCTAGCACGTTTCAGCGTTTTATTGACTCGTTATTCGGTCCAGAATTCAACCCAGTGGTCTTTGGATATTTAGACGATATTATTGTTACCGAAAGTTACGAGGAGCATATTGAATGGCTGGAAATAGTATTGAAAAAATTGGCACCTGCTGGCTTGGTTGTGAACCCCGAAAAATGTGAGTTTGGCTGTTCAAGGGTGACGTATTTGGGATATGTGTTGGACAGTCAAGGATTGGGCCCGGACTCCGAAAGAATGGAAGCGGTGCTTAATTATCCACCACCGCAAAATATCAAGCAGCTGAGACGTTTTCTCGGCATGATTGGTTGGTACTCGAGGTTCATTGAGAACGACAGTGAGTTGAAGATACCACTTTTGCGTTTGTTGCTCAAGGGTCGTGTTTGGGAAGGGAGGAAGAACAGGAAGAAGCGTTTTCAATTTTGAAAGCTAAATTAGTGTCAGCGCCTGTTTTAGCTCGCCCCGATTTCTCTAAGCCGTTTACCGTACAATGCGATGCGAGTGACTTGGCGATTGGAGCCGTTCTCACTCAAGAATCGGAAGACGGTGAGCACCCGATCGTATACATAAGCAAAGTGTTATCAGCACCTGAAAGAAATTACAGTGTGACGGAAAAGGAATGTTTGGCCTTGATTTAGGCAATTAAAAAATTTCGACCGTACCTTGAAGGATATCGATTCACGGTGATCACTGATCATAGTGCTCTGCGCTGGTTGCGTAACTTGAAGGATCCTTCAGGTAGATTGGCGAGATGGGCCCTGCAATTGCAACAATGGGACTTTGAAATAATACATTGCCGAGGAATCCATCACCATGTTCCAGACGCACTATCCAGGATGTTTGAGGAGAGCGAGGAAAATTCAGCGCTTGAATCAACTACTGATTCATGGTACTTGAGAAGAATCGAAGCAGTTGAGAAATTTCCACATCGTTTTCCTGACTGGAAAATTGAAGAGAAGAAATTGTATCGACATAGAAATGATCCGTTATTGTCTCCTTTTACCGATGCCAGCGATAATTGGAAACTGGTAGTGCCGGAGGAGTTTCGGGAAAGAGTTTATAAAGATGCTCACGAAGAATTTTCAGCGGGACACATGGGCATTGACAAAACTTATCAGCGTGTGGCTCAGGAATATTACTGGCCAGGAATGTGGTTTGATATTCACAACCGAGTGAAAGAATGTCCACAATGTCAATGTTATAAAGTGTCCCACGAAGGTCCAGCGGGGATAATGGGACGACGAATTGTTGAACAACCATGGACTGTTGTTGCGGCGGATTGTATGGAGTTTCCACCGAGTAAGAGTCAGAATAAACACCTGGTGGTTTTCCAGGACTTGTTCTCCAGATGGATTGAAGTGAAGCCTATAAAATCAGCTGATGGAAAATCAATTGCAAGAGCGTTTGAGGAACTGATATTGTTCCGGTGGAATACTCCAAGATTTTTGCTCACAGACAACGGCAAAGAGTTCAATAATAAAACACTTAAGACAACCTTGGAAGAGTATGGGGTGTAACATCTAACGACCCCACCATATCATCCGCAGGCAAATCCTGTTGAGCGCAGTAATCGAGTGCTAAAAACTATGATTGCTACGTTTGTGGGTAAAGACCACCGAGAATGGGACAAGCATGTCCATGAGTTCAGACATGCAGTTAATACTGCAGTGCAGGCTACCACTAAAATGTCGCCTGCATTTTTGAATTTTGGTCGGCAGCCTTGCCCGGTGAAGAGCTTGCGGAGGGAAGTTGAGAGGGGGGAGGTTCAGGTTTTGGATCCTGAAATTTGGGCGGATAGAATGAAGAGACTCGATGCGTTGCGCGATTTAGATGCGAAATTCATTGATGAGGGAAGAGAGAAACAGGTTAAACAGTATATTCGGAATAAAAGAGAAGCTAATTTTAGCGTGGATGATTTGGTGTTATGGAAAACACACAAGTTGTCGAACGCTGCTCAGCGTTTCTCAGCCAAATTGGCATCGAAATACGAGGGACCATTCGAAATTTTATCAAAGCTTTCCCCATCAGTCTATCAATTAAAATGCGATAATAATCGTAAAATCGCAAAAGTTCATGTTTCGAATTTAAGGAGATATCTTCCTCCTCGTGGAAATAAATAAATAGTTAGTACTAATTTTTATTCTTTTCAGAAATTTCAGTTGGATGCCGTCCCATATTCCGTTGTCAGCGTGGGAAGAGAGTCGTCACCAGAAACTCAAATATCGTCGAGTGAATAAGGAGATTGCGAAGAAGATGTGGCGTTCCGGAAGAGGATATGGTAGAGGACGGACTGGGCGAGATCATGGGAACCGTAGACGTAAAACTGAGTTACCCCCACCATTAGAAGTTTAAGAGGTTGATGAGAAAACAAGGTTCGTTCAGCGAGCACTGCAGGTTCACGAAGAACGTAATAGAATCGTCAGAGAGGAGGCGAGAATCGTGACTCCTCCGGTGGAGATAATTCATGGGGAGCAGAGTGTGCCCGAGGAGGTGCAAGTGATCGAGGCATTAGAGGAGGTGATTCCGACTCCAGTGGAGCCCCTTCCGTCTACTAGTAGAAGAGCAATTCCTAAAATTCTTAAGGTGAAGAGTAAAGTGGTATCAGCGTGTGTGAAAGATCAGGATGTTAGAAGTCGAAGTCAGGAGAGGCAATCTGGACCTAGGCGTCATAAGGGTGAGAGTTCAGAGGAATTCGAAAGCCGTTGCGCGGTGCAGGAGCTAGAGGAGACCCTATCGGAGAAACCTGAAAGGAAAGTGGAGGAGTTGAAAGGAAAAGTAGCCGACGAGAAGCGACATCGGACCTGGGAAACATTGTACTCGTGGGATTATGTGGGAGCTTGAGTGGAGAAGGAGGTGAGGAAGCCTTCGTCTAACTTACCGAGACACCCTCCTGCTTTGTCGAGGAGTGAGATTACCCAGGGAACTACAGTCGAGTTGTTTCCGGATGGATGTAAAGCGTCAGATCATGATGGTTTCCAGCGTGCAGATGTTGTGGTGAGTGGACGAGAAGAGCCGAGGTTGGCGGTGATCAGAGGAGGCCGTATGTTTGGCGGTTTAGATCTGATACCAACAGACCCGGAGCTGGACCCACCATTTGGCGCCTGCCATAATTGTTGGAGAACGGGTCATGGGGTCAACCAATGTCCTTATCCGCGCACGTTGATGTGCAACAACTGTGGCCAACGGGGTGTGACCCTGTCTGATTGCCCGCGATGTGGGAGAGTACACCGTCGAGATGTGCGGAGGAAACATGGGGCTGGAGAATTCGATAGGTTCCGGAATCAACGAGCCAATTTTTACAATAATATTTTTGATCAGAAACCTAAAAAGGGTCTAGGGCTTATTTCGTCAAGAGTTATGGAAGTGGATGCTTCCCATGATTTTCAGCGTGAGTCCCTGTCACCAGTGTCGCGTTTTCCCCAATTATTGGAGGGTCTTGAACCGATCTCATCGGATGAAGCGTGTGATTTGCTTGTTCCTAACATTCATGATTGGTGGCAGAAGGCGCCAGTAAGTCAAGCTGTTCAAGTTCCTTTGGTGGAAGAACCAATTAACGTGGCTGCTCCATTGAGGCTAGGAATACTCGAGGAATTAAGGGAACTGGAACGTCATTTGGAGGGTCTTCCCAGGGAGTTGGTCCAGGAGGCCAAGGCGAGATTTCTTGAGGAATTAAAATCTCGAAGAACGGAGTGATGTTCAGTGATTCAGTTTGTTTGGAGGATTTCCAGTATTATTTTTGGTTTAAAGAAATATGTTTTTTTTAATCACAGGAGAGGTATTATTTTTGGTTTAAAAAAATATGTGTTTCAATCTCAGGAGAATTATTATTTTTTTTAGTTAAGAAATATTATTCGAATTTAAGAAAGAAGTATTATTTTGTTTGTAAAGAAATATAAGAAAACTGTTTGTGTTATGTTTTCAAATCTTTCTTGTCCAAGTTTCAAGAATAATTGTCTTGGAAATTAATAAAGTTTAATTCTATTGAGTCGTTTTTTTTGGATCGGCGGTAGTTCTAAGAAGTACTATCGGCCTAGGAGGGAATTGTAACGATGAGTTCGTTATTTTAGACTTTTCTTTTTTTTCGTTATTTTGTCAGCGTGAGATATTTGTCATTCGTGAGTCGCGAAATTATAAAGAGTGCATGATTGGTTACGAATGGTGGCGAATGTCATC
Organism: Leptopilina myrica (nomen nudum); assembly: GCA_032872475.1. Lineage (NCBI taxonomy): Eukaryota > Metazoa > Arthropoda > Insecta > Hymenoptera > Figitidae > Leptopilina > Leptopilina myrica (nomen nudum). Next base: position 10,724,882 of record CM065466.1, read on the forward strand.
GAGAGTGTCCGAATTTTCCCCTACAGGTGGTTCCGGCCCAAAGGAGCGAGAGAGAACGACGATGGACAATTTGCTGTGGATTGGAGAGAGACGGAGTGGTAACGAAGCCGGCCGGCGTCTTTTCCTATTTTTGTGAAATCAGTTCCGCTCATCGAGTCGTATAATCGAGTAGTGGTATAATTGTGGTGTGATTAGAAATTGATTCGAGTGAAAAAGGGGTTATTTTTTGTTAATTGATTTATCAAGTTGAATTTAGTAATAAATATATCTTTAATTGAGTTATACAAGTGGTGTTTAATTGATTTTACGAATTCCTTGGATTACAAGAGATTTCCAGTTCGTAAGTTGTTTTTGTATTTACTTCCGGCCGTTTTGTCTCAACGTCGAAGTATCCGTCGTAGTCTCAGCAGTTCCTCCCGGTGAGATTTTTAGTGAATTAGTTGAAAGAATATAATATTATTTATTGCTTAAAAAAATAATTTCAACACCTATCAATATCTAAATTGAGAAAAGATGTATTTACAGGTCCAGAAATAAACAAAGGGGTGATTATTTATTATATTTTAAAAACAAAACCAACTATACGAAGATCCTTTGAAGAAAAATGTTTAAATGTTCATAAAGACAAATAAAACATTTTATTTTCTTTACTAAAACTAAATACCATATTTGATCCGCCATTTTAAATTTTGAAAATGTGACATCAGATTCGTAATATGCGACCTCAAAAACACCCAAGTGAAGAGTTTCAAGCGAATCCGTTAAATTTTTTAAAAATATGTCGCCACCCTGTTAAAAATTCCTGTGAAGGATCTTAAACAGGATCCTTTTCCACGACTATTCGTAAGATCAGCGTTCTTATGTACCCAGGGTTCCCTAATGAACCTTAATAAGAAACAAACAACAACATAGCATCCTGGACAGTTTCCTTTGTAAAATAATTTGCAAGATCTTGCATTATCAATCTGGAAGTAAAAAACTCAGCTTAAAATCCCCGTACAGGATCCTGAAAGGATCCTTTCGGGATCCTGTGCAGGTTACGATGCAGGAACTTTAGCTATTAAAGGTTCATGTAAAGGTTTCTGTACAGGAACACTTGCAGGATCCAGTACAGGAAACTTTGTAGAGGTTCCTCTACAGGAACTTTTGCAGTTTTGTAAACTGCAGATACTTAAGTGTAAATGATCCTGTAAGGGACCCGTAAAAGATCCTATACGGTTCCTTCAATTAATTAATTTATATTTTTAACTCCTGCACAGTAGTTTTCTATGAGTTTTTCGAATGCGCAAACCATTTTTCTGTCCAACAGTGTTATACGAGCCTAACATATTAAAGTATGAAGTTTATGTCTGTCAAATGCTGCGTAACATAAAAAAAACATGTAAAACTTAACTTTTAGAAAATTAAAAAGTTTCCTGTCGAGGATCCTTCCCTTGCAGGAACATTCAATATCTAAAGTTCCTGCATGAGAACCTGCACAGGATCCCTAGAGGATCCTGTACGGGGATTTTAAGCTGAATTATTTACTTCCAGATTAATGTTAATGCAAGATCTTACAAATGATTTTACAAAGGAAACTGCCCAAGATGCTATGTTGTTTGTTTCGGTACAAAGGATAACACGCTTCATCTTATTAAGGTTCATTATGGAACCCTGGGTAGTAGCGTTCTTATGTACGAACTTGCAAAGGATCTTACGAATATTCCTGAAACAGGATCCTGTATAAGATCCTTCGCAGGGATTTTTAACAGGGCATATTACATCCGCCATTGTGAATTTCGAAAATCTGAGAGTCGAATGTTGCCAAAAATGGCCTTTTTCACTCTTTTAGGTTAGAATATCTCAGAATCCGGACGTTGCCTTCCCTTAACGTTGTCTTACCACCCAAGTAGCACGTAATATTACTGGAATGTTGCAGCAATGTAACATGTAATGTTAGTAACATTACAGTGTAACATTTCAGTAACATTGCAGTAATATAAAAATGTCCGTCCCAACCCTGGTGAATATTGGTTGACCAAAGTCTGAGCGACTTTGTTCAGGTTTCGATCGATGTTTGATTAGGAAGCAAATTTCGCTAGAAATTGATAAAATATGATAAAAAATGATAAATAATGTAAAATTAACAATTTTTCAGTTAATTTCTGCAAGAATGAAATAAAATTAAACTTTATTAAATAAGTGATTAATGTACATGTATTACTTATTAAATAAAGTTTAATTTTATTTAATTATTGCAGAAATCAACTGAAAAGTGTCTAATTTTACATTATTTATTATTTTTTCATTATTATCACTTATTTGGTCAACCAAATTCGCCAGGGAAGGCAATATTACATGTAAAATATGATAAAAAATGATAAATAATGTAAAATTAACAATTTTTCAGTTAATTTCTGCAAGAATGAAATAAAATTAAACTTTATTAAATAAGTGATTAATGTACATTAAATAAAATATGATAAAAAATGATAAATAATGTAAAATTAACAATTTTTCAGTTAATTTCTGCAAGAATGAAATAAAATTAAACTTTATTAAATAAGTGATTAATGTACATGTATTACTTATTAAATAAAAAATATTTAATGTACAGCGACCCTGGCGGGTAGGTGAAACCGGAATGTGACCGAGTTCAGTCACGATTGGGTCACGACTCGGTTTTATGTGAAAAATTGAATAAAATACATGAAAATCAGTGAAAACAACTATTGGATAATCCAAGATTCCATTTATTCAATATTTTGATTGGGGTACAAAAGATCCAAAATAAAAAATCCAATCCGAAAACTTAGAAGTTCCAGAGGGCAAATGATCCAAGACTTAGAAGGTCCAAAAGGACGAAACGTCCAACACTTAGAAAGTCCAAAATGGGCAAAATGTCCAATGTGAAAGTTCCAATAACTTAAAAAGTCCAGAGAAAATAATAAATTTGCAAATAATTGAATGAATTGTTTTATTGTCGTTTCTTTGGTTTGAAGTTGTTGCATGTTGTTTTGTTTTTTCATAAATGCATCATCTGAGAGGATGCGTTTAGGAATTCAAAAGTATCCACAAACAGTTATGACTGATTTCGAAGTCGCTATTATAAATGCAGCGAAAAATAATATTGGTAATGTAATACATTTGTGCCTGTTCCACTTATGTCAAAGTGTGTATCGTCGTGTGCAATCGGAAGGACTACAGGAACTGTATAATAACGAAAATGATGACAGTATTCGAGAAGCATCAAGAAGTATGTGCGCACTTGCATTTGTTAGACCGGACGATGTTCCTGAAGTATTCGATTTATTTTTAGACCAAGTTCCAGAGGAATTTGTATCAATCGCGGAATATTTTGAAGTTACAATTTATTTATTATTATATATTGTAATATTTCATATTTTCATTATAATTAATAATACTTTTTCTTTCAGACTACTTATATTCGTGGAAAAGTAGCCCGAGGCATAAGAAAAGCAGTGGCTGTTAGATATGCTCCAGAACTGTGGAACCAACACCAGGCTGTGATTCAAAAACTTGCTAGAACGAATAATTCTTCGGAAGGCTTGCATAACAGATTTCAGGTCATTGTGGGTCGGCACCATCCCAGTTTGTACGCTTTCCTAACAGAATTGCAGCAAGAGCAAGGTGACGTGGAATGTATGCAAAGTTAGCTTACATTAGGACAAAAAATACGAAATTTGCCTTCAAATAATTTTCAACGCAATGAAGAAAAAATTTTGAGTATCGTGACTCGCTACAAAACATTTGCTTATTTTTAGGAAATTATTAATGTTGAAAGTGAATCGAAGTTCACCTGTCACTTTTCTATACGTGTTGTTCTGCATAATGCGACTTTTCCGACAAATAGGTTGCGCTCACAGAACACGCTAGATGGCAGTACTTTTCTCTTCCTTTTCAATTTTTTTATCATTTTTATTTAATTAAAATAAAAAGAATAATATTTTCAGTTACAATTAAATAAATGTAATGTAACATTTTGCAATTATTTAATTATTTGTATCAATTTATTGTCGTTCAAAAATAATGTTTTAATTTGACAAATAAACTTGTTTTAAATATATCAATTTTAGTTTTCTAATAACTAAAAAATAAATTACTTATTGACTTATTTCACTAAAGTGAAAAAAGAACAAAAAAATTAATTCATATAGACGTGAAGTATCAAGTTATAAATTATTAAAAGTATGGTATAATATTATTGAATAATTACACTAAAGACACTGTATAATTGAAAAATTAAGTTAAAAATTTATAAAATAATTTAAGTGCATAAATATTAGTAATATTGTTTAAGAAATAATTACAATAATTAAATCTTTGTTTTACAATTCTTTAATTATACACATAAAATTTTTATTAATATGATAAAATATTTGAACGGAACAAATAGGTACCGACATCTAGAGTGCTTCGCACGCGGTAACAAATGTGTCACGCTCCGAAGAAAGGTACCTAAGAAGCAAAAAATTTGAGGTTATGCTTTTAATTTTTCAAGTGAAAATACAGAAACAAAAACAATTATTAATTAAAAATTATTGATCTTGAATTCTTCATTATATCTAAAATATTAAATGAAAATTGGTTTCAAATTCAAATAATTAAAAATAAACTCTTAGGTACCTTTCTTCGGAGCGCGTCACAAATGCGTCGGTAAAGTCACATTTATACATTACTACAAAAGTATTGTGCATTTACTGAAAAAGGAAATTTTTTATTATTCATTAATAAGGTTTATTTACAATAAATAAACTTAAATTTGTATATTTCAGAAAGTTTTCAATATAAGTTAATCACTATTTTCCGAGTTTTATTCACAAAATTAAATAAAACGTATAGAAAAGTGAGGTGAACTTCGATTCACTTTCAACATTAATAATTCCCTAAAAATAAGTCAATTTAGATAAAATATTGAATAAATAGAATCTTGGATTATCCATTTATTCATTCCAATAGTTGTTTTCACTGATTTTCATGTATTTTATTCAATTTTTCACATAAAACCGAGTCGTGACCCAATCGTGACTGAACTCGGTCACATTCCGGTTTCACCTACCCGCCAGGGGACATTACATGGTAATGTTGCTACAATGTCACTGTAATGTTACAGTAATGTTACAAAGAAAGATCGCAAAATTCCTTATAATAGTTATTTTATAAACTTTCTTTGTAACATTACAGTGACATTGCAGTAACATTACCATCTAATGTTGCTGTAACATTACATGTAGTATTGCCTTGGGCGGACATTTTAATATTACTGCAATGTTACACTGTAATTTTACTAACATTACATGTAACATTGCTGCAACATTCGAGTAATGTTACGTGCTATTTGGGCAGGGCGTTACCATACAGGGAAGGTGACATAAATGTAGTGCGCAGCTCTAGATGTTATAGAAAACTACTGCGCATGCATTTAACATTTACTTTGCCATGCAAATTTTTTGCAAATTTGCCACCAACCGGATATTTTAGTATTTGCCGCAAGTTTACTGTAAATTTGCAGAAAATTATTGTGCTATGTGGGTGATTTTTCATCTTTTAATAACTTCTGTCAAATAAGCAAAAACTAATAATTATTAAAATCTAATATTGCTTATAAGGGTCAGTTGGGGCAAATCGGAACAGATTTGCTATGTTTCACCAAAAATATAAGTTTATTCTTTTAAATCGGGATACTTTCGGTTTTTTTGTGTTTTGAGTTGTTATTTCACTTCCGTGGAACAATTTTATGGAGTATTAAAAAATCTGGTTATCATTGAATCGTAATAATCAACCCACATAGCACAATATCTTGCTGTAAGTTTGTGGTGTATCTTATACGTAAGGCTTGTAAGGTTACGCGGTATTTTTGTGGTAGACTTAAGGTGAATTAAGAAGTTCCGCCCTGATAGTAAGCTTACAAGTAAAACTTTTCTTGAGGGAAATTCCTTAAAGGCAAAATTTAATTTCTTTCTGTCAGTTCTCCACTTAGCTCAGTTAGTTAGGATGTCAGGTTTATGCGCGTTTACCTTGGGTTCGAACCCCAGTCCCACTAAATTTGTTTTCAAAATTTTCTGCTTCATGTTAGGTTTCAAAAATAGAGCAGGGCAACGGAGTTAATTTTTTTATTTTAATATTAATTAATTAATTAGTTTGTAAACTTACCTCAGCCCTACAACAACCTTACAACTAAATAATAACCTTACCACAGTCTTACCATATAAGCTTACCTCAAGCTTTACATGTAAGCTTACCTTAGACTTTACATGTAAGCTTACCTTGACCTTTACATGTAACCTTACCTTGACCGTTACATGTAAGCTTACCTTGATCTTTACCTGTAAGCTTACTATCAGGGCGGAACTTCTTAATTCATCTTATGTCTACCACAAAAATACCGCGTAACCTTACAAGCCTTACGTATAAGATACACCACAAACTTACAGCAAGATATTGTGCTATGTGGGAACTGTTCCTACTTACCCCTAAATTTTTCAACTTTGCTAAAATTTAGGAGTAAATAGGAACAGTTGATTATTTCTTACGAAATTTGAGAAAAAATCAATTTCAAGTCTGGGAATGTTAAGAGATATAAAGAATTAGATAAAAATGCTCAAAATAAGAAATAATAATGCATTATATAAGTTCAAAAGTATTCCACACCAAAAATTCTAACACATTATACAATTATGTACAATTATGTACTTGTTAAATACTACACGGAAAAAAGAATAGCATGAAAGATGCGCCAATCACTAGAACAAGTTGTGTGCTTTAATTCAGCGTGTCTGGTGTTCCTTTTTGGAACAGCTGACATACTTAGTTCGGCGCAGGCGCTGTGCTTTGCAGCTTGTACATTTTATAAGCAAAGCGTCTGCGCTGAAAAAGTATGTCTGTTGTTCTACTGTTTGGAGCATCTCTTGTGCTGTTCTTTTTTCTGTGTATGTACCGATGCGATTATACATGAATACTATTTTTAATGCATTTTTATAATGCTAAAAATAGTGTTGTAGTTTGATAAAAATAATTTTTTCATTTATATTATCAGAAATATTATTGAAATTTCTGATGTTACGATTTACCCCTTCTTCCGATTTACCCCAACTAACCCTATCTCTGTGATATTATAATCTTTCTTACCTTTTGAATTCGAAACTTTAATCAGAAATACTAATTTTGCAGCTATTTCGGTTCATTATATAATGCATTTCGCAGTTTTATTTAAGTCATAATTTAAATGGCAAGATTTAAATCAAGTTGAATAACCACTTCACTGTCAGGGCGTTCCAAGCGCTGAGGCCCAGACTGGCAAAACATATACGTTTAATATTATTATTCATTATAATAAATAATAGTTATTTATATATGAGTGATTTATTATTGAGCGTTCGCGCGCGTGTTATTGTTTCTGATCGCTGAAACGACTGCGTTTCTCAAATACTACATCTATGTTGGAAATAAATTTATTTTAACGTAATTTTTACATTTAATTTTTTTTAATGGAACAGTTAATTAATTCTTTTTGTTGAATGGTAATTACAGATGTGTTGCATAAATTGTTAAAATATACAATTGTTGAATTTTCTTTGATATTAAAAAAAAATAATGGGCGAACTAGAGTTAAAATTTCTAAAGAATAGAATAGTTTACATTTGGAATTAAATTACAACAATAATGTTCTAGTTATTTCTACTAATTTATTAGTAAAATTTACTAATTAAAAAGTGAAATTAGTAAACATTTTTACCGTAATGAATATTCTGATTCATTCCAAAAAAAATTTTTATATGTTAAATTCTTTGTGAAATTTCATTTCGTTTATCAATTCTAAAGCAAAAAGTCAAATCATCAAACATTTTTACTAATTAAAATTGAGAAAGTTTAAAGAATTTTTATGATAATACTGAATAAAGTAAACAACTTTTTTTTGTTACTAAATAAGCGACTATTATTTTTGTGGCTTAAAGTCGATCCGAGGCCTGTTTTTATTATTTTAATCGATTGATTAGAATTCGTAATTTATCGGAGAGAATAAATGCTAAACTATTAATTTTATTATTTTGTTTTAGAAACAGAACTGTTTCTAAAGAATAGTTTACATTTGGAATTATTGTTAAAAATGTTTAAATCCAATCCAAATTTTAACTCTAGTTCGCCCATTATTTTTTTAATTTCAAAAAAAATTCAACAATTCTATATTTTAACAATTTATGCAACACATCTGTAATTACCATTCAACAAAAAGAATTAATTAACTGTTCTATTAAAAAAAATTAAATGTAAAAATTACGTTAAACTAAATTTATTTCCAACATAGATGTAGTGTTTGAGAAGCGCAGTCGTTTCAGCGATCAGAAACAATAACACGAGCGCGAACGCTCAATAAGGACCAGAGTCGCGCACAATGAGGCATTGCACTGCAAATAATGTGATTTTAAATAGTACATTGAAGTCTTATTATTCAAAATATATCATTCTTTTGCCCATTTCGATTATCCGGATTTTCGCTTATCCGGATCGGGTCTGGTCCCAATTGATTCGGATAATTGGAATTCTACTGTAGTTATATTATTTTATATTATAATATTGTATATAAATATATTTTTTAAATAAAAATACAAGTTTTATTGTGTGAAAATTGAAAAAAAGTGGAACGCCATTTGTTGAAAATTATTATAAATAGCCGATTTGAACGTTCAGAAAAACGTTGAAAATCACAAAAACTAAAATTTTTATTGTGATTATCTTGTTCCCTGATGTCTAAACTATAGAAATATTGCTTTACAATAGTTAAATGTAGTGTACACTCTTTAAAAAAAGAGTTTATTAAGAAACGCCATTTCGGTGTTTTTACAAGTCTGGGCTTCAGCGCGTGAAACTCCATTTGGAACGCCCTGCCAGTGAAGTAGTTAAACAAATAAATAGTGTTGATTCAACAAAAATGTATTATTTATTAAAGTATTATTGATTTTCTTGCAATACATACATAATTTTATAATTTAATGAATATAAATAAAATTTATAACGAACTTCTCGTTTGATCGGAGAAATCGATTGGTTCAGCGGGATGTTCCCTTCAATAAGACTATATAGAGAATGTGACAGTGGTTATCAAAACAAAACAAATATTGTCTTTTGGTTCGTTTCTCGGATTATCTCGGATATGTGCTTGCAGAGTTTTTAATAATTTTTTTCTTTATGAGAAGAAAATGATTATTAAAAATTAATATAAGATTAAGAGCTTGAAATCGAAGTTAAAAAACAGCACAATTGATCGTTAAACGGTTAAATTAAAATATAGTGTCAAACTTTGTTACAAAAAATTGTACATTTGAGCGTTACTGGGTTAAGACGAGGTTTTGACTAAAGGTGTTATAGAAATGTATTTTTAATAAAAAAGTATCAATTAAAATAAATTAATTATTTTGGAAAAGTTATATCGTCTACACAAAGAACGTCAAAAAATTCTATTTCTGTCTCATGTTCAAGTGTAAGAGATTTATCATGTTATTTTTTAGAATTAGAACTTTTATTCTAAGAGAATGTATTACCTAGTAAATTAAAAGGGATCTTACCGTCCAAAATCAAATTTTCGAAAAAAGTTATTAAATTTAACAAGTCTTTTCTCGAGGATTTCTGAAGTTCGATATGATGGGAAGAATTTTAAATTATTTGGTTTTGCCTGAAAATTAATTACTCGGGGATTTTAGAAGTTGCTGCTTACAAACATGGTATCAGATTTTAAAAATTCAAAAACTGATATAAGATTTGTAGTTAGCGACCCAAGAAGACTAGAAACAGTAAGTACAATTCCGATTATTGGGGCACAAGCCACGTTGAAAAAATATTTCCTGTGTTTTCTAGTTTCTTTTGCGACATTTACAAAATGATTCAGCCGTAACAAAGCAGCCAATTTCTGTGTGCTACAAATCGCAACTTGTCCCATTTTGAATTTTGTAAATGTGGTACCAGATTCGTAATTAGTGACACCGAATACCCCCGAGTAACAAATATCGAGCAAATCCGAAAAGTTTTTATACATTTCTTTTGAACTGATGATTTTTAAGGCTTTTTGGCTAATTGTGTACATCTTAGAGACGCATTTGTAAAAAAAATAAAGATGTGCGAAATAAGAGGTTTATTGTGATGAAAAGAGTATTTCTTTTTCTATAAGAATCATTGAAAAAGTAAAAATGATTTTTTTGACCTACGGCCTCTTTTAACTTACCAGGTCACAATATATTTTTTAAACTCTCTAAACAATTATTTTCTTTAAAAAAAATTATTATATGATATTATCACTCGGTTGTTTTAAATATTAAACATTGAATTTAACGATCATTCAATGTTTAATATTATAATTATTTTCTTTATTAAGTATACAAAATAAATGAGTTTGATTTTAAAAATTTAATACAATATTTAATTAATAATTTCGTTTTCTTTCTTTTCAGCAATTTTTTTAACGAGAAATAAGAGAAAAAGAAAAGATTTGTAATCGTAAAGGTGAACAATATCGTGTTTCCTAAACTTGTTGATTAATTTCTTTATATATTTGACAAAAAACAAATGTATTCTATTTTTTTGACACATCTTTTTAAATATTGTTCACCACATTAAAGTCAAATTTATTTAACTTTGTTAATCATTTTTTAATTACATAAGTTACGAATCAATTGCACTTTTTAAACTATTATTTTCCCACTTCTGCATTAGTTTCATTTATTTTCTCTACATATTTTAAGCATTGTTTTAAATATTTGATACATTTTTCAAAATGAAGAAAGTATTAAAAATTGTGTTGATTAAAATTTTAAAGTTATTAAAACATTTTCAATTTCAAAGTTATTAATTATATAAGTCTATTTTATTTATTAATTTTATAATATCATTTTTTACCTCTTGAGGATAAAAAGGAGCTTGTAATGAGACACAGACAGCATTAGCAAAATCGGCAATGCTAATAACAATCAAGGTTAACCATTGTCTTTTAGTAAATTGACCCACCATTATAATAAACAAACTTTTCTTTGATCACTTAATTGTTTCTATCACTCACTTAACGCAATTAATTGCATTCAGAAAATACAAAAATTTTATTAATTATATGAATCTAAATTAAATACGAAATTTGTCATTTCATGTTACTAAATCCGTAATTAGATATAACAATATATTAACTTTATTTTAATAATGAAGCTTGTTTAATTTTACGTGTATAAATGATTCATTTTGGTTTATATGTGAATTGTTTTCATTAGACTGATTATTTTCCGTGTCAAAGGTTAGTTGATATGCAACGGTTCCAATTTGTTATCTGCAAAAAAACGTTCTAATTCATTAATAACAAAAATTTTAAAGTGTTGATTAAGGGACATTTTGATAAAATATTACGCACAATACTATTAATCTACAATAGAATATAGTAAAAGTATAATTAAATGCCTCTTGTTATTCGCATGCGAGACTTCAAATGAAATAATTAACTTTTTTAAATATTTAATTTGTATTGTTTATTTATGTTTTAGAAAGAATCAATAAATATACAATTTTTTTATATATTGATAACTGAGAAACATTTATTGATTTATGTCTGGTACATTAAATCGTTTTACACATTTCTGCGATAGAACATCTAAAAGTGTTGTATAACATTTAATATTTTTCTGTTTGAGAAACTAATTAAGAAGAAGTAAATAAAAAATTACAAAAAACATTGAATTGTAATATTATTGTCGTCTGACTTTATATTATTACATTTTTATTTGTAAAAGATAAGTCACAAAAGTGGTTACACTTTTGTGACTTAATTCATAAAATTGACATTTCGCTAAAGTATCAATTTGCTCCATGTAAGAAGTTGTATAGAATTCTAAAATAAACATGAGAAAAATTTTCTTTTAAAAATATTAAAAACTATTATATATATTAGAGTTGAAGAGTGGCATGACAAAAGGGGTCAAGCAACAATTTCATGATTTTACAGAAAGCGAAAAAAACATATTTTATTTAAAATAAAAGAAAAAAAATTTTGGGTTTATTTTAAGTGAGCGGTCTTATTTGTTGACAAAGTACTTGCCTATTGTCAAATAATAATTTTTAAACAAATAAACCCGAAAAAAGAAAAAATTTTAAAAGCATGGAAAAAATACAGTTAACATTTATTCCCAGGATAGGTTTTTGGCTTTAACATCAAATATACAAAATCTGACTAACAATATTTAACAATTACCTTTCGGTACATCTTTAGAGGACTCAAAAAAAATTGTGATGAAAATAAATTTAAAAAATTTACTTAAAAGTTGAAATTTTTTTGACGTAGAAATTTACAAATGTAGGGTCAAAACACACTTTGCATTATGGACACGACAAAAATAAACAGAATATCACACAACTTTAGAAATGAGATTAAAAGATCTATAGATATAGAACTACCCTTCTGCCCCAGTAGCACAAAATGTTCCAGTAACATTGACAACATTGAGGCAAAATTAGGTAATGTTGAGGCAATATTCTCAATATTGCTGTAATATATTGTGCTACTGGGGTGCACTTAAAATTACAATGATCTAACTATTTACTATTTACGTTTATGACTGAATTTGATAAATAGTTGGTTCTCATGTAAGGTAATCTGAACAAAGTAGAATTTCGTGGTGATTTAACTGATACAAAAAAGTTTAATAACGAGAGCAGACCCACATAGCACAATAATTTTCTGCAAATTTCCTGCAAGTTATCAAAGCCAAATTCGAAAACTTACCTGGCAAATTTGCAGCACACTTACGTCGAATACCAAAATGTCCGTTTGGTGGCAAATTTGCAGAAAACTTGCGTGGCAAACTTGCAGATGATTTTATAGAAAACTTGAGGAAAATTTGCAGCAAACGGACATTTTAGTATTTGCCGCAAGTTTGCCAGACAAGTTTTCGAATTTAGCTTTTATAACTTGCCACAAATTTGCAGAAAATTATTGTGCTATGTGGGGATGTGGACAATTAATAATTCCATTAATAAGTTTAAAAATAAAAAGTAGTTTTGTTTTGGACACGCTCTATTTCCAAAATAAGGTAGTCCTGACAAGGTGACCAAATAATTGAAGCAAACTCAATAATAGGCCTTACCAAATAAAAAAATAATAATTTTATGGCGTTTTTTTTTTAAACGTGAAACATTTCTCAAAACAAAGCCCAAAACTCTAGTTGCCTTACTTATGGTAAGGGTAAATGTGATCAATAAAAGTAAGCGATTGGTCCAACTTAACCCCAAGATCACGCACCAGGGTCACTCTAGCTAATTGTGAAACACCAATTTTATAATTACCAATGAAGTTAACTCTCCGTCTAGAAAATGTAATGACGCTACACTTTTTCACATTGAGCAGCAACCTGTTCTTCACAGACCACGTGTACAAATTGTTAAGATCAGATTGCAGATCCAAGCGATCCTTTTATTCATATTTAGCATTTTTAAAGGAGTCAAAATAAAGGTGGTGCGTTCCCTTAAAATTTACTATAAAAATTACTAACATTTATTTTCTATTCGAGAAAAAGTAAAATTAATAGAAAATAACTGAAATTCGAAAATTTATAACTTTTCATCATTTATAAGTTTTTTTACAATGTTTTAACAAGTCAGGAAGATAAATATAACACATAATAAATTCTATATTTTAAAAATAATTTGTGTAGAAATTTTTAAAAATAAAAAAATCATAAACAGCAAAATTCTCTTGATAAAATTATATTGCAAATCTTACGAATACTTTCATGCATATGAGACATTCCACGCCAAACCAACATATCCTCAAAATTCACATTCTTTATGTAGATCAAACATTTTTTATCTTTTAGTACTACTCGAAAAAGAGATTCATGATTTTTCTCCAATTTTTGTCCTGTACCGGATCCCGACCGTATGCCATACAGGATATTGGTACAAGGTTCTGCGTAGGAACCTGTATAAGAACCCGTTTACGAACCTGAATTGTCGTGGTCCTGCAATAAAAGCAGGATCCCATGCAGATTCCTACGACGGAAATTTTTTGTAAAGAATCTGATGTTAAGGTTCCCACACAGTAACCGGCTAGGAATCCCAACAATCAAGGTTCCTACACGGGTTTTTATGCAGGTTCCTACGCAGGAACCTTGTGCTGTATGTATGGGATCCGGTCGGGATCCCATACAGGACAAGTCAAGGCTCTCATGCAGATCCTGTACAGGAACTGCGCAGGATACATTTGTGTTCCTTTGAGAATCCTGTATGCACAGAAAAAAATTAGACTCATTTTTGTTGCAACTCATAATGAGTCTATGTTAAATGACATAGAACGTGGCGCCATCTACGATGTTCATTTTTCTTGCAGCTCATAATGAGTCACTTTTCTGACTCATTTTGAGTTCAGTTTTTTTCTGTGTGGGAAGTTTAAGCTGGGCTTTACGCAAATTTTAAGCGTAGTCCCATCCTGGTTAAATAATTTTTACTATTTTTTCAGAATTTTTCTAAATTACCGAAATTCAGTATTTACTTATTCAGCCACTGGATTGTGGAACACACCCATGTGGAAAATTAAAGGAGGCGTTAGGGAGACCCAGCCAATCTTCCTTCAGACAGACAATTTAAATTCTCAAAAAACATTAAAGATGTAACAAAAAACAAAATTTTATTTCAGATAAAAATTAAAATTGCTACACGTCACACTATCCAAGAAAAGATCATAGGGCCATCAGTGGTTATCACTGCATACATTCCATATTTCTTGTTAAAATAGTTCAAAAAATGTATAAACATTGTTCAAAACACTAATAAACAAGTTGTTAATCCATTAAAATTTAGCTGCCTCAATATAATATATACCGATTGCTTAATTTTTTATTATAGAGTAATTATTTTAAAGTAAAATTTCAAAAAATGCAAAATTTAAATTTTTTGAAATATAAAAATATTGATAAATTTTATAAAAATTGATAGAAACCGCAATATATCTACAAAATTTTATCAAAATCCGTCAAAAAGTGTAAGAGAAAATTTGGCCACAAGAATAGGTGACATACACACACATACATCCGGACAGTTGTTTCTCTTGAAGAAATGTAAATACTGCACTTGAAAATTTGTCAAAATAATCCTTTTGGTTGGTTAGAAACTGTGATTGTCGTTGAAAAAATGTTAATTCAGGAGTTATGGCTTCGTAAACTAGATTGGGATGAGCAACTTCCAAGTGATTTAATGAAAACTTGGTTTGATTATTATTTTTCATTGAAAAAATTGGAAGATCTTAAAATTGCAAGGTGGACGAGACAAACTAAAATGAATAACAAACTCGAAATACATGGATTTTTAGATGCCTTCAGCAGAGCGTATGGAGCTTGTGTATATTTGCGATTGATAAATGAATCTGGAGCGGTAAGAGTATCTCTTCTTTTTGCTAAATCTAAAGTTGCTCCCCTTTCACCTCTTAGTATTCCTAGATTGGAATTATTTGGTGCGGTTCTTCTTGCTAAAATTTTAAAATTTGTAAGGACTTTAGAGAATTTAAAACATTTACCTATTTTTTGTCACACGGATTCCACTGTCGTTTTGGCTTGGATTAGTAAGCACCCATCTACTTGGAAATCTTTCGTTGCAAATCAAGTGGCTCTAATTAATGAGTTACTTCCGGAAGCTAAATGGTTTTATATTCCTACTAAAGAAAATCCTTCTGATTGTATTTCTCGCGGAGTTACGGTATCAGAATTCTTGAACCACTCTCTTTGGAGGAAAGGTCCATCTTGGCTTATTGAAAGCTTTGTTAAACGTTCTCTGGAACCACCTTTGGTTTCTTTCGAGATTAATTTGGTACAAAAACTTGCAGGCTTTTATGTTCTGAGCCATGATAATTTTGTCTTAGAAATGACAAGTAAATTTTCTTCTTGGACTAAATTATTAAGAGTTACAGCCTATTGCAAACGTTTTATTTTTTGTTTTATTCAAAAGTTTGCTCATCTAGGACAAAGCCATGAACTTCTAACTTAACCAAAGGACCCCGCACAAAATACATTGTAAAAATGTCTCGGTGAAATTTCTTGGAATTTTGCAGATTTGTAGTTTTTGGCATTCTGAACAAAAAATCTTAATGACAAAATTCAAAAAAATGGACAGATTTTTTGTAAAGTTAGATTGAAGTTATGAAATTCAGTGTAAAAGGCAAAAGTACATAAACGGTGAAAAATACCTAAAAAAGTAAAATAGTTAATCGAAATTGTCCAAAACTTGTTACTCGAAGGTTTTTAGGGTCGATGATTACAACTCCAAAGTTATATTTTCAAAAATCAAAATGGCGGATCCAATATGACATACAATTTATTTTAAATCAACTACAAATCGCTTAAAACTAGTTCCTTGGGAGTTTTTGGGGTTGCTAATGAACAATACAATTACAGTTTTAAAAAACTCAACTCAACAAAATAGAGAATATAATTAATATTTAAAAAATATAACATATAACACCAACCCCCAAAGAAAAAATGGTTGCTTCTTGGGACCAATAAGAAACAAACTCCTCCTATTTTCAAAATCATTTTTTTATTTGTTGGTTAAGTTAAACAAAATGAAGAAAATAATTAATATTTAAAAAATAAAACATACATATAATTCCAACCCCCAAAGAAAAAATGGTTGCTTCTTTGGACTAATAAGAATCAAACTCCTCCTATTTTCAAAATCATTTTTTTATTTGTTGGTTAAGTTAAACAAAATGAAGAAAATAATTAATATTTAAAAAATAAAACATACATATAATTCCAACATCCAATAGAAAAAATGGTTGCTTCTTTGGACCAATAAGAAACAAACTCCTCCTATTTTGAAAATGACTATTTCTATTTGTTGGTTAAGTTAAACAAAATGAAGAAAATAATTAATATTTAAAAAATAATACATACATACAATTCCAACCCCCAAAGAAAAAATGGTTGCTTCTTTGGACCAATAAGAAACAAACTCCTCCTATTTTGAAAATCACTATTTCTATTGGTTGGTTAAGTTAAACAAAATGAAGAAAATAATTAATATTTAAAAAATGAAACATGCATATAATTCCAACACCTAAAAAAAATGGTTGCTTCTTGGGACCAATAAGAAACAACCTCCTCAAAATGAAGAAAATAATTAATATTTAAAAAATAAAACATACATATAATTCCAACACACAAAAGAAAAAATGGTTGCTTCTTTGGACCAATAAGAAACAAACTCCTCCGATTTTGAAAATCACTATTTCGATTTGTTGGTTAAGTTAAACAAAATGAAGAAAATAATTAATATTTAAAAAATAAAACATACATATAATTCCAACACCCCAAAAAAATGGTTGCTTCTTGGGACCAATAAGAAACAACCTCCTTAAAATGAAGAAAATAATTAATATTTAAAAAATAAAACATACATATAATTCCAACACACAAAAGAAAAAATGGTTGCTTCTTTGGACCAATAAGAAACAAACTCCTCCGATTTTTAAAATCACTATTTCTATTTGTTGGTTAAGTTAAACAAAATGAAGAAAATAATTAATATTTGAAAAATAAAACATACATATAATTCCAACACCCAAAAGAGGAGGAGCGCGTTAGTATCTGCGCGTTCATACCGACGTCGACTCTATTCTGGACTCTCCTTTAAACCGCTGTTATGCACAAAAGTGACGATTGTAGATAGCAGACGACAGGAAGTAAAAATCATTCACTTTTTCGGCTTGTATGGAAAAGGCAGTCATTTCATTTATTTTTACCTGTCGTCAGCTATCTAAAAGGGCCATTTTTGTGTATACCATATTTTTGTGTATACAATCCAGACTAGTATCTACGGAAATGTTAGGTTATATTTTACATAATAGTCATAATGGTCTCTCGTTATATTAATATTGATCTCCTATGTGAGCATCATTTTATTTTTTGAATTGTGTGTTTTATTATTTCTTTGTTACCCAACAAATAAAAAAAGGGATTTTCAAAATAGGAGGAGTTTGTTTCTTATTGGTCCAAAGAAGCAACCATTTTTTCTTTTGTGTGTTGGAATTATATGTATGTTTTATTTTTTAAATATTAATTATTTTCTTCATTTTGTTTAACTTAACCAACAAATAGAAAAATGATTTTCAAAATAGGAGGAGTTTGTTTCTTATTAGTCCAAAGAAGCAACCATTTTTTCTTTGGGGGTTGGAATTATATGTATGTATTAATTTTTTAAATATTAATTATTTTCTTCATTTTGTTTAACTTAACCAACAAATAAAAAAATGATTTTGAAAATAGGATGAGTTTGTTTCTTATTAGTCCAAAGAAGCAACCATTTTTTCTTTGGGGGTTGGTGTTATATGTTATATTTTTTAAATATTAATTATATTCTCTATTTTGTTGAGTTGAGTTTTTTAAAACTGTAATTGTATTGTTCATTAGCAACCCCAAAAACTCCCAAGGAACTAGTTTTAAGCGATTTGTAGTTGATTTAAAATAAATTGTATGTCATATTGGATCCGCCATTTTGATTTTTGAAAATATAACTTTGGAGTTGTAATCATCGACCCTAAAAACCTTCGAGTAACAAGTTTTGGACAATTTCGATTAACTATTTTACTTTTTTAGGTATTTTTCACCGTTTATGTACTTTTGCCTTTTACACTGAATTTCATAACTTCAATCTAACTTTACAAAAAACCTGTCCATTTTTTTGAATTTTGTCATTAAGATTTTTTGTTCAGAATGCCAAAAACTACAAATCTACAAAATTCCAAGAAATTCCACCGAGACATTTTTACAATGTATTTTGTGCGGGGTCCTTTAATTGCTAAAGAAATTAATTGGTCAAGAGATTTTTGAATAAAGAAAATTCAATTTGAGTTTTTCTCAACTGAAATGAAACTTCTTACCAAGGGAGAATCATTGACTAGCAAATCTACTATTAAAAATAGTATATAGTATATAAATACTATTATGTTACTTGTGTTAAAGAGCAGGCTGAAGTTCCCCAACAACTTATGGGAAATCTACCTGATTTTAGAGTTACTCCTTCTCGCCCCTTTACTCACCCAGGTATAGATTATGCTGGTCCCTTTGATGTTAGATTTGGTTCAGGACGAGGGATTAGAAGTCAAAAAATCTATATCGTTTTATTTATTTATTGTTCCACACTCTCAATTCATCTCGAACTTGTCTCTGATTATTGTTGGAGGTAATAATGATTTAAAAAATGCAATTATCAAAGTACGAATGACAAAGATTTCCAAGATAGAATTATTACCGATGGAATTTCCTGGCACTTCGTACCCCCTAACGCTCCTCACTTTGATGGATTGTGGGAGGCAGGGGTTAAAAGTGTAAAGCATCATTTCCGTAGAATAGTCGGTTTACATGAATTAACTCATGAGGAATTCTATACCGTGCTTACGAGAATTGAGGCTTCGTTAAATTCAAGACCGATCGCTCCATTGAATGATAATATGGAGGATTTCTGTTACTTGACTCCTGGTCAGGTTTTAGTTGGTGCCCCCCTTTTGAGTATACCGGAGTGTTCGCTGGAGTTTGTACCCGAAAATCGATTAAAACGCTGGCCATTGGTTCAACGTCTAACGAAAATTTTTTGGAGGAAATGGTTCTTAGACTATTTACACTCTTTACAAAAGAGATATAAATGGTATAATAAAATGACAAATTTAAATGTAGGAGACATGGTTCTTATACGTAATGATAACTTTCCTCCTTGTAAATGGACTTTAGGTCGCATTATGAAATGTTATACTGGAAAAGATAATCTTACTCGTTCAGTTCGAGTTAAAACAGCTGATTCATAATCAATTGTTGTTAAAGTTTGTGTAAAAACTATATTTTATTCATTGACTACTCTCTATTCAGTGCTTTCTTTTTCGAGAAACATGATTAATTATTAAAGCTCGAATTTTTAACAAAATGTAATGGAATAAGTATAGTAAAAGTGAATAGGTAGTTTTTACTACTAAAGGAATTAATTTTTTTGTAATTAAAATTTTGAATATTGCTTAAAACTAAAAAAATTAGGGGAGACTGGGGTAAACCCGCGCACAGGGTAAACCCGCTCACTAGCGATTTGACGCTATAAACTCAACTTAAGATGGAGATATTTGTACTGTGAATAGTACTTAACATACAACTAATGTTAACGAACTGTCCTTTAGTTTCATGAATTCGTCATAGAATCAGAGACGGTCAATTGTTTTTAGAAGTGCTAAAAAGAAAAAATGATCTTCGGATTTTTAAGTTTTTCGATTATTATTTTTGAGACTTAATTTGTTCGACAAATTTTTTTTGATGCTATTGGATGTCCTTTTTCGAAATATATATGTAGTTTTGTTTGATTTCAAAAAGATTTATTTAAATTTATTCTCAAATGTGAGAAATACATTCGGGGTAAATTTGCTCACATGAAGTCGGGGTAAAGCCGCTCACTTATTAAATTTGTGTAGTAAGCAGAATCAGTATTAACAGTATTTGCGTTTTTTTGGCGATCTTAAAATTTTGAATATTAAAAATATTTATTAAAAGAGAAATAATATTCATTTCCAAACAATGTTATTGAATTATTGGGTAATTAGTTGAATATTTAACATTTTGAATGTCCCGCATTTTGCGATTTGTGGCAATTTTTTCAGTAGATGGCGCTGAACTATCAATATTTGTTGGCAACATTAAGCGGAATCATGTCTATATCAGTCATTATTAGTGATTATTAGGTTATAACGGTTATAACAAACAACGCAAACAAATAATCAAAATTTGTCTCTGACTTTTTCGGCTAAAAAAAGACATGAATCTAGTTTGTTGTCTTCGTTCATTTCACGTTTTATCATTGTTTATTTTTAAATTTAAAATTTAATTTGTTATATTTTATCAATAATAAAATCTATAACTTGTTACATCAAAAATTGTAACTAAATTTTAATTTTCTCTTAATAAAATATTATTTAAATTCACAGTTGCAAATCATGAAACCTACACGGAGAGAAAAATCTAGCTTTAATAGTATAACATTACCTATAGTAATTTCGCATGGACTATAGTTACGCTTCAAATGCATAAAATTCATACCCAAAAACCATGAGTCCACGCTTTTTGGGTATGAATTCATGCATTTGAAGCGTGACTATAGTCCATGCGAAATTACTATAGGTAGTGTTATACTACTAAAGCTAGTTTTTTCTCTCCGTGTATACTTATTTTTTAATAAATTAATATTTATTGTTTATAGAACTCATAATTTATCATTAATAAATCATACTGAAGACGGAAATAAGGAGAAATTTAATATATACAAAATAAAACTGTCGGAATTACCTTAAATTTTTAAAAAAATCAAGTGATCGGGTTTACCCCAAGGGGTGAGCGGATTTACCCTGGAAAATTGTGATTTTGAAATTTGGTATATGTGTATTAAAAATTTTCCCTAAGTCAAACTAAAACAGATAAATCAAAAATTCTTTTTTATTTTGTTAGTAAAAATCATAAGCTTTCAAATTATATAAATTAACTTGGATTTAGAGAATAATTTCCTAGGTTTTTACCCTTCTGAAAAAAGTAAGCGGGTTTACCCCAGTCTCCCCTACATAAATTTTCTGTCAAAAATAATTTTAAAAAATTTTATGATTAACAAGCTGCAAGCTCTCACAGTAAATCTTTTCAGAATTATACGCATATACTAATTACTCTCTACAAGAACAGTTAATACTTTTCAAGTCTATGATAACATCAATAATAATTCATGTATCCATCGAAGAAGCAGCTCTGTTGCACACATTTAAATGATACTTGTAAAGGTGAAGATTTAGGATGAACGCTAACACGATTTGCATATTCTGCCAATTTCAGAATCTCCCGCATCCATCTTTCAAACTTCTCTTACTTCTTTTTACCATCTTCAATGCAAATTACAATATTCCTGAGCCGTTCCTTCGTATACGAAAATTTATGCAACTTTCGATCAAAATAAAAGTTCCTTTCATATTTTTCTCTTCAACAAGAGTAATAACAAGACAAATACTTTGAACAGAAATAAATCAATAATTCAAAGTAATATTTTTATTTAAATTGATAAAACCTCTTTTGAAAGTTTATAATAGATGCGTTTAACGTTGAATAAATGATATAAATGACTGCCTTAAAGAAAAAGAACAAAAAAATATTTAAATAAAAATGGATTTAAATAATACACAGTATGTTGTACAAAACTATTAAAACAAGATTTAAAAAAAAAATTGAAAAAAGTTTTATATAAGAAATATAAATATTAAAGATACCTATAAAATGCCAAGTCAATTAAAAGTGGTATATTTGTGTATTTCCAAATGAATTGTTAAAAAGTAAAAAAAACTAACTTCCTCAAAGTACACTGAAGGAATAGTAAAATAATCGGTTCTGATTATGTAGGATCAACTTCCATATATCCTTAATTTAAACATTTATTTGAAAAAATCATTAATTAATTATATTAATTAATGAGAATTTTAACTTCCTGATATTCATGGATTCCATAAGTGTCCTACGAAGTATGCAATCTAACGATCTAATTATTAAGACGAAAAGATATTTTGATAACTAATCTTGTTATCGCATTCGATAATTTGATTTATGATAAAAAGGTACTCTCTAAATCTGAATTAGTAAAAGTTACTAATGAAATGGTGAAAAGTCGTCCACTAAATGATTTAGTAATAATTCTACTAACGATTAGTAAAATTTTACTAATTGTTAGTAGAGCGTTACTAATTGATTAGTAGAATTCTACTAACAATTAGTAGAACTGTTTTATTAATAGTCGATAAAACAGTTTCACTAATTCATTTAGTGAAGAAGTGACTTTTAATTAGTAGAATTCTACTAATTAAAAAGGTGAAAAGTCGTTCATGAAAACTACTAAAAATTAGTAAAATTTTACTAATTCTTAGTAGTTTTCTACTAATTCAGATTTAGAGAGTATCAATTAGAAGCATAATTAATAATAATTCTAAATAATCTTTAAGAATGTATGTTTTTAATAATTTAGGAACAAAAATATCTGAAAATCAAGAACTTTTTAGACATATCATATTCTAAGACGTTTATTTTATTAGAGAAGTGATTTTTTCAACCGATTTGATTATGAAGGCAAATATGCTGTCTTCTTTACCACGGCCTTGTTACAACTTTGGTTTGGAGAATGAACGACAGATTACGCAACGATTAACTTTGTCATATTGTATGTAGTCGGGTTGAATAGTATTCTTCTTGAACAAAATATATTCTACAGTTGTATGTAAATCTGGTGTATTTGATAATAATGACATTGTTGAACTCTAGTTAGCAAAATAGGAGCATAAAAATTTAATTTATTTAAATATTTAGATACAACTTTTCATTAGTTATTTAAATAGATTGAGACCATTAATGCTTTCTTCTAGAAGGTTTATCGCAAATATATACAGTCCCTAATTGAAGCAAAATTTTATTGACTGTCATCAAAACAAATTAGACAAATTTAAAAAAATTTTTAATCAATACGTAAACTCAGTGATTGTAACGAAATTTCTGTTAAATTCAGTTATTTTTTTTATTATACAAAACTAAAGTATATATAGAGTTAAATTTTTGTAAAATTAAAAGAAATCACTAATATCGAAATGTATAAAAAAATTAATTTTCCTGATAACCTATGTTTTGCGATAAACAAAAATATTGCATTATTGCAATATTCTACTTTTCGTGAAATTATTGTTTTATTTCGGTGCATAATGACCATTCGTTAAAGACAATTATCTCAGATGCTAACTGGTATAATCTACAAATTTGAGGTTATGTGTGAACATGTCTTTTCCAATATCTGTGGATATTAAATTTAAACATCTAAAATGTTTATGTATTTGACTGTCACAGATATTGACTGTTAATATCTAGATATTAAAGCTCAATATCCATCTTTCTCAGTGTTGTTACTCTCAGTGTCATTTTCACACAATAAATTCCCACTTGAACTAATTTAAATTTTACTAAAAAATTTGCTTGTTTTACACTTACTTTTTTACTTAACTACTACATTCTTTGTGTATTGGTTGTCGCTCTTACTTATAGAAAATTATTTATCACTTTAAATCTTCTTTATGTATTATAAGTGAACATTTTTCTTAGTATAGTATTATTTCCCATCGGCACTGAAACTTTCCTAAAAATTTATTAATGATATCAATCTTTATTATTTATTAAATTTATTAATTTAAATAAAATTAAAATCTATTAAATTAAATATTATTTTAAAGTGTGGGAATTTATTAAAGATTTACATCGATTGAAGGATTTACAAAAAAATTTGTATTTTGTTTAATATTGAAGTGAAAAAGATAAAAAAATATGATTTAAAAGCTCCTTTCCTAAGCTTTAACACTAAATAAAATTGAAATTAAAAATTAATTTTATTAATGAGTAAATAATGTTCTTGTAAAACAAAATTTTTCGTTTTTTTATGTGATACAATTTCACTGAAAATCATCACAATTTAATGTTAAATATATCATTTGAAAGCTAGTTTCATCACCTTCAAAACGCATTTTTTATCATTTTTATACGATAATTTTAAAGAAAAATATGACCTTTTGTTTAAAAAATTAGCCATTTCTTTCAATTGTTGATAACTCAAAAACAGTTACTTTAGGAAAAAAATTTTAAGAACATAGATTGTTCTTTTTTGCGTATAGGGTAAGTGTGGGTCGAGGAATTTTGTATAAGTCATACTTCCAAGTGGTTTAAAAATTGTAAATGAATATATATGGTTTTGTTATTTATTTTAAATGAATATTTAAGCTTTTTTTCTTTAAAAAAAATTGACAATGTTGTAGAAAATAGTTTTAATATTTAAATAAATAATTAAATAGAAGACTCATATGCTTGTAATCTCGCGGGACTTAGTATGACTTGAGGGTATTTTCGCGTGTCAAATATCGTGGATGAGTCAATTATCGCGCGGTAAATTTATTTATTGCTTTTTGGATTTTTGTAATAGTAACTTAATTAAAATACAGTAGAGACTCGATTATCCGGACCCCTATTATCTGGATATTCGATTATCCGGACAAGTTTAAATTAAAAAAATTTTTTTAATATAAAGTTTATAAGGTCTCAAGCCGTTAACTTCTATTTTAAATCCCAACTCAATTCAAAAACGTAAATTTTTACACGAAATGTTGCGTTTTAAAGTGTTTTAATGATTTTTAAAAAATGTTTATGTAAATATTTTGAAATATTTTTAACAAAATATTTATTAAAGTTGACTTTAAAAGTTTTAGTTTGTTTCAGTCTTATTTTAATACATATGCAAATAAATACATAAAATAATGAATAAAAAATTTGTTTAATTCGTACTTTACTCGATTATCCGGATAAGTGCCTGCATCCATTAGTCCGGATAATGGAGTCTCTACTGTATAGTAAATGTAAAAAAATAAAAGGAATAATAATAGTTTTTAAAAATAAACATATACATATCGCAAGAATTTGAATTAAAAAATTTTATGCATTATACTAAATGGACGAATTCAATAATACTAGACTAGTATCACAAGAAGAAAGATATTTGGTTTTATTAAATTATTTAATTAGTCCCATAATATAATATAATACTCTGATGAAATATTCTAAGGCAACTATTATCAAACATTTCTAACGTATAGATAGTCAATTTTCTTTTGACACTATTGCTCCTTTTTTACAGATATTAAACATTTAATATTTCTACAATTTTTTTTATGTAGAATAACAATAAATTTACCAAAATATAAAAAAGAATCATCTCTTAGAGTTTTATATAATATGAAAACAATAATTTTTGACACCACTGCAAAGTTGAATCTCAAACCAAGGTGAGACATTTTGAACTTTTTTCAGACAACCAATTTTAAAACATTTTTAATAAAATGATTACTAGAAAAATAATCAGAAATATGATGCATATTATAATGTCTTATTTGTCAGGTTTAAGGAGTGATTTTTTAGTGGCTAAATTTTTTAATATTATTTGAAATATTCATTAAAATACAAAATACCGCGATAATACCCACTTTTACCCCAGAATTAAAAAAATATATTAAATTTTTTTTTTTACATTTTTCATATTTTTAAGTTTTTAATGTAGAAACTCGCTTTTTACACTATCCCAAGCAAACATATTTTTCGTCGTATTTATTCAATTTTTTATAATTTTAACCCATTTAGTCCCAAATGTCCGTATTTCTTTGTACAAGTTTGAGCTTTCCGTTCTACGAGTTACGAATTTGGAAAAAATCGGGACATAGATTTTTTTTAGATTTGAGTGTCCTCTTTTAGAATCTGAAAAAAAAATTTAATTTCAATTTAATCATAAAAAGTTGTAATTGTTTAAACAAAAAAAAGCTGTTTTTTAAAGTGTTTTTTGTCATTAAATTAGATTATTACTCGAATTCGGTTGGGAAAAATCCGGGACAAGAAAATTTCGCGTCCAAAATGTTGGGACTATCAAATAGGCATAATACCGAAATTTTTTTTCTAATTTCAAAATGGCGCCTCCAAAATGGCCGCCAAAATATTGAAATTTAGAAAAATAATGTTAAAAAATATTAACATTATTTTTTTTAACTTTTATGCTTTATTTAAATAAAAAAATGTTGTTTCAACAAAAAATATTGTTATCTGATATCATTTAACAATAATTTAAACATTTTTTTAAAACAATTTAAAATCTGTGGACCGAAATGGTAAACAAATTTTTATTTTTATTAATTCTCATTTCTTTTTGCAGTAAAAATGAATAATAAAAGTTAATAACTTAATTTAAACTTTTTTACAATGTTTAAGAATGTTATAAACAATTTTTATAAACAATTTGAAAAACATGAAATAGAATCCTAGAAAAAAATTATTTTTTGATTTTAATATGTTCTCTTGTAATCAAAATGTTGCTAAAGGTTTAAACTTTCATTTAACATTATTTAACAATATTTAAAAATGTTGTAAACAATTTTTATAAACAATTGTTATAAAAAAATATTTTCAGAATGGAAAATAACTTCTTTTCTATCACACTAGCTTTCTTTTGTCATTAAACAGGAAACTAAAGTATGTAATGCTTATAAAAAATTTGTGAACAATGTATATAAATGTTATAAACAATTCTTATAAATAATTAGTTAAATATGAATTACCATAATAGAAAAAACGCATTTTTTATTATGTATTGCACTCTTCTAATCCAAATCTTTGTTAAAGATATAAATTTTCATTTAATATTATTTAACAATATTTAAAAATGTTTATAAACAATGTTTATAAATAATTTGAAATTCGTGGGCTAAAGTGGTATAAAATATTTTTATTTTTATTAATTCTCATTTCTTTTTGCAGTAAAAATGAATAATAAAAGTTAATCACTTAATTCAAAATTTTTTATAAGGTTTAAAAATATTATAAACAATTTACAAAACATGAAATAGAATCCTAGAAAAAAATTATTTTTTGATTATTGACAAAATTTTAAAAATAATTTCGAAAATCCTTTTTTTTATCAAAATTGTTTATAAAAATGGTAAATAATTTCAGACGAAGATTTTTATTTTAAATATCTATTCTGATGAAATACCAAGCAAAAAGTGAAAAAACATTTATTCTTCCATCCCTGAACTGTTTTTTCTATGAACATTGTTTATAACATTTTTAAATATTGTTAAATAACGTTAAATAAAAGTTTGAACTATTAGCAACACTTTGATTGCAAGAGAACGTAATATAATTAAAAAATAATTTTTTTATAGGATTCAATTTCATGTTTTGCAAATTGTTTATAAAAATTGTTTATAATATTTTTAAACCTTATAAAAAATTTTGAATTAAGTGATTAACTTTTATTATTCATTTTTACTGCAAAAAGAAATGAGAATTGATAAAAATAAAAAAAAATTTATACCTTTGGTTTCCTAAAGTAATTGTTTTTGAGACATTAACAAAACTTTTTGTAAAGCCTTCAATTCGCTGTAGGGTAGGCAAAAGTAATGGACGGCACTGAACATCTGTAATAAATTTTTAGGAAAGTTTCAATGTTGTGTAGGAAATTATACTTAAAATTTCTTTACTAATAATATATAAATGAGACTAATAGTAAAATAGTATATTATGGGTCAAACACGTAAAGCAATAGTTTTTAGGTGAGGATGTAATTTTCAGTACGAGCCATCGATAGTGCGATGCAGGTGAGACAAAGGCGAGACGTAGGGGAGTCAAAGCCGCACAGACGGCGAGTATTGAAAGGATCCGAACCTAAAAATTGCTACGTGCGAGCTGCATACGCTATTTTTCCGCCATTGATATGAAAAATTAAAACATTTATCAAATAGTATATTACATTATAAAGGCAAAAAGTTCGAAATTCCTGCACTGCGCGAAATGATGCCCTCGGTTTCGCCTCGGGCATCATCGCATAGTTTGGGGCTTTCGAATTTCTGCCTATGTAATGTATACTATTTCTCTTTATGTACGGTCGAAAGTACGCTTGCTATTTTAATGTTTTAAGAATATTGCAATCGTGTTTTATTTGACAGCCGGCCATCTTTATTTACTTTTGCTTCTCGCTTCAACGCTTCTATCGGATACTCGTGAAGCTCTGGTTTATTATCTGTCTCTCTCTTGTAAACGCAAGCACGAAAAAACATGTAAAAGATAAAGATATAAACTTAATACATACACATGTATACTCACACATATACACTCAATACATACACATATTATGTATACTCACACATATACTTTAAAAAAAAAAATTTTATTTCTTCTAAATAAATAAACCAATTGAAATAAATCAAGCTTGAATATTAAGGGGCTAAGATATACTTTCGTTTAGAAGTAGAGACTTTAAAGAATTTATTTTTGAATAATTATTTAACAAATTTGTTATAAACATTTTTTTTAATTCTCTGTGCCTTTAAATATTTTGAAAAAAAATTTTACATTATTAAAACTATTAGAAATCAAAATGTATAGTGCAACAAGACTATACTTAGTTTTTGATTAATTTTATGGTTATATAAATGTTAACTCGACAGTATTTTGTTTATTTCGTAGATGCAAGCAATGTTTTAATTGAGAAAAATATCAAACTCGCATATCCGCTCTATAATAATTTTGGTTATAACTTTTTAAAAATTGTTGCTCATAAATGTTCTCAACGAATTTTGATTTCTTATAGTTTTAATTTTATGTTGGAATTAAAAAAAAATTCAAGTCGCAGAACATTAAAAAAAATTATTTTTATATGAAAAACTTATTGAATAATTATTCAAAAATAAACTCTTAAAGAAGTCTCTAATTCTAAACGAAAGTATAATTATTTTATCCCCATTATTATATGCCCGCTTGATTCATTTAGGAGAAATAAAATTTTGTTTAAAAACTTGCAAAAAGTTCATTTTGTCGTAACGTTTATAAAAAAATATTTTTATTTCTGTTTTTTGGTAAATACATTCCTAAAGTCAAATAGAAATGTTTTTTCAGCATTTCGATTTAAAAAATATACTTTTTCCCAGAGACACCTATACTTTATCTATTATTTTTTTTAAACCTAAAAATTTGGCAAGGTACATTTTGGAAAGGTTTTTACGTGCTCCTTCGATTGAAAATAAGCATTAAAAAAATTTTTTTTTGATCCAAAAAAATCAAAATTAAAAATAAATTTTAATTTTTTGAAAAAGGTCCCATTTTTTAAACGAAAGCTAAGGTTTTTTCTTAAAAGGACATATAAATGAAAAAGTGGTGAAATTATGACCCTTTATTGTATGTCAATATTAAAATGGTTAATTATTCAATTATAACGTTAGTTGATAGTGGCGCACCCCGATATTTTATGGGTAAAATTAATAAACATTTGCAAAATAAATTAGGATTTATTGTACATAAAAATTATAGTAAAGTTCAATTAGCTAATGGCGAAATTGAAACTGTCTGAAGAAATTAGTGCCCCTATTGATTTGAATAATAAATGTCATCTATTAAAATTCAGAATCTTGAAATCTTTACCTGTTGATTTTATCATCGGATTAGATTTTTTGAAACTATTTGGTATGACTATCGATTATGGAAAGAAATGTTGGTATTTTAATGAAAATCCTAATAAAATTTTTGAATTTGATTTAATGGAAAAGAAACCCAATATGTGTTGTGGTTTATTAAAGTTGACTACTGAACAGACAGATAGATTAAATGAATTTCTTATGAAAATTCCTGAAAATGATTGTATGCGTGGTTTAACAAAATTAATTGAACATGTAATTGATACTGGAGATAATAAGCCTGTAAAACAAAGATATTATTCTTATTCTCCTAAATTACAGGAATCCGTATATTCTGAATTAGATATCCTGTTAAAATATGATATTATAGAACCTTCAAATAGTGCTTGGTCATCTCCTATTGTCATGATAAGAAAACCTGATGGTACTTATCGTTTATGTTTAGATTTTCGAGTTGTAAGTAAATTAACTAAAAAAGATGCTTATCATTTACCTAAGATTGACTCAATTTTACAAAAATTCCATGCTCGTAGCATGGAAGAGATGGGAACAAGGTATAGGAACAAAAATCAAGCAGACTTGCGTGAATTTCAAGTTAGCTTTTATTTTTCTCAGTCAAACTATATTCGACCTCTCCGTGCAATGAGAGGTCCGGCAATAGTTCTCAAAGTACATTGGTCGGTGATCTCTTTATATGCGCGCGCTGAGCGATGTCACATTCGCACGAATCGCGTACACGCACCACACAGCACTTCTTATAATTACATATGGAAATTTCGTGGCTTCACCGGTAAGCGGCCGAGAACAGGCGCCACCTACGATGAAAATACCGTAAGGTCGCTCATTTTCCAGGATGGATCAAAAGATAATAATGAGAGGAATATTCCCTCATGTCAACGTTTAATTTTAACCGAAGAAAGATTAAAAAAATTATTAAATAAAAGAGAAAAAGAAAACAGAATTGACGCCACGTGGACTGAAGAAGATACAATAAAATATAAGGCACATCCAGGATGGATCTACATTAAACCTTATATTATACTACAAAAAATTAGAGACCTACACAAAAATTTCATTCCATCCCTGTTAGAGGCTTATGATGCTGAAGATGAGTTCCGTAACATCAAAGGGAATTCTTCAAACATCTCAGATTATCCTTCATCTGCGGAAATTTCCACTCAAACTGATCCATCGAAAGAAGAAATTAAAACAATTTATGTCCTACCTTCGATTCCTCCTGCAACTATCAATGCCTCAACTCAAACTAACCCAATTTTGACAAAAAGTATAATTACTCAAACTTCTGATGAAAATATTATTCAGAAAAATGTCATGACCGAAACCAATTTTTTTGCCCTTATCGTCAATTAAATTAACTTTCCTTCCCATCAAATTTGAGTTTTCAAATTCAAATTCATGAATCTGCATTTCTTAATCCCTTGCCACCCTTGAACATCAAATAGTTCATTGACGTCTCGACACAATCTGATAAACTAATAACGATTAAAAAACAAGATTTTCAAAAACACAAGTAAACGATAAAGATTTACCTAAAGATAAAAAAAACTTTCTTGTAAGACGACATGTCATAACTCAAGTTTCTCCTCAAACGAGAACAGTCGGAACTCAAATCTTTTACAAGAATATGGACCATTAAAGACTCAAAAATCAAGTTCTTTTAAATCAAATAATGGAACAATTCCTAAGACTTTTTCAACTAAAGACAAACCAACTTCCCCTCGTTATGACTCAGATAAAGAAAATCTACAATCTGCTCAAAAATCAAGTTCTTTTAAATCAAATAATGGATTTTGTCCTGATAACCTCAATCAAACAGTACCGATTCCTTCGCTTTTAAATACGAAAGTAGCTACTCCAAATAATGTAAATCCTGCTACGTTACAATAGTTAAAAGCTGATGCGAGACCAGGTTGTTGAAACTGCGAATCTTTGGATAATTTCCATGCAGATTGTGACGATTTTATTATGCATATCTATTCTTTTGGATGTGGTTTACCAGATATTAGAATAGACCAATGCTGCGGTTGTCGCGAGAAATACATTATCCACAAAAATGACCAAATAAATAATTTTTTTTTGGTTTTTGACGTTTTACTCTTAAAATATTAAAAATTTTGAAAAATGTTCTACATAAAAGTTGTAGATCTTGTTAAGATAAATTTAAAAAATTTATACAGACCAATTTATTTTTATAAAATTGGTCTATTCTAATATCTGGTAAACCACATCGAAAAGAATAGATATGCATAATAAAATGGTCACAATCTGTATTTATTTATTTAAAAAAATTATTTTCTAAATTTTCTAAATTATATACCAAAATGACTTATTTGATTATTATTATTATGACCCTATATTTTTTTTCATATGAATAATATTTTGGAATAAAATAAATATTATTTTTTTATTATTATAATTTAAAGTTTTCCTTTTTGTTAAGCTTAATTTTTCATTAAGAAAAATTAATACCCAATTTTGTTTCTTTTTTTCTGTTTTATATAATTAAAGGTAGTAAAGACAAATCATTGTCTCTTAAGTAAAGACTCATGTACCAAATGTGTATTCATGCAGTATTATTAAAAATTAAGTAATATTATTATTCTTGTTTATGATAAATATTGTATATTAAGTAGCATTATTGATATTTAATAAGAGAAAAATATCACCTTTAATAATTTCTTTTTTGTAATAAATGCTATATTTAATTTTTTAAATTCTATGTTTCTTTTTCTTATTACCTCACCGATAATTAAAACATATTTAATTTTTTTAGACTCATTATTATTGACAACTATTAATGTTTAACCTTTATATTAATAACTAGCTGTCGTACCCGTCTTCGACGGGTTTTAGTTTCTTCAAGTACATTCAATAGTATGTCTACTAGTCTCCAAAAATGGGAAATAGTAGTGAATTTAATTTGACCAGAAGAAATAATAATTAGCTACCATTAACTATTTCATTAGAAAAATATTACTATTTAAAATCAGTGATTTACTTTTTATCATCAAATAATTTATTTTTATAATTAATTAGAATTCAGACAACAATGTTTGTCAATTATTTGTAGAAATTTAATAGTGAAGTCGAATTCGAACTAATTGTATCATAATTGCTAGATTCTAAAATAAGACCTATATTATAAGCTGAATTTACAGTTTTTATCGAGGAAATCCAATTCCTGCATATTTCCCTTTTTTCCGGATTGTGGAACCCCTGTTAAAAGTATTAGGAAAAACAAAAACCCGACGAAGAGTATTTTTATAAAATAAATAAATTTTTGCAGCAATTTGTAGTTTTATTTGTCGTTAATACTTATCAAGAAAATTTATATTTAATAAGAAAAGATACACGTGGAAAAATTTTGATAAACCTGGGAAAAACCGGGTAGTTTGTTAAACAAAAATAATAAAAGACACCCTGTTTAACTTTTGCCTTTATAATGCTCAAAACATCCCCAAAAATTAAATCTAGAATCTAGAATTCCAGTCAAATTAAATTCACTACTATTTCCCATTTTTGGAGACTGGTAGATATACTATTGAATGTACTTGATGAAACTAAAACCCTTCGAAGACGGGTACGACAGCTAGTTTTTAATATTTTTGAAGTTTTGCAATTCAAAAATGTTTGATTAATTATATAAACAAATAATTCTAGATTCCATTATTTTGACGTCAAAAGTTTATCAGAGACCCCGAAAAATACTACTGAATTAAGCTTGATAGTAAATGGTCTGTCAATTATAATTTTTCAATTTTTTGATATTAAAAACATTTTTATAGTTACTTCCATTTTATAGATAGTTATAGGACAATATTTTTCAAAATTATGCTAAAATATGACTAAATAACATGTAATATTTAATTACAGAAAGTGTAAAAGACATACATTCAAAAATATAAAGTTTGGAAATTTTTCAAATTTTTAAAAAAATGTAATTTCTCCTGTTCTATTTAACATATTTAAAAACTGTTAATTTATTGTTTATATATATAGCTTACAAAATTCAGAACTGATTATTTTACTGCAATCTGATATAATTAAAAAAATTTTTTTTTTGAATTTTTTGAAAAATTAATAATTTTTTTCATATTAGTATTATTATTTTTTAATTTAATTTATTATTATATATCTTCAAAATCATTTATATGATTAATAAATTAAAAAATTTATGCCAATTTGCAAAAATTGGAAAACATTTTTTTTTAATTTTTGGAAAAATTCATAACTTTTGTTCAACTCAATATTTTTTCATCAAATACAGCTAATATTTTAAGTTAGACCAATACCTAAAAGATTGTTAAATTTTACTTTAATCGGTCAAGACGTTTTCAAGTTATACGCGAACAAAATTTTGCAAATATACATACATACACATACATACATACATACAGACAGGAAATTTTCTATTACCATTTTTGGATTCTCAGTTGCTCAAATAAATAAATTATGCTAAAAAAATTAATTTCTTGCAATGTATAGACAAAAGTCTGATTTTATTAATATAGATATATATTCTATGATCAGTTAAGGAATATCGGTTACAAAATTATTCTGTATTTAAATTTTTCTTATTGTTTACTACTGAATTCTGAATAAATCTTCTTATTATCTACTTTTCTTTTAAAATTTCTATTCTTTAGCTTAAAAGATCCTTGGTCTTTGCTAAGGAAGGGAGTGTGTGACGCTGTAAAATTTTACTTAATTTTACAAGTCACAATTTTTATTTTTAATTAATTAATTATCAATTTTGATAATTTTGAACATGAAATTAAATAATATTTTACTTAATTTTCCATTAATTATTTTATTCAAAGATTGTAACGGATATTCTAAGATTGATTGTTAGGTTAAATTTAATTTTAAGTCAATTAATTCTCGTATTTTGGTAAAATACCGTTTCTGATTCCTGTATCAACTTCCTATTTCCTTAGTCATCGTGGGGTATTATTGGCTTTATTAATTAATAAATTGGACTATTTATTTATTTATTGGACAATATAATTTTGCAAGATTCTGGATTAAATTCAAATTTTACAGCATTATGTTACCTGATCTTCCTGTCAACTAATCATAACATTTAAACCATTTTTTGAATTTTTTCTGATCCATGGCCCAAGGATATTTTGTTATTTTGGAATTAATTTATGTTTATTTATGGATTTATTGGATTTGTCAATTTTATGAAGACAATTATGATGTCCTTGGTAGAATTTATTGAGCCTTCCGTCTCCTATACGCAAAGCTCCTATGCCGGTGGCCCATTTAAATCGTCATACACACTTGATGCTAAGAAATATAAACAAATTACACAGGCCAACAAAATTTGATTCAATTTACTTTCCAAGAATCAGACAATACTTTTCCGAAGGATTTCGACGTGCTGAATCCGAATCCGACCTCAAAAGGGGCCCATCACGTCAGGTTTTCGAGATATTTTAACCTAAAAATGCAAAAAGCCTGTTTTTAGTTATATTTGATGTCATGAAACATCAAGAAATAATTTTTTTCTCTAAAAGGTCAATATTGAACCTAAAAGTGCTACTCTTCCCCTTTAATATCCATTTTGAAAATTTTAAAAATCTTCTATTGTCTCTGAGTAATCGTTTAATGAATTTTCTGAGTTTGTCGAATTCTTCGAAAACTGAGTAGAAACAAAGAAACTTTGATAATAAAGCAGAATTTAACTACAAATATCTAAATTTTCAATAGTTCTGAGGATTTTCGATATAACTGAATACGAATTCAATATAAGATTCACAAAAATTCAAAATGGCGTATACAATATGGCAGACGATTTATTTAAAATTGATTGTATTTCCCTAAAATATGCCATTTTTGAACCAGTCAATCTGATATTGAATTCGTATTCAGTTATATTGAAAAAACTGAAAACTATTTAAAATTTAGATGTTTGTAGTTAAATTATGCTTTATTCTCCAAGTTTTGTCTATTTCTACTTGGTTTTCGAAGTATTAGACAAACTCAGAAAATTCAATAAACGATTACTCAGAGACAATAGAAGATTTTTTAAATTTTCAAAATGGATATTAAAGGGGAAGAGTAGCACTTTTAGGCTCAATATTGACCTTTTAGAGAAAAAAATTATTTCTTGATGTTTCATGACATCAAATATAACTAAAAACAAGCTTTTTGCATTTTTAGGTTAAAATATCTCGAAAACCTGACGTGATGGGTCCCTTTTGAGGTCGGATTCGGATTCAGCACGTCGAAATCCTTCGGAAAAGTATTGTCTGATTCTTGGAAAGTAAATCTTGTCGGCCTGTGTTATTGGAATTATTCCCGTTGTGTTTTTCGTATCATGATTTCTACATCAAAATAGTATTAGAAGAAAATGGAGGAGTGTCTAATAAATTATTTATCAATTAACAACATTTGGATTCAAACAAATTGAAGTTTTAAGAAGAATTCAAAAATTGAGGCCCTGATTTCAATTGTTACACCACTCTTTGTTTTCGACGTTTATGAAGCAGACGACAAATGAAGTGCGTAACCATAGAAACGAAAGTAACGAAGCCAGATTTTCACTGTTTCTATTCATTCGTTCTTCAACAATCCTCGAATAATAGTGTCTAAACCAAAAAGTGTCTAAATTAATTATTAATTTCCTTTTCTTGTGTCTCCTTTTTGTGCTTTTCACATTTATTGGTAAGCAGATTTATTTCAAAAAGAAAAGAATTCAGTAAGAATCTTTATTTTATTTTAGAATTTATTAATTTAACTGATGTAATATATGGGTGTCCATCTTTGATTTTGTGATTGATTTCCTTTACTGATTTTTTTATTATTTCTTTCTTTTGATAATTCTCAATTTGTTATATATGTTTTAATTACGCTGTGTCTATTTTTATATAGAGGAATAAGAGGAATGAATTATTTCGCCCGCAATGAAAACTGAGTAAGTGGGGGAAACGGGCGAAATAAGAAGAATGAATAATTTCGCCCGTTTTTGATTTTTTAAATAATTTTTATGAGAAAAGAGGTTAATTTGTCACTTGCTTTTGCTTGTGTATATATATTTGACGATTTGACGTATACAAGGAGTGTGAATATAGGTTAGATTCGTTTTCGTTGCGCCGTTGCGCACGCGCCAAATTCAAATTCAAATAATTATGTGTGGATCATTTTAGAGATATTTTATTAGAAAATAATTAATGTGTATTGTTTTAATTATAATATTTTTGTAAATATAGCTCAACAAATGTTATATATTATTAAAGAAGGTAAGTATTAATTTTTCTAATATTATATGAATTCTGAATAGCAAAATTTTACTGTATGAATGTTCGATGTTGTATATGTACAACTACATAATTTTTGTAATAAATGTAAATAATAGAAGGAAATAAATTTCAATTGTATAAAAGTATAAATTATGCCGTTTTAAATTTTCGCGGTTTCAAAAATATTTATCCTTTGTCCTTTATTTGACTTTTTGTGATACAAAATTTAAATTTACATTATTTGTATCCGAGATTTTTATAAGAACGGTTGTGTTCGTGAGTTTGCAGAGTAAGTAAACGAAAATGAATTCCGAAACAGGGAAAAAAGGTATGTAGAAATGAATTTATTACTTAAATTAATGAAAAATTAAATAAAATTTTAAATATAATTAATATTACAATTTTAATTTTTATAAAATATTTAAATTTACACCTCTTAATTTCATTAATAATTAGCATTAATAAAAGTAATATTTTTAATTTATTGTATTACTATAATAGTAGATTATTTCCTTTTTTTTAAATAAACAATTGTTTAAAATGTTCTTTTCTTTATAATAAAAATGTATTTAAATAATGAAGATTTATAAAACTTTTAATTTTAATACGATTATAAATATTATAATATATAATAATCGTATTAAAATTAAAAGTTTTATAAATCTTCATTATTTAAATACATTTTTATTATAAAGAAAAGAACATTTTAAACAATTGTTTATTTAAAAAAATATTATAGTAATACAATAAATTTAAAAAATTACTTTTATTAATGCTAATTATTTTTTATATTTAAAGCAGAATGTCTCCAAGTTGGGGAAACTTTTGCAACTTTTTGTGATCTCAAAAAGAGATTGGAGAAGTATGAGAGGGAAATATTCTCAACTTTTAAAGTTCGAAATTGTGTCACAAGAAGCCGAGGAGAGAAAATTTTAAAGGACAAATTTTTGAAGGAGGGCCTCGATTATTACTCTATTAAATACGTGTGTAAACACGGAGGGAGAAATAATCAACAATCCAAGTCAACTGGACAGCGAGAATCCAAGTAAGTGAAAAACCGTTAACTTTTATTTACAAACAATTTTAAAACGTCATTTTTTCATAATGAATTTTTTCAATTAATAGTTAATTAAATAACAATTTTAAATTATTATGTATTATTAATTTAATATTTAAATGAATTTAATTTTTATAATTCCTTTTTATTATTAAATTAAAAATCTATTAAAAATAAAAGTAATAAACAGAAATAATAATATTAAAAAGTAAAGTAATAATAACAGTTTTATCATTTCTATCAGAACTTTCCAGTTGGGCTGTGAGGCGTATGTAATGGTAGTCGCTAATAAGGATGGAAATTCTTTAGTTATAAAGAATTTAAATTTGACTCACAACCATTCAACATCAAAGGTATGATCTAAATTATTTATATAACTTAAACAGCAAGAAATAACATAATATTGCAAAAAAAATTTGTTATTATTGATATATATATGTTTTAATATTTATTATTTTATTCATTAATTTAAATATTTATAATTATTTTATTAATTGATTGTAATATTGATAACTATTTCAATAATTCATTTTAATATTTGAAAATTAGCGTTTCGAGCGTATGAAAGCTTAATCACAGTTTTTTCAAGTCAGGGGAATCAGGAAAAACCACGTTGGTGAAGTTTACAACGTTTATTGTAAACGACTTCTGAAGAAAAATATTTTTTAATTCAATTTTTTATAAACCCCTTTCTGAAATTGCGTCATTTTCGGAAAATGCGCCTCTTCTTGAAAATGAGTCGAATCTCGAGGAATGTGTTTTATTGGATTTGGTTTGCGATGTTGTCAATGTATCAAAACTTGATGACAATCAAAAAAAATCTTGTAAAATGGTACAAATTGAAGAGGTTTCTGAAAGACATACTAATGTACTTCAAAAAATCGATTGGAGTGAAGTACGGAATATTAAAATGCCTCCAGCGCAAAAAATGAAAGGGCGGCCTAAAAATTCATTGACAACAACGCCTATTGGACTTGCTAAACCAAAAAAAAATTTAAAACAGACTCTTACTTTTGAGAGAAAAAGTTTAGAGTCAAAAACAAGACAAATTTTGCAATGGTTCGTAGGTCCATTAGTAGCAGAAAAAGCTATTTTGGGCCAGCAAGTTGATGAATCGGAGGTCGAAGTTCAACTGGCCAACATACCATCTGCCATTTTTGGACGAGGAGATAAACTTGATGATAATAAAAGAATATTTTTCCGAGGATGCATGGGCGGCTGTCACCGACATCTGCAGGTTAAAAGCAAAAGAAAATATTTGGTACTGTGGCCACTGTCATAGAGATATAGAAGAGGAACCAGACCAGAATAAGCTATTAAAAAAGATTGAAAACAATGATGGCTCTATAAGATGCGATAGCTGTTTGGAATGGTTCCATCAAATATGCGTTAATTTGAAAAAGCTTCCCAGATCGAAAAACTGGTTTTGCAAAAATTGCAAATCCATTTAAGACTTCTTTATATTGACTTACAGATTTTTATTTCAGAACTATATATATATATAAATGTATAAATAGATTTTTATTTAGAGAACAAAAAATTTTTACACTTCAATGTTTAAATATTTACAATATATTTATAAAAAATTGAAATTAAAATTCAATTTTTGAAGTTAAAGAATCTTTAAGGTCAGTTATATTTTATATATAAGACAAATAAAACTAAAACATTAGGACAAATTGTTATGTATAAAAGTGTACAACTTTTAATTTTAAGTTCACAAAAAATGTTTATAAATAAATAAAATGTAAACAAAAATAAATAACATTTTATTATATCGTTTGTAAAATGAATGTCATCAATGAGAAGTACACTGACAAAACATTTTACTCGTTTCAATTAAAAAATAATTTTAAGCGATTTTGTTTAATTGAAATTAGTCTGTAAGCTTAATTCCAATATATAGAAAATATTTACTGCTTTGATTCGAAAATAATTTTTGTTTGAATAATTATGTTTAATTCAAACATATTTTCTGTTTTGGTGTAAGGAAGAAATATGATTAAAAATTTTATGTTTCATTCAAACTTAAAAGTTGATAATAAATAATTTAAACTTTACTATAAATTATGTTTAAATTAAATATATTATTTTTTGAAAAGAACCAAAAAATATGTTTCAATTAAATTTAAACTTTTGAAAATGTGCTTCTCTTATTTCAATTTAGCGCGTGCGCAACGGCGCAACGAAAACGAATCTAACCTATATTCACACTCCTTGTATACGTCAAATCGTCAAATATATATACACAAGCAAAAGCAAGTGACAAATTAACCTCTTTTCTCATAAAAATTATTTAAAAAATCAAAAACGGGCGAAATAATTCATTCTTCTTATTTCGCCCGTTTCCCCCACTTACTCAGTTTTCATTGCGGGCGAAATAATTCATTCCTCTTATTTCGCCCGTAAACGGGCGAAATAGACACAGCGAATTTAGAATGATATAGTAAATCTTGGAATTTCCGTGACGAACGAATCTTTAAATTATTATTTTGATTATTGTTAATTCTTAATCAATTGTAGGGGAGACCGGGGCTAAACCGGACAAGTCAAATATTTCCGAAACCGTGAAGAATTTCAAATCGTGTAAATAACCTATGAACGCGCAATTTCGTGATGCATATGCTGCATGAGGTTTTAGGGATGTGTCCATTTTCTTGTAATAATAGTTGCCGTTAATATGTGAAAATGTCATTTCTTGAGGTAAAAGTAAAAAAAAATTTTCTTCATTTTTTTGGGTTTTTATCGTTAAAATTAAAGTGAAAATATCATACGGCCATTTTTCTTTTAGCTCAAGGTGTACTGAGTTTAGTAGAAAAAAAGTTTAATGGAAAACATTAAGAAGAAAAAATATATTGCAGGTTAATTATTAGATGACGGTGTGGGGCTGAATCGGACATCGTGATTAAAAACAACCAAATATTTGAATTCTTTAATTTATTTTATATTAATTAACTATTTTATATTATATTCCTTGCTTAGAACCACTTTATAAAGAAATAAATAAAGAATTTATTTTAAAACTCGAATTCGCAAGCGAGTTGCTACAAACAGACAAGCCTGAAAACTGTAATTCATTTTATATTATAATTATTACCGATTTTACATATTATATTATATTCTTTGTATAGAAATATCTACAAATAAATAAAAGAAGAATTGATTAGACTTTTTTACAAAAAAAAATTGAATTTGTATCTCATTCTTTAATTAATTGGTCGTGTCCGATTTAGCCCCATGGGGTGACCGGTTTAGCCCCACCAATTTTCGGATTTTCGTTTTTGAGGTAGTCACCTTCGAAGCAATATATCTCTAAAGCTATTGTACTTTTTTTGAATCGAACAAGTGCGATTTGTAGGTGAAAGTACAAGCTTCAAAACGGTATATTACACTTTAGCAAAAAGTATGTTTTTGTATGAGTTTTCTGGTCAAAGACCAAATCCGTCAGGTTTAGCCCCGGTCTCCCCTATACAATATTGTAATATAAATGAGTAATTGAAATTGTAATTGATTGTTTTTAAATGAATTCTCTCTTAATTGATTTTTGATTGTAGATAACTAATTTTTTTAGTCTTTATTGCCAAAGACCTCCCCTCTCTACCGTTTAATTTTTGAGTAGCCGAATAATTTCGAAGTCGTTGCTGATAATTAATTTTCTTTTGGAATTTGACTTAGTCTGGTGCACAACAATAATTTTTTTTAATTTATAATTTTTTAATTTCTTAATTTTTGCAACGCCAGTGTAACCTCAATTTTATATTATATATATATATATATATATATATATATATGGGCAATTCCACGTGAGATTTTAGTCGACCTCTTAAAATCGGCCAAAAATATTTTTTTTCTATTCTGTATCGAAAAAAATAGATACGTATTTTTTTATTTTTGTTTAATTGTCAAAATTTTTGAGTTATGAATTTTCGAAATTTTGCATTTTTAATCATAGACCTATATTCAGTTGCTTATAAGTCCGAAAATATTGAGTTTAGAATAAAGTTGTCAAAGAACGAAAGTTTTAGTTTTCTTTCGACTTTTAGGAAATGAAAACAAAAATTTTTTTTTTCATTTTTCATTAAAAAAATAAAAAATTTTTATAAACAAATTAATTTTTTTTAACTTTGGGTATGATAAATTTTTAATTTTCTTTTTTTAAAACATACCTGTAAATGATAAGAAGGTTTTGCAAAAAGTTTTAGAGTGGGCCTAACAAGTTTAATAGGTTAAAAAAAATAATTATGCTGCCCGTGCAGGGCGAACGCTTGCTGCGCAGAGGGATTTTTTTACAATTTATTATTAAAAATTTTCTAGAGCCTTCAAATTTTATCGGAATTTAATTATTAATACTCATGGTCTAGATTCTAACCTCAACGCAAAACGGTGTCATGGGACTGCGCCCTAAGTAATATAGGTAGGGTAGAGGCAGGGTTGCGCAGTTACGCGTAACTCGAGGTTTTCTACGTATATTACATGTATGTTACATGAGGTAACATACGTATGTTACCCCCCACTCTCGAAAAATACATGCATGTATCAATGTAAGGACGTAACATACTAGGTAACATACAGTAACAAACCCAGGTAACATACATGAAGTATGTTACGTACCCATCTCTGGGTAGAGGGCCCCAAGGTTACTACTCTAGGGAAATTCTTGTGCATTATTTGGCATCACTAAAAGCTTCAGGTTATTTTAATTGTTTATGACGACGAAGTTTTTGCTTATGTTTCAACGTGTTTGTTTCCAACAATGACATAGTTAAATTTCGGTAATAAAAATTTTTAAAGCATTGATGATTACAGTTAATAGTTTAAAAGTTCTAAACGTTGTGGTAATTTTATTAACATGTAATACAATAATATTATAAATGAATGTCGATAAAACTGTGTGTTATACAATTTTTGGATAACTAAATACTAAATTATTTTATTATTCATCATAAAATTTTACAAATCAATAAAATTTTCATTTTTCATAATGTATTTTGAAAAATTTTATATCGTAAAAAAGTCAAAAGTGATATTACATAAAAACGCATGATGGGCCACGACACCAATTTAAAATTTTTTTACGATATAAAATTTATCAAAATACATTATGAAAAATGAAAATTTTATCGATTTGGAAAATTTTATGATGAATAATAAAATAATGTAGTATTTAATGTTTGAAATAGGATAAATAATTAACAATATTTAATTTTTATTTGGTTTATACACCTGTCTTCAACCTTACATATTTGGCTATAAAAGTGTTTCTTTACATCTCGTAAATTTCTCTTAAAAACATTTCTTAATCCTAAGTTATGCGTCTGCAGAACGTCTTGAAATTAGGAGTACTCGCATTTGCCTGGACTACTCGTCTAATGGATTTTCTCGCCAGAGGAGAAGGAAACTGTACAACCGGTTTATCGACAGCTGAGTTCTAATGATGTGCACTGGACAATAATCGACAGTGCACATCGTTATACCTTGACGTCAAACCTCCCGCTTTATATATCACAAAAGTTTTGAGAAAACACCGGACTATAGCGAGAGTCGAAGCGCTGTCACTAAGTACTAACTCTGCACTCAGGTCTGCTTAACCTCGACGATCGCAAGCCAAGAAGTATCATCACCGTGATACACCATCGGTAATTAACATTTTACAATGGCTTCTTACAAGCAAAAAAATAATGTTTGCATTTATTGATTCTGCAATTATAAACCAAAAACAATACATATAAAATAAAATTACCTTCAATTAATTTTTGAAACTATTTTTTTTAATTTTTCAGTGAATTTTTGAATGGTAGCCACCTTGGGGACACTTTTTTTAAAAGCAAAATTTCGGCTGGTTTTCTAAAGTTTCCTAAATTTTATTTTTCTTAGTAAAATAAAATTTTGCTACAAAGTTTGCTAAGGTTGGACGCCTTTTTATAGGTAGCAGAGACAGTGTTTGCTTGGTACGTAGAAACGGAGACTTGAAATTATCCGAATAAGAGATATAGTACTCTAATATGACAGTAATTGGTTTTAAAATGTTAATGCGTACTCAAATTTGAAATAATTTCTTAAATCATAATAAATTTACAAAAGAGATAATTAATACACTTATTTTTATTCTGTATAATGCAATGTAAGTTCATCTTATTTGGCATAGTAATTGTTCAGCGATATCTAGTTGAATCTCTAAGGAATTAAATTTAGACAGACTAAGATGCTACTATGAGAGCGTTATCTCTGTGCACACAGCGCCTGCACGTGTTCTTCCTTATGTGTTACGTGAATACCCTACCCAAATGCCAGAAGAGGAACGTTCCTCCCTTCATACGTCCTTAATGTTAGATAGAGCTAGAG
The DNA here is from genome assembly GCA_032872475.1 of Leptopilina myrica (nomen nudum). Lineage (NCBI taxonomy): Eukaryota > Metazoa > Arthropoda > Insecta > Hymenoptera > Figitidae > Leptopilina > Leptopilina myrica (nomen nudum). The sequence continues at coordinate 10,769,598 of CM065466.1, forward strand.
TGTACCTGGAAATTAATGCGACTTTAACAGCAAAGCTATCAACTGCTGCTATCGCAAGTCATTTACATTTGTCTCGCGGCAAGCGTAATGTGCGTAGACTAACAATTTATTTGAAGCATTAAATAAAATTAATCTTATTAAAACACTTTTATCAAAATACATAATTTGATAAAAAGTTTAAAAATTAATATGATCAAGTAATCTCTTAAAAATACTTCACAATGCTGACATAATTTATAAATAACAATTCATGCTTACTTTGCTGTCAAACAACAATAGTTATATTCACTTACATTTAGTGTTCAGTAGATTTTAAATCCACTTATTGTTAAAATAATTGTATGTGATTGATAACTGATGACATATTACATTAAAATTAATTACAGTTGGTTGAACCCAGGTAAAAATGATTCCCACGAAATTCGTACGAATTCTTTTGTCGATTTCTTTCAAAATTGTCGACCAATTTTTTAAGCTAATTCCGTACGATATTCAAGCGTATTTTCGTAAGCAAATCTGGTAAAATATTTTGAAACATTTTTTAGCTGATATTTCGTATGGAAATCTATACGAATTTCCGTGCAGAATTTTCTAATTAATTTTTTACATTAATCCGTTCGTAATTCGCTCGAATTTCGTACGGATTGCTTTTTAAAGAAATCATCAACTGAATTTCCGTGTGAATATCCATACGAGTTTCCGAGCGAACATTTTTTGAAAATCCTTTAAAAATGCGGGTATTATTCGCACGAATATTCGTGACAAAAAACATAATATTATGTGGAGATCCACATGAAAAGAGACAACTTTGTCGGTTATAGATTCCGAGATAATCGCAATTTACTATTTTTCGCTTCCTCCTTCAGAGGAAGCTTTGAATTCGTGATCGTGACGATTTTCAGTTTTTCAAAAGAAGGTTATATGGACTTATTTTTTAAGAAGAAGAAGAAAGAAGAAGACTCATTTTTGTCTAGAGTACATGTATATAAAATTCTGAGCAAATGTCCAGATGTACACTACCGTCGGGAATTATCGGTACGGCTGCACGCGCACATTTGTCAAAAAACATGCTCCGATGAGATGAAACTTCAATGATCACACATATATAAGTTTCAAATTTTTTCTGTAATTTTTAAATATTGTGCAGGGGTTAAAAAAATTTTATTTTTTTGTTATATTTGACGATTGCTGTAATTTTTATATAAATGATTGAAGTTTTCAGTTATGTATCATTTCTTTTGGGCCGTGCGCGTGCAGCCGTACCGATAATTACCTGGTTAGTAATATATATATATATATATATATATATATATATGTGTGTGTGTGTGTGTGTGTGTCACAAAATATTGTGAACAATTTACCTTAGACACGTTTCAATGAATTTTCCTGAAATTTTGTAGGTACATTGCAGTCATTAATACATAGAATCTGACACAAGGATTTCCAAATATATCTGAAAGACTTTTTTAAACATTTTTTTCAAAATTAAAAAAATTTTTATTTTTTGAAATAACTTTTTTCCATATCTAAAGTTTAGTTAATTCTTGTTAAAATTACATTCCTGAAATGAAAACAAATCGATTGATGTATATAAACTATACATTACATAAAAATTTGTAAAAGTAATCGCTGTTTATATTGTTTTTAAAAAATTAAAATTTGTATCTCTTAAGGTTGCTAAAATTTTACTTTAAAATAATTACTATTCAATAAAAGATTAAGAAATTGGTGTATATTCTATTACGAAAGCTAAATGTTCGTGGAATAAACAACTTGTTAAATAAATTATCGAATCTTTTTTTATTCTTTTTTCTTCGTCTACAGGGTCTCACACGTCGAATCATGCGTTTTTCATTAATTTATTGATACTTTAAGTACTTTATTTCGTTGTTAGACAGAAAAATGAAGGGGGACCAACTTAATCGGTCTTTTGCAAAAGTTGTTTCTAATTCAAAATGGAGGAGACACAAAAATTTGAAACCTTTCGATTTTTCATCTTAAAGGTGTACTAGACTTCATTCAACCCTCATCTGAATAACTTTCCAGAAGAACCAGAGAAATTCTTAGTACAATTTTTAATGTCGTTTTTTCAGAAATTAAAATTTAAATATTCCCTAAACTTATTCACTATAAAGTCCCTTAAATTTTTTTATATGTAGAAACAGATTTGCTAAGGTTCACCAAAAACATGTCTTTTCTTTTAAATAGGAATACTTTCAGTTTTTTAGTGTATAGACCACTAAAAATAATAAACAAACTCCTCTTATTTTTTAGAAGCAATTTTCCACTTGTTACATTAATTATACAAAACAGAGAAAACAATTAATATTTAAAAATAAAACATATCCTTCCAACCTCCAAAAGAAAAAATGGCTGCTTTAGACTAATAAAAATAATAAACAAACTCTTACTTTTTTTAAAGCAATGTTTTTATTAGTTGGTTAACTTCAACAGAATATAGAAAATATTTAATTTTTAGAAAATGAAACATATTGTCCCAACCCCAAAAAGTAAAAATGTCTGCTTTAAGGTACCGTCCCATGATGGCGTAAAAGCGTTGGCGTCAGTTGGCGTAAAGCAGAAACCACGCGATAGAAAGAGATGAACAGATATCACGTTCTCACTCACTCACATGGTTTCTGCTTTACGCCGACGCTTTACGCCGTCATGGGACGGTACTTTTAGACCAATAAAAATTAAAAATAAATGCTCCTATTTTTCTAAAGCAATTTTCTATTTATTATTTTAGTCCAACAAAATTGAGAAAATATTGAATTTTTAAAAAACAAGACACATTGTGCCAACCCTCAAATGGAAAAATTGCTGCGCTCTAATAGACCAATTGAAATCGGAGATAAAGTACTAGTGCTTTTCAGAAGCAAATTTTTTGTTGGTTTACTTCAACAAAATAGGCAAATATTTTTAAAATCTAAGAAAATATAAAATTTACTCTCAACCACTTAAAAACTGAAAAATTACTAACCAATAAAAATACGATTCAAACTCCTCTTAAAAAAACTTTATTCGTTGGTTCTCCTCCATAAAAAATGAAATCTTTAGAAAAATAAAAACATTAAAACGTTTCCTATAGTTTAAATCTGCCCTTCATTGGTGTTAAGTATGAATTAGATTATTCGGAATCATGTTATTAAAGAAAATCTATATATTAAGCGAATTCAGGCTTAACTGTATCGAAAGTAATTTTCGATAAGTTAAATTAATGACTTAATATTTATTCACCCCAAGATAGATGTTAAATTCTTCAAAGGAGACACTAGTTATATGAGTATCCTGTTAAAAATTCCTGTGAAGGATCTTATACAGGATTCTGTTTCACAAATATTCGTAAGATCCTTTGCAGGTTCGTACATAAGAACGCTACTGCGTTCTACCTAGGGTACCTAGGGTTCCCTAATAAACCTTAATAAGATCAAGCGTGTTATCCTTTGTACCGAAACGAACAACAACATAGCATACTGGACAGTTTCCTTCGTAAAATCATTTGCAAGATCTGGCATTATCAATCTGGAAGTAAAATCTTAGCTTAAAATCCCCGTACAGGATCCTTTCGGGATCCTGTGCAGGTTCCGATGCAGGAACTTTAGCTATTAAAGGTTCATGTAAAGGTTTCTGTACCGGAACACTTGCAGGAACCTGTATATGAAACTTTGTAGAGGTTCCTGCACAGGAACCTTTGCAGTTTTGCACACTGCAGGTACTTAAGTGTAAATGATCCTGTAAGGGACCCGTAAAAGATCCTATACGGTCTCTTTAATTAATTTATTTATATTTTTAACTCCTGCGCAGTAGTTTTCTATGTGTTTTTCGAATGCGCAAACCATTTTTCTGTCCAACAGTGTAATAATGCTGTGTAACATAAAAAACATGTAAAACTTAACATTTAAAAAATTAAAAAGTTTCCTGTAGAGGATCCTGTAAGTGTTCCTGTACAGTACCCTTGCAGGAACATTTAATAGCTAAAGTTCCTGCATTGGAACCTACACAGGATCCCTAGAGGATCCTGTACACGGATTTTAAGCTGAGTTTTTTACTTCCAGATTATTGTTAATGCAAGATCTTACAAATGATTTTACAATTTAAGCCCAAGATGCTATGTTGTTGTATGTTTCGGTACAAAGGATAACACGCTTGATCTTATTAAGGTTCATTAGGGAACCCTGGGTAGTAGCGTTCTTATGTACGAACTTGCAAAGAATCTTACGAATATTCCTGGAACAGGATCCTGTATAAGATCCTTCGCAGGGATTTTTAACAGGGTAGTACAAATATAAGTAAAATTTAATTCATAAAACTTGAAAATTAATAGAAAAATCGAACAATAAAGAAATATAAACTACCTTTAAAGTATTTAAGTGTACAAATTGTGGTAAATATTTTTTAAAATGTCCTTCTAATAGAATATAATTAATATAAGATTCTCAATATTCATATAACAATATAGTATCAATAAACCAACAAACAATTTTTATTTATATAATAATTACACAAGCCTGCGAAAAAATAAGTATTTGGTGCGCTGAATCCAAATCTGGCAACGAAAACCTCCCATAACGTCAGGATTTTGAGTAAAGTGGGGGAAAATTTCAAAAAATCATGTTTTTCACTGTTTTCGAAAATTTCTACCGGGTAAATCCAACGTGCTAGAGACTTGCCATATGAGTCAAATTAAAGCCTGAACCCTGTACTTTAAGAAAATAAAGCGGTATTGCTGACAACAAACTAAATTAGCCGTCAAAATAATTGTTTTAACAGTTGGCAAGCATAAAAAATTGACTCACACAGCCCGTGAATACAACTGTTTTAAAAGATGATTGGATTCGCTTAGAATTTATGTCTTTGGGGCCAAAATATGATGTAAAGATATAAAATCTGTAGTTCGATTCATAATCAACGACCCAAAAAACCCCTGAGTAACAAGCTTCAAGTGAATTTGATTAATTTTGAAAAATAAGGCCGCTATATTAAATCCGATATTTTGAATTTTGAAAATCTGACAACATATTCGTAATCGGCGATCCCAAAAGTCCCTCAGTAACAAATTTTAACCGAATCCAATCATTTTTCAAAATAATTTAATTTACGGACAGTGTCAGTCAATTTTTATGCTTGACAACTGTTAAAAAATTATTTTTAGGGTTTCGTGGCTAAGGGCCAAAACCCTTATAGCGAGACTTCGATGTCCGTCCGTAGTTTTTACGTCTTAAGTCTTATAGCGAGACGATGGTATAAGAAGGTCGTAAGTATTACGACTTACGTCTTAAGTCTTACATCTATGGTATAATAATGTCTTAAGTCCCATAAGTCTTAAGTATTACGACTTACGTCTTACGTCTTTGGTATAAGAAGGTATAAGAACGTCTTAAGTATAACGTCTTAATCCTTATGTCTTGCTAATGTTTGCCACAACAACCGTTACTAAGGCAACGGTTGTCATAACAACTGTTGTTAAGGTAATGCGGTTGTTAAGTGAAAGTAAAAACTCATAGTTTTTATTATTTATTTTTTTATACATTTTTTTAATTTATTCATTATCATTATCATCATTTTTGTCATTTTAAGCCTCAAAACCCTATGATGTAGGCGCATTGCGCATGCTTCTCTGCCTAATTTTTTAAGGCTAATTTACTTTGTTGTCAGCAATATCGCTTAATTTTCTTAAAGTACAGGGTTCAGCCTTTAATTTGACTCATATGGCAAGTCTCTAGCACGTTGGATTTACCCGGTAGAAATTATCGAAAACAGTGAAAAACATGATTTTTGGAAATTTACCCCCACTTTTCTTAAAATCATGACGTGATGGGAGATTTTCGTTACCAGATTCGGATTCAGCGCTCCAAATACTGTGGGAAATCATTTCTCGACCTCTGACAACGGCCATTTTTATTTTTTGCAGGCTTGTGTTATTATGTTTTAGTGTAAACTTGTAATGTGTGTGTAAAAATACATAAAATTAGAATATTTAATAATTTACTCACCACCCAGCTTAAAATCCCCGTACAGGATCCTTTGAGTATCATTTGAGGATCCTGTACAGGATCCCATACAGGATATTGGGACAAGGTTCCTACGCAGGAACCTGCATAGGAACCCATATGGGAACCTTGGTTGTTAAGATTTCTCACCGGTTCCTGTGTGGGAACCTGAACATAAAATTCTCCAGAAAATTTTTGTTTCGTAGGAACCTGCATGGGATCCTACACAGGAGAGCTTTTATTGACTTCCTGCATGGGAATCTATGTAGGATCCTATACGGGAACCGTTGTATTGGGTTTGTTGAGCTTTTTATGTACAGAATCCTATGTAGGAAACGGTACAGTTTCCTTTGTGTTTCTAGAATTTAAATAGAGGTTCCCATATTGGTTCCTGTAAATTTTTAAACCTTTACTATTCAATTTTAGATAGTTGTAAAAGTGAAATAAAAATCACAAAAAAACATTCTTCTAGTCAAGAGAAACTTCAAATCTACTTCCAAACTTAGTAAAGTTTTTAAAAAGAAAACTTAATATTTTTTGTGCGTAAATGTCTATATAATTCTTATATATTTATTTTAAAAACAGTTATAAATTTAATGGAAAAATAAATATATTATGAAGAAATTTGTAAATAAAAAATTTTTTAATAAAAAAAATTGATTTATTACAAGACAAGAACTTAACTCACTTTACTAGTGAGCTGTTAGAATATAAGCTTTATAAAAGCATTTATTATACGAATTAAATACAAGAAGTATCTCTCTGCAATTTTTAATTTATAATCAGCATTTCTTTCGCATAATATAAATAATTATAAGGAAACAGCTGAGGTAGTTATAAATAAAATAAGATTCTACGATTGTGCAAGATGTGCAGAAGAGTCCTAAATTTCTATCTTTGGTGTTTTCCACATATATCCAACTTGTATTAAGAGTATTTAAATAGTCGTAAAAATCGTCGATCTATACATAATTTTATACATGTATATTTATACATAAAAATAATTAGATAAATGTCAGCTTAATTAAGAATACCTAAAATATCAACTCTGCAATTTCCAGTAGATTCTTTTTCATTTTTCTTCCAATTCCCAATTTAGAAATGAGAAATGTTTGCATACTTATAAAAATAATTTGTTTTTCTATGAAAGCAATAAATTTAAATATTTTGTTTTTACCATTTCGCGAATAATTTTCTAAAAATAAATCAAGCAAGCGGATAACGATTTGAAACCATGAAGTAAATGCGTTTTGGAATGAACTCTTAATATATTCTGAATAAGAGGGGGGTTTTTTTAATCTTCGGGGAATTTATCGACAACATTTGGATTTTTAGTTTATTGAAACTAATTACGATATGTACAATGAGATACAAACACAAACATTAATTGCGATTATTAAAGAGAAGAAATCTTTTGCTTAATTCTTGAAATATAATAAAATAAATCGAAAATTTTTTGGCCAGACGTCTAAAAAGGTGTGATCCACTTTTCCAAAAATTCAATTTCACAATAGTTAGACTCGTTGATAAAGATAAATTTTCTTTTACTTTAAGAAGAAAACTGAAATAAAAATCAAACAGTTTTTTTCATATGAGAAAAAAGTCCAATCTCTTGACTTAATAGTTTTTATGGAATTTTCCCGTAAATTGAGAATTTGAGATTTTCCCCCTAAAAAATATAAATATAACCTTTAAATTCTTGCATTTCTTTTGAGCGGCAATATGAACTGATATTTATGTCACACGAAAAAAAGCTCTACCTGAAATAACGATAAATTTCACTAGAATAGCAAAAAATTGTACTATAATTACTAAAAATTTCGTTCATTAGAGAAACTTGTTCTCTATATTCTAGGTATTTTTTTACTTTAATATCTATTTGTTCCAGGTAAATTTTTTTTGTGAGTTTTACATTTCTTTATTAAAATGAAAATAGATTTGGGACTGGACAAATATATTTGTCCGTTTTAACATCAACGCATACGCACACTTTATCAATTTCTGAGATTGGTAGAGCTGTTACTTCACAGTTAATTTTTACAATGGTTCGCAACTCTCCGTGATCGTTACCGAACATTGATCTTGTTTCCACAATTTGAAACAAAACTAACTCTCTTACACTTTCTGCGTCTAAAACGAAGGAGACAATATTTCCGTAAGTTCCATCCATCCGTAAGACCCCAATTTAAAACACAAGTACTTATATGAAGCAAAAGATGAACATTAAAAGTCATTGCAAATGACGAATAAAGTTTCTCCGTATCGGCAACAAATCTACATAGTAAATTATCCGCGTAGTCTATTTCGTCGACTGTTATTTCACTTTTGAGAAGTATGTAGATAGCTTCTACAAGGAGAAGCCAGTGCTTGACAAATTTTTCTTCAAGATATAATTTAATAATAGGTTAACAAGGCACTTTAATGTTTACCATAATATCATTAATCTCATCTACTTCTTTCTTTGTAATCAAACTTGACGATACGTTTTTCGTACCAAACCAAATTTTGGCGAATTGTTTTCCCACTCCACTGAGAATGTGTAGAATGTCTGTGTCAAATCCTTTTATGATGTCAAATTTATTCAAATTTATGAGCTGCGATGGTTGTTTCACTCCAAAACAGGGATTTTTTTCTGTAGCTAGAACCATGTGTCTGAGGATATCGTTTGCATTACGACAAGGAATTGCTCTGTCCAACAAAGGATATTTGTGACTACCTGTGTTAGAGATTTCATGATAAACCCATTTACCAGGGTGGAGACACCAATTACACCTATATTTACCGTTAAATTGACATATGCATTGAAGAAAAGGTCTTGCCACAGAGTCTACACAACAAATAAGGGCAAAGATTTTGATGATTAACTGGTGCAGTTATAACTTCCTTAAATTCATTGCTGTCAATTAAAGTATGCAAACTTTGAAACGAAGATTTAGTCGTAGTTACATTTTCAACAAATGACTACAAAACTCCAGATCTTTTAAGTCTTCTAATTCTTGCATGTGATGACTTGAAACCTAAAAAAGAAATGTATTATTTATATAAATGAAATTAAATTTTTTATTCTTCATTATTGAAAACTTCAAGAATTGTCAGAATTAATGAACTTTGTTAAATAATAAATTTGTAAAAATGCATTTGATCTCTATTAAATCTTTTTTACCTTTTAACAGTTAACTTGAATTGCAACAAAAACATCTGAGATATAAATTTGTTAGAACTTCCATTATCCTATGTTATCCTATGTCTCGAGTGGGGGGTACATCATCATTGTTACGTAATACTTATAAATAACTTAATCTTTTTATAATTCATAATTGTCGTTGTTCTGTTAATTTTTAGTACTTTATGTACACTAAGAAAACTGGATAGTCAAACTTAGAGGGATTGCCAATTTTTTATATACTTATTTCATGATCGTTAATTCAGCGCGTCTGAATTAAACAGTTAAACATATTTCACGACAATAGAAACAAGTTGTAAATCCAGATGTTCATTACATAAACATTTTGCATCCTCTTTACGATCAGCAAAAAAAATTGCTTCCTCGTGGAGGAAGCATTAACCACAAAAAGTCTTTTTGAATTATTTTTGCTTCCACGTATATTTTTCATGTTGTTGTCTTCAAATCTAATTAAAAATAATGTGTTAGAATATTTTTTGTAGTTTATATTATTCAATTTAAATAAATACAAATAAATAAAAATTTCAATAAAAAAAATTTTTAATTAATTTTTTTTCAAAATAAAATATATTTAACTAATTTCTAAGACGAATTACTATTTATGAAGTTAAGTTATTTTTTTTAATTAAAAGAATAATATTTTTAATCTAATTCTAAATTTAAAAAAATTTAGTAAAAAAGTTCAATTTTTCAAATTTAATGGTAATTAATTCTATAATTTTCAATATATTATATACTTTATATACATCAATCGATTCGTTTTGATGCAAAGAATAAGATTTTTGATTTATTTTTCAATAAATAATATTTTATTGTACAGCACAGTGGTCTGAAAGACTCTAAAAACTGCGAAAATTCAAGTTATGATTGGATTTAGCTAAAAATAATGGAAAATGGGTTTTTGAGTACATTGGAATCAAATTTGTGGTTATATTTCCAAAAAACAAAATGGTGGAAATATATAGTGGATAAAATTATTTTAAATTTAATCACTGTTTAGAATAATCATTACTTTAGAGATTTTTGGGTATTGATAAAAAATTTACGAATATAAATTGCAGTTAAAATTTTGAAATTCTATATTATAAGTAAATTTTTATTAAAGATTTTTAATTTTAAATATAACGTAAAATAAAATTTTGAAATATACATGAAAAGCATTAACATTAAATTCTTTGTTTACGAATATTTAAATATTTAAAAATATACTTGTATTAAATGAAATCTTAAATATATTTAATAAAATTTCAACATAATTATAATTCTTCTTCTTCTTCAGACAATTCCACTTCTTCTAGTTGTTCGTAAAATTCAGAAAGTTCTGATGAATCATTTTCATTTTCTGCTTCTACTGTTTCTTCTTTTTCTATTTTTTTGATTGAGAGCAATTTTTTTACTTCTTCTGGAAGAGCCAATTTGTGTCGATTTTTAATTCTGGAGGTTAAATTAAAATCATTGACTATGGGATCAGATGTATCCATTACCCGATAAAATAAATCATTTAGAGTTGAAAGGCGGCTACATTTCCTACTATGATTTTCTCTGTAATTCTTATAATCTTTATTTCGTGCCTCAGATGCTTCCTCTCCAAGCATTCCTACCGGTACAACACTGTTTCTTATAATGTCAGCTCCATGAAAAAGTATTTTATGAGCAGTTTCTGACATTGGATTCCACGAATAGTGCTTGACGTATATTTTAGCAGTAGAGGAACATAACTCATCAAATAAATCTGGGTTTATTGGAAGCTGAACGGACAAAGCAATTAAAATTGTTTTTAAGTTCATAATTAACTGTTCATCAAGTCCTAATAATTCAGCTAATTTCCCAGGATCTTCAAAGGCTCTTCTTGCTGTGTTACCATTGTTGGTTGTACCACTACCTCCAGGTTTTGGCTTATCAACGTGCAAAGATAACTCTTCCCAGAATGTCTTTTGAACTTGAGCTTTTTTTCAGCAAATTTTCTTTTTTGTTCCTTACTTCTTACCTGACATGCTTTGAAATCCAATCGGTATGAAATATGTAACAAAAGTTCAAATATTCTTATCCAAGCATGCAGAGGACTTATTCCATACTGAAGCGATTGAGGATTAGGAATAAAAACATTTCTATCTTTTATTTGAAAGATTATTAAACATTTTTGGAGTTGCATGGCAGATAGGGCAAGTCTGCATACTCTTTGTGTTAGTTATGATGCTTAATACTTTACCATCAATCAGTGTTAAAAATAACAAGAAATGCACTTGAATTTTAATCCCATTCAAATCTATTTCATAAGCTTTCAATTCGTTTATTTGATTATCAAGGTCATTTTTCACTTTCAAAATGAGTTCGGCAGATTCCTTTACGTACATTAGGCTGATAGGTCGAGCAAATGAGGCAGATTGAGAAGATCTGTTATTCCACAAGACGATATTATTTGAAGTCATCCATCTCAATGGTACCAGAGTGGCAGCAAATAAATTTCCATCGTCACTTGGCTTCTGAGACGTGTCCTGATACCCTTGATTAAAGCGAGATTGACCAGAACTTCCATCGAATCCGTATGAAAATATGAAAACTGTTTCAAGTTCTGAACAAGATTTATCCACCTTTAACAAATATTGAAGAAGGACATCTTTCTGCAATTCAACAGTTCTTTCAGTTGTGTGAACCAATAAAGATTGAAGAAGAACTTTTGCTTCAATTTCTATAATTGATACTGCTTTTTTGGTGGTCTACATAACTGGTTTTCAGCCAGTACGGTTTCGTAACATGGAAAAATGTCGGCTCCTTGCTGCTTGACTATCAGTCGTGTCCTCACGTAGTCTTCCTTGGTAAACGAGCGAGAAAGTAAAAAGGATAAGGCTTGAACTGCACTTAATTTAACAACCGGTTGCATTTCTATTAATTTTCTTATTTTTTTGCTCTATCAGGTTCTTCCAGTTCTTTAAGAACAACTTTCAAATCTTTTTGTTTAGATTTTTTTGCTGCATAACGACATGCATTTATGAGTCTTGAAGAATCATTTTTATTATCATTCGAAATCCTTGCCACTTCTCGCATTTTTGATCTTTCTGACATTTCATGAAATTGAAGAGAAGGACGACCAGCTCCTCTTTTCATATTTGACACTGACGACACAGTTATATTTAAATTGCATTGTAAATCAGGAATTTGGAATTGAGAATTTAGCCAGTCTTTATATTTTATCTCAAATTTGGAGGAAATGCTTCTAACATCTTGCCATTTTTTATTCCGATCAGTTCTGAGCCTCCTTAAAGAAATTCTTAATTTCTCTAAATTTTTCTCTTCCACAGTATTTATTTGGATTTCTAACTGCCTCAAAATAAATTTTAACGCAACATCAATATCGTTTTTCTCGTTTTCAGCATCATATGCAGTAAAAAGAACATCAATAATTTCACGTTTGGTGAATTTTTTCATATTCACTCTGAAATTTTAGAATTTTTTCGTATTAACCTGTACATATTATTATGCAATAAAATTTGAGTATTTCAAATAGTTTAATTTTAAAAACAACTTACCTTTATTTTTTTATTATTTCTAAAATCATAAATTTCAATACAATTTCTAGTTCATCATTTTTTAAATTTATTCAGTGTATTTTGAAGGAAAATAAATTTTCTTAACCAACAATAATAAATGACAAATTCGTTCACAATACAAAATCAATGATAAAACAAATGAAGTCTTTAACACAGATAGAAATAAATTCCATTAAATATGTCATCAAAAATTACTTACCTTATTGAATATAAATAAAAATAACTTTACGTAGGTAACAAAGTAAATTAAAATTACTATAACTACTTTAGAAAATAATTGCGTTAAATTTTAATTGCATAAAAAATCTTAAATTTTGGCAAATTTTTAAGCCTTTCAGATCACTGTGTACAGCAACATGATTTTTAAGAAAAAATTAATTTTTATTAAAATTGCAAATTTTTTGTCTATAATTAGTTTTAATTCTATAAAATTAAATAGGATATATACTTTATATATACCAAACGATCCGTCTTGGTGCAAAGAATAAGATTTTATAAATAAATGAGTAAGATTTTCTTATACGACAACCCAGGTGAGAACTGACGGCTAGTTCAGGCTTCACGAAGCTTGATACAGGCCTGGTCAGGATTGATTGAGGCTGTGTAAGACGGCCGATGCAAGGCTGCTTGAGTCTATAAATGTAACACCGATTTCAGTCTGACGCGCAGTCTTTGATGAAGATTGGCGTTCAATCTTCAATCAATGCTGCCGAAGCCTAATTCAGGAATGAAACGAGACTGCTTCCACTGATCCCAAATTTACGCGTTTCTCGCGCTCATTCAATATAATATGAAAATATCAATTGATCAATTGATTATAATAATAATAATAATAATAAATATTATTGTTATTACTTTTATTCATATTATACACGTGTATAAATTTAATTGCAATATACTATTAAAACAATTATATTATTTTCATGTAAATAATATATTACTAAAAATAAATGTCATTTGAAATAGTAACATTAAAAAAATAATTTTAGTAAAAAAAGACAATTTTTCTGTTAATTAGTACATTTTTTTCTTAATTTTTTAACAGACTTTTAATATTATTTACACACATGTTCACATTTTGTATTCACAACACAACACACAATTTGATGTTTTTATATATCGCTTAGAAACGAAAACGGAAAAATATTCGCTCGCATGTGGGATCGAAACCCCGACGCATATCCGACACCTATATAAACGCACCTATTTAAACCGCACGGCCAACGAAGGTTGGAAGGGATCCTGCTTAATCAAGTATATGAATGCCAGAGCATGGTAACTCAACATTGATTTAGCATGGGACACCAATGTTCGTCCCATGCTCGATTCAAGACTCGGTCAATCTTCGTGAGCGAAAATACAATATTCACTTTCTTTATTACCGTGTGCACTGAACAATATTAAATATAAATATTTATAAATTATTGAATATTACAATATTTTTTTCATAATATGTTTAATTTTATTATATATTATTTTTTCTTGCACAGTGTCAAATTATTATTTTTATAGATCAAGAGTTTCGTTTGTCTGAAAAATATTCTGTGATCAAAAACTTACAGTGTAAAAAATGTTCATTAAGGTTGAGTTGGCTACGCTGAGTCGCAAGGTCACACGCGTTTGACAAAAAATAGTATTTTGATAATATTTACTAAACGGTTAATTCTAGTGTAAAAATACTTGGCATAAATATTTATTTCACCTTAATGAACATTTTTTACACTGTAATTTTTGATCACCGAAAATTTTCCAGACAAACGAAACTCTTGAACTTTAAAAATAATAATTTGACACTGTGTAAGAAAAAATAATATATAATTTAACTTTATTTATATGAATCTTCTATAATTAACATAAATATTATACACTAAGACATTGGTCTTTCTCACCTGGGAACATAATTTTGGGGAAAGAACTAATTTTTTGATAAAAATGCGAATTTTTCAGCTTTAATTGTGATTAACTATAAATTCTCATACAATTTATACTTTGTATATACCAATTGATCCATCTTGATGCAAAGAATAAGAATTTATTATATATTAACTTGAATATCCAATAAAAGAAATTTTTTTTAATTTTTTTTGAAAAAAGTCAAAAAAAAAAATTTTTATATATTTTTTAATGTATATCAATCCATTTCGAGATATTTTTATGATAAATATGCCTAGCAATTTTTAGCCGAATTCGTTGAAACCACTGATCTCTATTTGGGGGATTCCGCGTCAAGTGATCAAGGGGTCTTTTGGTGCAATGTTTATTTCAATAATTTTTTACTCTTAAACAATTAAACATACGAATTTGGCAAAGTACATTTTGGAAAGGTTTTTTCATGCTCTTTCGATTGGAAATAAGCATTTTGAAAAAAAAATTTTTTTGACCCAAAAAAATCAAAATTAAAAATAAATTTCAATTTTTGGGGGAGAAAGACCCAATTTTTTTTTTTTTTTTTTTTAAACGAAAGCTGAGGTTTTTTCCTAAAAGGACATATAAATGGTAAAGTGGGACTAGAATGTTTAAACATTGAAAAAAAGAGTTTTAAGCTCCGTTTAGGAGAAAATTCTTTTTTTCAATGTTTAAACATTCTAGTCCCACTTTACCATTTATATGTCCTTTTAGGAAAAAACCTCAGCTTTCGTTTAAAAAAAAAAAAAAAAAAAATTGGGTCTTTCTCCCCCAAAAATTGAAATTTATTTTTAATTTTGATTTTTTTGGGTCAAAAAATTTTTTTTTCCAAAATCCTTATTTCCAATCGAAAGAGCATGAAAAAACCTTTCCAAAATGTACTTTGCCAAATTCGTATGTTTAATTGTTTAAGAGTAAAAAATTATTGAAATAAGCATTGTACTGAAAAACACAAAAATTTAACCCCCTCCCCCTCGGAAAATATTGGACTAGGTAAAAAAATATTTTCACGAAAAATTACTATCTATGAGTACTACAAAAGCCCCAAGTTTTGCTACGATTGGAGAAAAATTTTTCTCCACCTTGATCACTTGACATGAAATGCCCCATATATAACTGGTTGGGCGACAACGTCTGAAACTGCGATAACATTAGAATACCGGAAGACGCGATGCCCGAGATGCCCATTTTTTCATAAGTGGCGGGAATTTTAAATTTTAAAATGAGATTCATATACATTTTACGATAATAAAAGAAAATTAATTAACCGACTAGTAAATTTTTTAAATTTGGTAATTAATTAACTATTAATAACTGTTATTATTAAATGATTTATTAGTCAATTAATTATTTTATTAAAACAAACTGATTAATTAATATAGTATATGAACTTTTAGCATTCAAATATTGTCTAAATAGTAACTAATATTATAATTTTTAATTAATAAATAATTACAAAATAATAGAACAAATTAAAATTAATACATTTTTTTAAAAATGTTAATATTTTTTTTGAGTAAATTAAGTAAATTAATGTCAAACTAAAATAATCAAAATAGTTTTATAAAATTTGTCATAAAATTTATTAACTCTGCCAAATAGCATTTTTGAGCGATTTGAAATTTTGTTTCAAAAAGTTTTCACACAATATGATTAACCGATGTGCAATATTGTTTAATTGTGTAAAAAACTAAGATTATTCAGTGTTAAATACATATAGTGTTGCATTTGAGCGAGAAATCGCTCGAAAAGAACGAGAAATCTTGTGAAGAAGACAATGAAAACAATTGAATATTAAATCACATTCAATTGTTTTCATTGTATTCTTTACGAGATTTCTTGTTCTTTTCGAGCGATTTCTCGCTCGAATGCAACACTAAATACATAAGGTTTTTAATAATACAACAGTGTGTAAAATATTCTATGACGACAAAAAAACAAAATGTAACCTAAAAATACACACTTCAATAGGAAGTGGAAATAGGAAGGAACCTTTCGCTTCCTTTTTCCCACAAAATAAACAAATTAAGACAATATTTGTATTTATATATTTCAAAACAGTGAAATTAAACTATTAAATCATTTGAGATCCTTGAGACGTTTAAAACTGAGATACACGAGAAGTGTCAAAACATTAGAAACACACCCCAGGCGCGAAAGACCAATGCTGACGATGGATTGAAGCTTTATTGAGCCTTGAACGCCCAGCGTGGGTAATCCAGAGTTGAAGCAGTCTTTAAAACACTGTCACTCAATGTTGGTTCAACATTGGAGACCACTGTTCGTCCCATGCTCGATTCAAGACTCGATCAATCTTCGTGTGTGAAGCTTGAATATCCAATCTTTATTCAAGCTTGAATCTAGGCTTGAATCAACGATGATACAATATTCACTTTATTTATTACCGTATGCACTAAACAATAATCAATAATTTCATCAATCATTTTTAAATAATATAAAAAATTATCTAAATTAATAAATAATTATTAAATATTAAATAATTTATTAATATTTACATTTAATATATTAAATGTAAATATTAATAAATAATTAAATAATTTAGATAAAAAATTATCTAAATTAATAAATAATTATTAAATATTAAATAATTTATTAATATTTACATTTAATTTATTATGTGTAAATATTAATAAATAATCAAATAATTTAGATTAAAAGTTATCTAAATTAATAAATTATTATTATATAATTAATAATTTATTAATATTTACATTTAATATATTAAATGTAAATATTTAGAAATCTTTAAAAAATAAATATTAATAAATAATTATTTAATATTTAATAATTATTGATATTATTATTAAATACTATAATAATTATATAATAATATAATATAATAAGTATTATTATTATTATTAATTATTCTTATTATTTAAAATAATAATACTAAAATTATAATATTAAGATAACAGTGGTAAATAAATATTAATAATTATTTAGTGTATAATATTTACATTAATGATATTATATTACAAATAAAGTTAAATCTTATATTATTTTTTTCTTGCACAGTGTCAAATTATTATTTTTAAAGATCAAGAGTTTCGTTTGTCTGAAAAATTTTCAGGGATAAAAAACTTCGAGTGTAAAAATTGTTCATTAGGGTGTAATAAATATTTATGCCAAGTATTTTTACATTAGGATTAACCGTTTAGAAAATATTATCAAAATACTATTTTTTGTCAAACTCAAGAGTTTAACGTATGTCTTGAGTTGGCAACGCTGAATTGCAAGGTCACACGCATTTGACAAAAAATAGTTTTTTGATAATATTTAGTAAACGGTTAATCCTAGTGTAAAAATACTTGGCATAAATATTTATTACACCCTAATGAACAATTTTTACACTGGAAGTTTTTGATCACTGAAAATTTTTCAGACAAACGAAACTCTTGATCTTTAAAAATAATAATTTGACACTGTGCAAGAAAAAATAATATATAATAAAATTAAACATATTATTAAAAATAAATATTGTAATATTAAATAAATTATAAATATTTATATTTAATATTGTTCAGTGCACACGGTAATAAAGAAAGTCAATATTGTATTTTCGCTCACGAAGATTGACTGAGTCTTGAATCGAGTATGGAACGAACATTGGTGTCCAATGCTAAATCAATGTTGAGTTACCATGCTCTAGCAGTGATATACTTGATTAAGCAGGATCCCTTCCAACCTTCGTTGGCCGTGCGGTTTAAATAGGTGCGTTTATAGAGGTGTCGGGTATGCGTCGGGGGATTCGATCCCACATGCGAGCGAATATTTTTCCGTTTTCGTTTCTAAGCGATATATAAAATCATCAAATTGTGTGTTGTGTTGTGAATAAAAAATGTGAATATGTTTGTAAATAATATTAAAAGTCTGTTAAAAAATCAAGAAAAAAATGTGCCGATTAACAAAAAAATTATATTTTTTTACTAAAATTATTTTTTTAATGTTACTATTTCAAATGACATTTATTGTTAGTAATAATATATTATTTACATGGAAATAATATATATAATTGTTCTAATAGTATATTGGAATTAAATTTATACACATATATAATATGAATAAAAATAATGTCAATAATATTTATTATTATTATTATTATTTTAGCTTTCTGCTGGGTAGTTAACATAAACTATACAACCGAATAAATTCAATTGGAAAGGTTATGAAAACAGTTAAACAATTTGTTACAAATTGAATCATGCAGGACTCTGCCGACTGCCTAGGATGTATTAAACTCCATGGACTCACGTCGACCATACCATGCTAAAAACCCAATAATAGTAGACCTTCTATTCACCTACGGAACTACCTAGTGGCTTCAAACTTCGTAGATGGATGGTCCCATTTAGTCGCTGACGCGACTCTTCCGTGCCGCTCTTGTTCTGGCCTATTTCCTTCTTGTCCTTGACAAGGTCTTCTTAGCTTCCTCTAAGGCAGTCCTAAAGACCTTGCACCGACCTGATCCGGCGACGTGTTGGATGTCCTCCTTCTCGCCGAACTTCCCCTGGCATAAGAAGCAGCATGAGCTCTTCTTACAATCTGCTGCTTTATGGCCAGCTTCACCGCACTTGAAGCAAGCAGCCGACCTATCTACCGCTTTGCAGTCTCTACCTATGTGGCCATAGCCAAGGCATCTATGGCACCTTGTGACTGTAGCTCTTCTTCTCACCTGACAGGACACGAACCCAATTTTAATGTGTCCTATTTTCTCCAGCTTATCTGCATCCTCTTGGCTGGTGACAACGACAGCGAGCTTCACTCCTCGCTTGTTTGGTCCAAGGACCGTCACCTTTCTGCTCCCTGCTGGCACCATAGAGATTTGCTCCAGGGCATCCAAAACGTCTTCCTTTTCAGTAAGGGCGTCCATATCGCGGATTTCCAGCGTTGTTTGCCGGACCGCCATCTGCACCTTACCCAAATCGCCGATTACCTTTGTCACCTCCTCGGTGAACAGCTTCTTGTTTAAAGACCCTCCAATTTTCATAAGAAGATCTCCCTTTTTAGTGGGTAAAGCTCCCACAACCCTTGTCTCGCTGGCCTCCAAGTCAGCCTCTTTTCGAACCTTCGACAGCACTTCCGCGAAGGTTGTTCCTTCAGCCACTTTGACGACCACTGTGGCTCTTCCCTTCTTATCTGGATTTGGCCTTGTTGTCGGTTTGGTCTTCTTGCCTTTGGACCTTTTAGGAGGTCCCTCCTCCTTTTTCTTTTTTGGGTCCTTCGTAACCTCAGGATCACTTCTTTTCCTCTTCTGAGCCTCTAAGACAACGTTTTTAAGCACCACTGCATTAAACCGATCACGTCTGAGTCTTCGGTCCTTTCGTGCTTCCTCCGACCAATTTAGTCCCTGGTAGAACTTCGCGTCTTTTTTGGCCGCCTCTGCGTGCTTCTCCTTAACGTCCTTTATAAGCGATGTTAAGCATGTGAGTCCATCCTTGATTGTCCTATTGACATTCTTCTGGACATCGCATGACTTCAGCATCTTGCTGACCTCTACCTCCATTTCTAGAATGCTTGCCGCCTCTTCTTCCCGCAGCCTCACGCATTCATCTCGTTCTTCATTGCAGCTAGCGATATCAATTGCAGAAGCATTGCTGAAAACAGAAATGCAGCTGGCTTGACTCGTTGCGCTGCTCGTACTTCCTCGTCTCTCCGACTTGTCCACGATGATCTGTGGAACTCCCAACGCGTTGTTGCCCTCCTGCATCCGTGGGCCACTGGCCATCGCCCTCACGCTAGGCGCTGGACGATCGGAACCAGTGAGGGATTTAGCCGTAGCATTACCCCGCAGGTACTCTTCCTCGTTTTTACAATCGCTCATGATGGAAGTTTCTTGTTTGCTGGTTTTGGTCCGCGACGAGTATTTGATTTCCTCGATACCACCTATTTCTAGGAAGCACACCTATCCGCCACCTGGTACGCGTCCGATAGAGGACCAGCAACCCCACGCAAGAGAACAGGTTCTAATGCGCCCCAGTTAGAACCGAAATTCCAACCGGGCACGGATTATTATTATTATTTTTTTTTGTAGTCGGAAGTGGAAAATCTGCGAATTCAGATACCTGAGTAATGAATTTCCAGGTTATGTGGGGATAACCGCTCTTGTTCTGGTCGACCCACTAAAAACCACTCCCGTCTTATTCTAGGACATCTAATCCACTTGCGGAACTACCTATTGGCTTTACTTCGCAAGTGGAAGTCCTCTCTCTAAGTCCTCCCTGTCCGTCGTGTTTAACAATTATTTCCATTAACCACCAGGGGGGAGTTGCGGGAGTGGGAGGAGGAACTAAAATATTTCCTCCTCCCCTCCCGCAAAACGCCCCCAGCGATTTCTCCAGGTCAACCTCTTCTTCCATCCACATCTTTTGTCTTCATTACCGTAGTAATGAAGAACTCGATGTGGCGCCAAGAGTCCGCGCTTTGGAGCATAATCGAGACCATGTTATCAGCAGTGAATTGAGTTTTCACCGCGTCAAACATGGCCCGTCTCAGCTCACTCCATTGCCCGCAGGAGAAGAGAGTGTGTTCCGCGTCGTCAATTTCAGCGTCGCAATACACACATTTTGCCTCTTCTCTGATTTTGAATCTGTGAAGGTACTGTCCAAAGCAGCCGTGACCAGTCATTGCTTGCGTAAGGTAGTAGCCAACCTCTCCGTGCTTTCTTTCTAACCAAGTGGCGAGGTGGGGAATCAGGCGGTAAGTCCACCTTCCTTTAGATTCCCCCTCCCATCTTGCCTGCCAACTATCGACGAGTCTGATTCTTGCCGCTTTGCGGATAGCCATCTTTAGACTACCGCTGCTCTGTTCTTCTCGCGAGACCGCCCGTTTTTTGTTGATCCGGAAGACTTCCTGTCTTTCTTTTGCCAACAAATCTGTTGGCGGTGTACTCGCAAGAACCAGAGCAGCGCAACCAGACACCGTCCTATAGGCTGAGATTACTCTCCGTGAACTCTTTGTTTGTACAGAAAGTAACCTATCCAAGATGCTGTGGGTCGTAAGGGCGGCGGCCCATGCAGGGGCAGCGTAAAGCTGCTTTGCTAGACCCACAGTCGCCACTAAGCGCCGCTTTTTTTCCCTGGGACCACCAATGTTGGGCATTAACCTAGATAGGTTACCCATACAATCAGTGGCCTTGAGCGCTGTGATATCCACATGTTGGGCAAAATTTAATCTTTGGTCCAATGTCGCTCCCAGGTACTGAAGCTTTTTCCCCATGAGACTTCAGTTCCACCTATTTTCACCTTAGGGGCTTCAAAAGCTCTCCTGACTGTAACGAGCAAAGCCTCGGTCTTCTCTAGGGCCAGTTGTAGCCCATGACGATATAACCAACGCTCTACTCGCCGCAGACTTTCATTGAGCTTTATCTGAAGAAATTTGGTTTCCCGTGCTCTACACACCAGAAGTACGTCATCTGCGAAAGCTTTTAGGGTAGTGTCTTCAGGCAGTTCCATTCTCAGGAGTCCGTCGTACATGACGTTCCATATGAATGGACCCACCTTCGACCCCTGTGGTGCCCCGCAGGTCATTTCTTCCTTGAGATGGCACACATTGCTTTCGTACACGACCCATCTGTCGCTAAGATAGTTGTCCATCATTCGCAACAGATAAGTCGGCACTCCTTTTTGTCTTAACGACTCAATGCAGATGTCCCATCTCGCAGAATTAAACGCATTCCGTATGTCGATGGAAACAAGAGCACAGAAACCCTTCTTCTTCCCCTGATTGACTTCCTTTGCCAGGTTTACAACAGAGAGTATTGCATCAACTGTTGACCGGCCTTTGCGGAAGCCAAACTGGTTCTCCGATAGGCTATTTTCGCCTACCAGGATTCCCTGAAGTCTTTCTAGAACCATAGCCTCTAGAAATTTTCCCATAGTATCCAACAGACAAATTGGTCTGAACGATGAGACTTCATCTAGAGGCTTATAGCCTTTTCTAAGGAGGACCAACTTCTGCACTTTCCAGTCGCTGAAGAGCTCTCCAGCTTTTAAACATGCATTAAAGACGTTGAGAAGCAACTCCGGGTACACTGCGATCACCTCTTTTAGGATCTCGCTCGGTATTCCATCATTGCCTGGCGCTTTGCCGTTCTTCAACGTCCTTGCCGCCTTTATTAGTTCTTCCAGCTTGAAGAGCTCCTCCATCTGTACTACGCAAGTATAATCCTCCTTGGGGCTCGGTCCACATAGGGAAATATCGCTTTTATGATCTTTTGGACCCACATCGGATTGCCTAGGCCGGGGGTTTGTTGCCTTGAAACTAATTTCATAGTAACAATTTTAAACGCCAAACCCCATGGAACGGTCTCGGTCGTTCCGATTAGGTCCTTCCAGCACTTTCGTTGGCTACTCCTTATAGCCCGCTTAAAGATGCGTCTGGCTTCATGCCAATCTTCTTGCAGCGTGGGGTCTCCCTAAGAATGGGTATATTTCCTCCGCGCCGCGTTGGATTCTCTTCTTAAGCGGGCTAGTTCATCGCTCCACCAGTACAGAGCACCTCTCCTTGCTTTTGTTTGGTGCCGGCGAGGCATGGAGTGGTTGCAAGCATCCACTATAATTTGCCTCGCCTCTCGCACTATGCCCTTTAAATAAGTTGGCTCCTTCTGCCAGGTGAGTCTCTTAATAAGGCTAGCCTCAACTAGAGATTTTGCCAACCTCTTCCTGTTCAGTCTCCTAAGGTTCCAGGAGGGTTTATTCTTACCCTTTTGTGGGCGAATGTGCCCTCCCGCCTTTTCCTCGGAGACTGAAAACTCAATGTACTGGTGGTCGCTCATAGTCACCTGGTCCAACACCTTCCAATTTATGCTTTCTTCAAGAGAGCTGATCTCGGCATCGAACTTTTTAAGGGGATCACTTGGGGAGAAGTAGCAGCTGTATATACGAACACCTGCCACCTCTACCCAAACAAAACCCCTACCAGTCTCCAAGAAATCACTGACAGTGATGTCCGGGTTGAGCACTTGTATCCCGGACCTTCCCGATGCGTCCTGAAACCAGACAGAGAATTCCGGCTTCCTACACTGTTCACTGAAGATCAGTATATCAGCCTTCCTTTGTCTTGCAGTCTGCATCAGGAGGTCCAGCGCGGCTCTTCCTCTTCCGAGGTTAACCTGGAAGGTTGCTGGTCCTCTATCGGACGCGTGCCAGGTCGCGGATAGGCAAACGCTTCCTATTTCTTTCGAGGAATGGGTGGTATCGAGGAAATCAAATACTCGACGCGGACCAAAACCAGCAAAAAGAAAACATCCATCATGAGTGATTGTAAAAACATGGAAGAGTACCTGCGGGGTAATGCTTCGGCTAAATCCCTCACTGGTTCCGATCGTCAAGCGGTTAACGCGGGGGCGATGGCCAGTGGCCCACGGATGCAGGAGGGCAACAACGCGTTGGGAGTTCCACAGATCATCGTGGACAAGGTGGAGAGACGAGGGAGTACGAGCAGCGTCACCAGTCAAGCCAGCTGCATTTCTGTCTTCAGTAATGCTTCTGCGATTGACATTGCCAGCTGCAATCAAGATCGTGATGAATGCATTAAGCTACGCGAAAAAGAGGAGGCGAGCATTAAAAAAATGGAGGAAGAGATCAGCAAGATGCTGAAATCCTGTGAGGTCCAGAAGAATGTCAACATGACGATCAATGATGGACTGAGAAGTCTGACGTCGCTCATACAGGATGTGAAGGAAAAGCACGCAGCAACCGCCAGAAAAGATAAGAGATTCTACGAAGGATTGACTTGGTCAGAAGAAGCACGGAAAGACCGAAGGATGAGACGTGACCGTTTCAACGCGGCAATGCTGAGAAACGTTGTCTTGGATGCTCAGAAGCGGAAGAGAAGCGATCCTGAGCTTACGAAGGATCTAAAAAGGAAGAAGGAGGAGAGACCTCCCAAAAAGACTGCAGGCAAGGGGACCAAAACGGTACCAAAGCCAGTTCCAGAAAAGAAGGAAGAGCCACAGTCATCGTCAAAGTGTCCAAAGGCAAAACTTTCGCCGACGTGCTGGCGAAAGTTCGAAGAGAAGCTGACCTGGAGGCCAGCCAGACAAGGGTTGTGGGAGCTTTACCCACTAAAAAGGGAGACCTTCTCATTAAAATTGGAAGGTCTTCAAACAAGAAGCTGTTCACCGAGGAGGTGACTAACATCCTTCATGTTGCTGGATCAGGAGTATGCAAGGTCTTCAGAACTGCCCTAGAGGAAGCTAAGAAGACCCTGTCAAGAACAAGAAGGAAATAGGCCAGAACAAGAGCGGCACGGAAGAGTCGCGTCAGCGACTAAACAGGACCATTCATCTACGAAGTCTGAAGCCATTAGGTAGTTCCGTAGATGGATAATAGGTTCAAAACCCAGGGGATCAAGAAGTTTTTTTAGTCGGTATCCGTGACTGCCTAAAGCAGGTATGCAAGGTTTACTTTTTTACCCTTGCATTTTGTGCGTGAGTCCGACATACCCCAGGCAAGTGGGATCTTCCTGGACATGCAAAAATGCATTTTTTTGTCTTCTCCCCCGTGAATAAAAAAAAATTATTATTATTATTATTATTATCAATTGATATTTTCATATTATATTGAATGGGCGCGAGAGTCGCGTAAATTGGGGAACAGTGGAAGCACCCTTGTTTCAGTCTTGAATTAGGCTTCCGCAGCATTTATTGAAGATTGAACGCCAATCTTCAACAAGGACTGGAGCGCGAGACTTAAGTAAATGTTACATTATGGCTAGAATCAACCTTGCTTCCGCCGTCCCGCCAAGGCTTGATCAATATTGACCAATCCTCATCCAAGCTTCAGTAAAGCCTGAATCCAGCGTCAGTTCGCGCCTGGGACACTATATGAAAAGCACACTTACACGGTTGCTCACACAATCAAAGTCGCTCTACGCTGTTTCACTGGCATCTCAAGCGTTACGTCGTGGATTTCAATTATTTTCACACCGAAAGCGTCTTTTCTACAGCAGTCGCCCATCCAGTTATATATAGAGATCAGTGGTTGAAACCTCTTCGAGTTATCATGTTCACAAAAACGGGATCCACACACACTTACACTTATACATACATCCGGACAATTGTTCAGGGTCTTAAATAACATAGACCTATATAAGAGAAAATTTGTTTGAAGGATTTTTAAAAATTTTATAATTAAACGACTACAAAGCTTCCTCACGAGGAAGCAAAATTATTCCGATTTTTTTCAAAATCTCTTAGGTGATAAAATCTCTCAAATATGTGAAAAAATGTTCATTTATATATCAATCGCTGCAGAATTTAATAGACTTTTAAACAATCCAAGAACCAAGTTTCTATCATTTTCTGATAATAAACTACGTTAATTTAATGTCCACAGCAATTTTTCGTAGCTCGCCCGTCGTTCGTACCGACAATTTCGGACGGTAGTGTATTTTCAAAAATTTTCTTTTATTCAAGAAATTGTAAATTTTTTAAAGTATAATAGGGGAGACCGGGGCGTAATGAATAATTGTAATTTATGTAAAGATCGTAAATCGAAATAATTTCACTCGATAGAAAAGTTATTGTACTTGGTATACTATGGTTTACGGTACTGAAAAAGTATTTTAAAAAAATTGATACCCCTAAAAATGGTCATTTCTGATTGGATCAAATTTTACTTGTAATTCTTAAAATATTAAACTACTTCCACAATTATTTTTCGTTGCCAAATTTTTTGTAGGCTTTTCTAACGATTCTGAATAATCAATCGTATGGATTTTTAAAAATTTTAACTTTTTCAAAAAATAAAATTTTCAATATGGCCGAAAAAGGCATGAAGTTAGGGAATTTTTTTTCGTATACCTACGGAATATTTTTCGAACTACCATCTTTTGGAGTTAAAATAGAGTCCAATTGAAACTAATTGTGTTTCAATTAGATCCTAGTTTACGACTAAATGAAACTTATATTGTACGCTAAAAGTAGGGCTTAAATTTTGAACCGGGTCTGTTTACATAAATGTGGTACATCAATAAAAATTGATGTGAAAAGCAATTACATAGAAACAATGTAATAGTATAAAACTTTTTTTAATTTGATAAGAAAATTCACGGCTATTTCTCGGTTGCCCTGCGCGGTTGATAGATACTTTGATAAGTGATTAGTATAGAATTTAAAACCCGTCGAAGACTGGTACGACAGCTAATAATACAAGGGTAAAGTACGGATAGATGCCCCTCCCGGATAGATGCCCCCTTTCTCAGATCTCCAATATGGAAGAAACTACACTGAAAAAAATTCAAATTATTTGAAAAATATTTAATTGATTCAAATACTTTTTAGTTGAATCAAAAAAGTATGTATTTGATTCAAATAACTTGAATTAATTGAATCACACTTATTTCAACCAAATAATTCGTATTTGATTGAATTAAATAATTAACGGAATTGAATAAATGAATTTGTTTAATACAAATAATGAGTGACTTGAAATTATTCATTTATTTATTTCACTCAAATACTTCGAATATTTCATGCAAATAAAAATTATTTGAAAAATAAATTTATTTTATTGATTCCAATAAACTGAATTATTTAATCCGAATAATTCATTAGTCGAAGCTAATACACTATATTATCAAAACAATTAAAAAATATTTTAATCAATTAAATAATTATTTGAAACGAAAATAATGAATTACTTGAAATGAAATATTTCATTTATTTAATACAAATATAAAATATTTCGACAAATAAATGTGTTATTTGGATACAGAATATACGGCACTGGCATTGATATAGTAGATTAGCCCGAGTTCTCACCAAATCTCAGTGGCAGGGCGGTTTAAGTAAGTGCGTTTATAGGGGGGACGTGAGTTCGATCCCACATGCGAGCGAATATTTTTCATTCTTCGTTTTAAGCGTTATAAAAAATAATAAAATTGTATGTTGTGTTGTGAATAAAAATTGTGTGAACATGTTTGTAAACAATGTTTAAAAGCCTGTTAAAAAATAAATTAATATATATAATACAATATATAACTATAATATGATAATATATTGATAAATTAAGAAAATACTAAATATTAAAAAAAATTGTATTAAATATAGAATGAAATAATTTTCATAATTGATTCAAATAATTATTTACTAGCTTAAAATATTACATTTGTTTGATTTGAATAATTTGTATTTGATACGATAAAATAAAATACTTAGGTCTAGTAAATATTTATTTGAGTTGAATAATTTCTATAGTTGATTCAAATAATTATTTATTAGTTTGAAATATTCCATTTATTTGATTTGAATAATTAATATTTGATTCAAATAAATAGTTATTTGATGCGATAAAATAAAATATTTAGGTCAAATAAATATGTATTTGGTTCAAATACATATTTATTGTATTATAACCAAATAATTTTTTTTTCAGTGTACACTGGAGCTTCACTTATTTTAACCAAGTCTAAACTAATTGAAAGGGAGAGTCGCAACTTATTTTCACTCTGAAACTTAGCATTCGAGTTGATTTTTTATTAATTTAAGAAAACGTCAACCAATGGGAAAGCACGGAGAACCTTTTCAGTGAAAACAAGTGAGACTGGAAATGGTGAAAATAAGTGAAACTGAAAATAAGTGAAGCTCCAGTGTATATTTTTATATTTATGTATTATTGGTTCTTTTTATACCTATTGGTCATAACAATTTTTTTGCAAAGTGCCAGCCCACTGGCATTTATTTATTATTTATTATTATTATTATATTTATTTATTATTATATTTATTTATTATTAGTTATATTAATGTGAAAATTTTAGATTGATAAAAGTGTCGAATAATTTGCAAACCACTAGACAAAATTTCTCATTACAAGAATCAAGGATATTTAACACGAAAGAAAATATTTGCAATTATTTTCTTGTCTCAAATTAATCAGAGAAATATATTAGATCCGCGTTTTAGACCTTTCGTATTTTCGTTCTGATTTTAATTAAGAAAATTTAAAATCTGGATTTTTGGAGTTCGGCAAAGTACAGAAAAGTACAGCAAAGTATAGGAGAGTAAACAAATAGTTTTTTTTACTCTCCCATACTTTGCAGTACTTTCCCGTACTTTGCCGAACTCCAAAAAATCAGAATTTTATTTTCTTATTTAATTGCACTGAGAGAAGTCCGGGAACTAATACGTCCCGTGCAAGGCTTGAGTGATCATTTTGAATGTTCTTATGTGAACCTTCGATCGGGACGTCTCAAGCCCCGATAAAAAACGTGGAACGTCCCGAAGCGGGATTACTTACAACTTTTAGTATCGGCCATGAGTTGTCTCTCACATGCGGGAACAATGTTTGACCGATTCGGGGTGTCTGAGCCCTAGATTCGAGACATCTCAAACGCGACTTCTCTCAGTGTGTGCAAAAAAACTATTTTTTTACTCTCCTATACTTTGCTGTACTTTTCTGTACTTTGCCGAACTCCAAAAATCCAGATTTTAAATTTTCTTAATTTAAATTCCCAAAAAAACACTTTTTTTACTCTCCCATACTGTGCTGCACTTTCCCGTACTTTGCCGAACTCCAAAAAATCAGAATTTAATTTCTAATTTAATATATCAACAAAATTTTTTTTTTTAATCTCCTATACTTTGCTGTACTTTCGCGTACTTTGCCGAACTCCAAAAACTTAAAATTTAATTTATAATTTAATATTTCAAAAAAAACTATTTTTTAAATCTCCCATACTTTGCTGTACTTTGCCGAACTCTAATTATTCCGAATTTCAATTTTCATATTTAATATTTCAAAAAAAAACTATTTTTTACTCTCCCATACTTTGCCGAACTCCAGAAAATCAGAATTTAATTTCTAATTTAATTATTCAAAAAAAACTATTTTTTAAATCTCCCATACTTTGCTGTACTTTGCCGAACTCCAAAAATTTAAAATTTTATTTTCTAATTTAATTGTTAAAAAACTATTTTTTTACTCTCCCATATTTTGCTGTACTTTCCCGTACTTTGCCGGACTCTAAAGAATTAGATTTTAAATTTTCTGATTTAATATTTCCTAAAAAACTGGCCTCCTGTATATATTCAAAAGACATTAGTTTCTTGCCTTAGAATATCGGAAAATTTTAGTACAAAATTAAACTCTGAATTGTCAAATTGTGCGTTCACTTTATATATTTTCGTCTTGAAACTTTAATCTCGTTTTTCTCAAATCTACGTTTTAAGTCGGTGCACACGATATTTTAAAAACCGCTGAATTGATTTGACTTAAATTTTTAGACAAGTTCAATAACTACATTTTGTTGCCCATAATCGAAGGTTTTTTAAAATAAAATTAAAATTATTAATTCAATCAACAATTTAAGAAGTTTTTTTATGAAAATGGAATTTTTTAAGAAGCTGCCATTTTGTAATAAAATGCTATTTTTCGAGGACCTTTGGAAAATCAAAGACCAGAAAAAATATTTTTATAAATAAAACTGTGACGTATGATTTTGAACAATTTATCAGATCGCTCAAAACTTCTGCTTTACGTCAAGCAAAATCTGACGTACTCAACAAACAATAAATAAGAAATTTAAATAAATAAATTTCACCGTCAGGCGCCAATTAATTTTCAAAGGTTAATTAATAAACTTAGGGCCGATTTCACCACCTGTGATTAGTGTAATAATTCGTGATTAAAGTATCTTAACCATCAGAATGCGTTTCACCATAGTCCAAATGATGATTAATGGAAAGAAATCACCGATTAACCTAATTATCCAAATTTGACTCGTTTAACAACTTAAACAGCGATTTAACAGAAAAAAATATTATTTTAACACCATATGTGGTGTTAAAATTACACGCAACATTTTTAACTGACACCTATTGAAAATAAACACGAGTAATTATACGTTTAGATTTGGATACATGTAAATACACAAAGAAAAGTTTTTACACGTATAATAATTTTAGCACTTATTTAGGACCCTAACCACTATCAAATTATAAAATATAAGTTATGACGGTCCTTTTAACAACAAATCTAAGATTATGTAAATATTAAATAAGTTATTATTTCCCTTATCCGTCAAAAATCAAATTTAACACCAAAACATGGCTTGTCAGACGCCAGTTAGTTTTGTAGTCGAAAAACTAACAAAAACAATAATCTAGTAAACAATAATCAATAATAATCTCAGTCAATACTTCTTATTAATTCAAATAAATAACCTCAAAGGGAGATTCCGTTGGGAAGATCAGAAAAGGGAAATTCTAAGTTTTGAGACACGATATTGTGAGAGAAATTCTACTTACTTGTTTTCTCATTCAAATGCAAGAAGGAAAATCCCAGTGATTTCCACAATATAATCTTTTTCAATAATTCCTTTATTCAGATGTAACCAAAATAATATTCTATATAACGTTTCTCTCCTCCAGTTCCCAAGTCAACCAAAAATAATTTCACTCTCTAGAGAAAACGTTCTATCATAACAATAATACTTTTCGCTACTTACAACCATGTCACTCTCTCGACGATCACACTCAAACTATATATTATAAACGTGCTTTTGTCGTCTGCTAAAGAATATCGCGCGCCGGCGAGTCATAAAGAGGAGTTCTCATCTTCTTTACAACAATAGTCAAAATTATTGCGCGCGAAAATTCAAGTCATAAAACAAAAAAAATAGAAATATTAA
Source organism: Leptopilina myrica (nomen nudum) (assembly GCA_032872475.1). Taxonomy (NCBI): domain Eukaryota; kingdom Metazoa; phylum Arthropoda; class Insecta; order Hymenoptera; family Figitidae; genus Leptopilina; species Leptopilina myrica (nomen nudum). The sequence continues at coordinate 10,800,880 of CM065466.1, forward strand.
GAAAATAACTATTAATTATAATAATATAATTTTGTACGAAACTACTTCGTCACAAAGTAAAATCAAAATTTTGTCAGTGCACGAGTCATGGAACGCCCCAAAAAGGTAAAGTAGGAGAGAGAGAGAAAAAAAAATTCAAGAGTGTGTTGAATATCCAATCAGATTTTACCAACTCGGAAAAAGTTGTGGTTAAATAATTATGTTTATCTTTTAATCGACGATCAAAAAAAAAGTAATTTCCATTCTGTTCCACGAAATTTGATAACACATTTTTAATCACTGTTTACATAATTCCATGTACTTAATTCTCAAGAACCCATATATTTCTACTGAGACCAATTGTGATTGGCTATTCAAAATATTCATGCGCAAACATTTCTTTGAATCTCTCTTTTCTTCTTGTCTACAGCAGTGAACCACGTGGTTATTTACCTGCTCCTTTCGTAATATAAATAAGAAATATTTAAATAAAAATAGTGAACTCTGTTAAAATGTCTGGAAAATCGAAAAAAGTAAGTACCCATTAAAAATATATGTAATATTTTTCATGCTTTAGAAAACAATTATTTTCCTAAGCATGATAAATATTGTGTTGAAGAAATATTGTGAAACTCACGTCATAATTTTTTATAGGGAAATCCAATTAGGGAAAGAAGTTCAAATTTTACAAAACAGAAAAATTTATATTGACTAATCTTGTTGATAAATATAAAAATATAATAGAATGTAAAAAAACGGACACAATGACATCAAAAGCAAAGAATGCGGCATGGAAAAATTTGAGCATTGAATTCAATGCAAAAGGAGTCTCATCATCTGACAATCGTTCCGCCGAAAAGTTGAAAGTTCTGTGGGACAATTTGAAAAGATTGGCTCGGAAACATTTCGGTGACATAAGACTGGAAACATATCGTACTGGTAAGTGAATGTTAAAAATTCTAATGTATATAATGTAAAATCAATCGAATCAATTTTGTTTGTCTTATAAATTATGACATTACTACAAATTCTTAAAAAACCGCCACTTTTATCGATTTATGACAATAAACTTAATTATATTGAAGAACTGCCATAAAGTTATTACTCATGAACAATATAAGAAAGTATTTGTTTGAAAAATTGTAATTTAACTTTAACTTAACAAAATATTAAAAACAATTTATATTAAAGAAGAATTTTAATTAAAAATTATAGAAAGCAATAATTGAATTGTTATGATGAAAATAATTTTAATTTTGAAGAAGTTACAGTAACAATATTTTTAAATCATAATATAAAATAATATTTTTATCACTCGGTCATCTTTCAGTATTACAAAACATGAGGATATCGATGTAATTGCTTTCTAAAACAGAAGAAATATTTCTACTAAATATTAAAATAAATTTTATAAAATTAATTTAAATAAATTTAAATAAATATTTAATTAAAATAAATTTAAATAAATATTTAATTAATATAGAAGAAAAATTATATTTCTATGACAATTCTGAAAAATTAATACATAAATTAACGAAAATTATTATTAGGAGGAGGCTCAAATAAAATCAAAGATGACGACTTGTTGTCACAAGTAAAAGGAGTTATAGGACCCCTAATTTCTCCTATTGAAAATGTTTTCGATGACGACTCAATAGAAGGTGAGTGAATGAAAATACATTAATTTTTTACAGCTATGTAAAACTACAAAATTCAAAATACTAATACTATATTTTTAAAATTTTTATTTTATTATATTTCAGATTCTGAAGTCGCAGAATTTATTGTAGGTGAAGACGGTGAACTACTGAACGCCGAAACAGAAAATACAAATAATGCAGATATACTGAGTACTGCAGATACTGTTCTTCTCCAACCAGAAAATATTCCTAATAAGTCGGAAGAGGTAGTTTTACTTTCATTACAAAACCTACGCCAGCAAAATGTTTAGAAACTTTTCTTCCTTTGTACTCCTACTAACGATATATAATAATTAATTGTAGATGCTTGAAGATGATGAGATGATAGATTGGTCTGAATGGTCTCCAGCTATGTTAAGGACAAAAAACATTCTGCTTTGGTAGTAGGCAATGAATCACAAGTAGATTCAGGAACGTCTATTCAAAAATCACGTGAAGATACTGCGACTCCTGGAACATCTTGTCGAAAATCAGTTAACGATACTGCAGCCTCTACTGTCTCAAATTCTATGTTAAAAAGGAAAGCACAAGATGATTTGCACACAAAATTGCGTAAACGTAGAATGCAGAAATCATCTTAACAAAAAGGATCACCTAAACATAATAAATTAATTGAGACTAAAATAGAGTATTTAAATATTTTGAAAAAAGAGCCTGGAGAAAAAGGTTTGAGTAAATGGATATATAAAGAATAAATTAAAACATTAGTTATTTCAGTTAAATATAAAATATATAAACCATTAGCGAAAAAAAAAATTTTATTATTTTTTTGTAGGTGCGAAAGATTTCTTTAACAATTTTCAAATTAACACAAATGAATGGATTTGATTGCCGTTAATTGTTAACAACAATGTTGCTTAATGAAAATATTATTATTATCAAAACATATCTCGAGCTGCGATTTTGTATTAATAAGAAAAAGGCTGTTGTAGTTTCTAAGTTTTTCTGTTAACATATCAAAATAAATACTTTTTGAATATTATTCTTTTTTTGGTTTTTTCTTTAGTTCATTAATTCATTCACATCACAAAGTGCACTTCGAGGAAGACCATTCACAATAAACTGTAACAAAAATTTTAATTTAGATTCATCAGCACTTTAAAAGTAAAAGTGTTTTTAATATTAAAAACAAAAAATCGATCGTATTTCATTTTTATTAAAGGAATAATGTTTAAATTTTACCTTTGAAAATAATGAAGAAGAATTTCACGAGTATTTCCGTAATCGGCATCTTGAGGACCATGATTATGAAGGTCTTCATTTAAAATAATATCCCATTGAATATTTAAAGCATCATCATCTGGTGGCAGTGGCTTGAAAAAAAATTGTTGAATCGTGGGTAGATCCTGGCCATCGTGATACAATATTAGTAAATTTTAAATTAGCATCACATGTGCATTGAACGTTCAACGAGAAGTACCCTTTTCTGTTTCGATATAATTCTGCATGATTTCCACCTGCAAATATGAAATGGTATTAATACATGAAAGTACATAAAATAAGAAAAACTGAAGTTCACTAACCCAAGAATATTAATCTCTTATTAAAATTTAAGAAAGAAAGTCAAGAACTCACCAAATAATTGAACTTTGATATGCGTACAATCTAATGCGGAAATAATTCGAGGAAATCGCGAAATACCATAAAAGTCTATTTGTGTACTTGTTATTTCTTGCTGGATAGAAGGCATCATTATGATGTTTCGAGATAAGAGAGCAATAGCTGCACTCACTCTGTGAATTATCCTGAAAGCACTTGTCTTGCTGACTCCAGAAAAGTCACCAATAGTTATCAAAAATGAACCCGTTGCATAATATCGCAAAGCTAGAAGAAGTTGTACCATTGGTGAAATCGCGTGGTTTCTGTAAAAATATAAAAATAAAAATCTGTTTCCTGTCCTTGTTGAAAAGTACAAAATGATGTAAAAAATCTCGCTATAATAAACAAGTTGTTCATTTCATGATAATTTAGCTTTGTCAATATAATATATACCAATTGCTTAATTTCTTATTATAGAATAATTATTAAGAAAAAATTACGAAATTTGAATTTTTTGTTAAAAACAAAAATATCGATTAATTTTTAAATATTAATAAAATATATACTTTATATACATGAATCGATTTGTTTTCATAATTCTGAGAAGAATTAATAAAAATTTTAATAATTAAAAAAGTTATTTAAAAAAATAAAATATCAATTTAAAAAAAAAATAAAAAATTGCTAAAAAATTTTTAATTTTAGATATTTTTGAAAATCCTTCTGTCTGATTCAAGATATTCGTGACTGTAATACACCTATAAAATTTTATCAAAATCCGTCAGAACGTGTAAGAGAAAATTTGTCCACAAAAATCGGGTGACATACACACACACACACACATCCGGACATTTGTTTTTCTCGACGAAATATATATACTATACTTGAAAATTTGTAAAAATAATTGATTCTAAGAAAGTCGAAAATCGATATCACTATAAGGCTTCCTTTGAGAGGAAGCAAAAATTGGTTCAATACTTATTTTAAAATGTAATAATTTTATCATTTTTTTTAACTTACCGTGTAGTAGCATGCTCCAATTTTTGTAGAATTTCCTGCAATATATTTTGCACTGTCACTTTTGTTAAACGAAAGCGCACAAAAAAATCTACATCGTCTAAATGATCGAAATAGTTTGGTCGTTCGTGAATAACTCTTGGGCGACGATGAACAACCATTTCATCTTCGGAAGATGATGACAAAATTTCATCGTAAAACTCGGCCATTTCTAATGACTACAAATCTTTTCGATTTGAAGGTTATAATTTCCTTGTCAATATTCTTAGTATTAATCGACGATTAACTTATTAAACGGTCAAATTTGGGCAATTAAGTTAAACTGTGATTACTTTCCTTTAATCACTACTAGAATTATGGTGGAACGTATTCTTATAATTTAGATTGTTTAATCAAGAATTATTACATTAATTAAAGATGGTGGAATAGTAGTAACTGTTAATCGTCGTTTGAAATATAATCCTAATTATTTAATCACGACATTAATTCTCGATGGTGAAATCGGCCCTTATTCTCGACTCGGCCCAACAAACTCAACTCTCAAACCTCCGAGTTTCTCTCTCACTCAGAGGAGATTCTGCCCAAACAAAATTGGTAGCAGAAAAGCCAACGGCAAGACACTACTGGCACAAAACTGGCAAACGACTTACCCACGACGACTCGGTGCTCTCCCACTTTAAATTGTCCTCCTTGGCTCGACTCTTCTTGATGGCGATGCGACGGCAAGTCCCAAGGAATTTGGCAAGAGGGAAAAACAATAATAATCTCTTACTTTCACAACAATTCACCAAGTTTTCTTTATTAACGACAAATCCCGAGCTTCTCGCTCCACTACTACACTCTCTAACAATCCTCACTTCACAAAATCTCCAAGAACAACCGAAAATCTTGATAGCGGCAAAGGACGATGTACCGGCGCGGCAAAACAAAATTTTCATTATTTCACACAATTACACACTATGGCGGCGAGAGTATTACACCTCTTGTGTCTCTTATCAAATTTTCTGTCTACAATGCTTTCTAACATCTCTGATCTCAAAAAATTTTTTTTTTCCTATGGTTGGGTCAGCTGTGACTCTCACAGCCTCTCCCCTCCCCTGGACTATAGGTACTGGGATCACATCCGTACCTTTAGTCCCACACTCCCATAAATTGCTTTGTTGCCGCTTGTGAACCATTTTGTTCCACATTTGGCAAACCAACTGGTTTTGTTCCTCCTGACACCATTCCTGAATACATGGCTGGATATGCAATTTATATAAGTCCTGGCAAGATTTGTGGTGGGGGTGAACTGACTACTTGTCTCTGCATTGCTGATTTTTGGGCTGTTGTAATAAGTGCCATGGCGTCCACACATACACTTCTTGGCGTCTCTTTTCTCTTTTCCTCTATCGGCTCTCTGCTCTCTTTGGTGGAGTGGTCACTACCACTCGACTTTGACTCATCCTCTGGCGTCACTGCTTCTGATCTCACCTTTTTCTTGAATCTGCTTTCCTTAACGGCTGCTGCAGGAAAACGCATTTTCTCTTTTGGTGGAGGTGGGGTATATCTTTCGTCTAAGTCTCTGGCCTTCTCATAATTTATCAGGATCTTCTCCATTTCGCTCAACGATTCGAAATACAACCTGTCTAACTGACGTCTGTATGCTGACGTCAGACCTTTATAGGCGATCTTGACTTGTTTCTTCTGGCTGAGAGGTCGCTTCATATGACCCAAGATCAGTCGGAAACTGGTCAGATATGGGGAGATTTTCTCCCCTTTTCCTTGTGTCCTGGCTCGAAGCTCGTCTATGACGTCATCATCGTCAACGGTTACCAGGTACTCATTTTTGAACGCCCTCTGGAATGACCTCCAAGAATTTATTTCGCGGCGCAACGACCTAAACCAACTACTGGCAGTTTTCCGAAAGATAATTGGCAATGCTTGCAATATTTTTTGGTCAGAAACCTCTGACCAATCCTTACAATCTTCCAAGCGCTCCAAGAATTCCTCGGCATTATCGTCATCACCAAAGAATTTTAAGTCCCAGTCCTTCAGTGTTTTTATCACCTTGGACCTCCGGCCGGACTTAATTTCTTTGGTTTCCGCCCCACTCTTCGCGTCTTGACTGAAATCGCTCTCAGATTCGGACTCACTCGTCGAGTCGTCCAAGATTGATCTCCGGCTCTCCTTCCGATCTGTCTTTGGCTTAGGCTTCTTAGTGCTAATTTTTCGACTTTTCACACTCATTACGTCGTCGCTCCTACTGCTACCACTACACCTACAACTCGTCTGGTCCTCCTCACTACCACTGTAGTCGATTTTCCTCTCGAATTTCTCTTTATTCCCTTCTTCTCCCTCTTTCGCGCTCTCTTTTCTTGTAAACTCACTGGCCGGCTCTTCATTCGTGGGCACTCTATCGTGAGTCACTTTTACGTCACTCGTGCTACTGTGGCTCGATTTGTTTCGGGGTGCTGGGGTGGGTTTCACCCGCTCACCCCTGTTGGGTGAGCGGGCAACGGCCACGGTCCGTGGGGCGAAATGATTCTCGACTCCTGCTGGTGGGAAATATAAAAAACCATTTCCGACGGCTGTTTGGCTATGGCTCGCTGTCGACATGACTGGTGGTGGGGGTGTGAATCGCGGGGTCGAAATGACATTGATCGGACTCCGTCTGCTGTACGTCTTGTCGTCTTGCGATCTTTTCCCCCCTCCCCTTGACACCAATTCGGCACTACATCGGTCACTGGCCCTACTTTCTCCGCTGCTCGACTCCTCATCGTCCGCGGACGAAATTCTACCGCCTTTTTTCCGCGTGACGTTTGGAAACGGGCTACTCTCTGGCTCGGGGTAGGCTTCTAACAAGAAAATTTTGTCCGACTGCCCCAGGTCGTACCTTTCTGAAAAAGGCACGTCGACTTCCTCACTCAAGACTAACCTCATCTCGGCTCTCAACAGTCTTTCTCTCAAAACTTGTGATGTGCCACTGATACACAATTGGTGTCTCATTAGGCTCGTCACTACTTGACCAATTTGCATGACTTTAATTGTTTCCCATGCTCGGCTTACCATGGTATTTCAATTAGTTCGCTCATGCGTCTTTTGTAGTCCTGCATCCCGCTACTTGCCTTTGCCATTTCAAAGAATCAAAAAAAAATTCTAAGTTTAAAATAATTTTTAATTTTAAGGGGGTTGCACGATTAGTATACACGGCCCTGGCTGTCTTGAAAACAAGGACGTACCTACTCAAGGAGTGCCCCCTTTTAAATTTTCTCCTTTCTGGCAGACTGGTGACTCGACTCTCCCACTATCTCTTCTTCTTTCGCCCTCTCTCTCTCTCTCTCTCTCCCTCCCTGTAGCCGCTCTTATTACTACTACTCCGCCATTTTTCCTGGCGCGCGCAAACTTTCTCTTGGCTACGGAAATTTAAATATCCCGGCGCGTCTTTTCTCTTGACCGACCGGCGCACTATTTACAGTCACGTGACTACTTTTCAATTTTGTTTCCGGTCTAACATGTGCTCGCCAAACAAAAGAATTTTTTTTTATTTCTGGTACAAATTTACTGGGAAATTTTTATTTGTAATTTTCACGGCTGGCTTTCGGCAATTTATGAGAAAGTTTTAAGATTTTTCGATTTAATTTTAAATCGCGGCAAGGAAAATTTTACCAAAAAAAATTTTTAATTTCAATGGCAAAGGCAATCAAAATCTTTCTTTTTCGCACACTATGGCAAGGACAACACACATTCTAACACTCCGGCGTCTGGCAATTTTAAATTTTGAAATTTCTGTAAGCTGGTAACATAAATTTTATGTCTGGCGTTAGCAAACAGGAAAGTCAAAATTTTTGGCTGGCACTGGCAATTATATCCTGAATTTTCCTGTTCTTAATTAACAAAAAAAATAAATTTGTCTGGCTTCGGCTATTGGAAAATTCAGAATTCTGGCAGTAATTTACACACACACAATGTACAATCACTTATTTATAGTCGTGTCTCGGTTCGAGCTTGGCCCCACGTTGGGCGCCAAATTTTGTGACGTATGATTTTGAACAATTTATCAAATCGCTCAAAACTTCTACTTTACGTCAAGCAAAATCTGACGCACTCAACAAACAATAAATAAGAAATTTAAATAAATAAATTTCGCTGTCAGGCGCCAATTAATTTTCAAAGGTTAATTAATAAACTTATTCTCGACTCGGCCCAACAAACTCAACTCTCAAAACTCCGAGTTTCTCTCTCACTCAGAGGAGATTCTGCCCAAACAAAATTGGCAGCAGAAAGCCAACGGCAAGACACAAAATCTCCAAGAACAACCGAAAATCTTTATAGCGGCAAAGGACGATGTACCGGCGCGGCAAAACAAAATTTTCATTATTTCACACAATTACACACTATGGCGGCGAGAGTATTACACCTCTTGTGTCTTGGCTCTCTCCCCACGTGCTCGTCTTCTTCCTCTCTTCTTCTCTCTCGTTCCACTGGCTCTTCTTTCTCTGTCTCTTACTACTCACTTGGGCCCTGCCCTCTACCACTTTCTCTCCTACTAACTAGCCGCGCGACACACATTCATCACTGGTAGTGGGTCACACGGCAGTTTCGACTTTCTAAATTACCATATCAATTAACGATCACGGTTCAGGGATAAATCCGACAGATGACGTGACGATTCAGATTGTCGAACCACAGGAAACGACAATCCACAACGTCACAAAACATTTTTTAAATACACTAAAAGATGTATAATAATATAGAAAAACTTTAATTTTAAAAAATAAATATTTCTTTAAAAAATCCCAAGAACTGAATTTTTTGACCTCCTGACTAGGTATAATGACTAAAAACAACATCATCATTAAACTCTACCCATTAAAGTAATTTTTTTTAATTTTGCAAGTTATATACAAATTCACATAATATTTTTTTTAAATTAACAATCTTACCTCATCACTAGTATTACTAATACTGAGATGATTCTCTATAGTATTAAAATCGTCAGCTACAGCATGTAAAAAAGTTGATGTTGCGGCAGACGTAGATTTTTTCGAGGAAGATTCTACATTTCTGGAGACAATTTTTCAATGTCGACATGAAGCAGATGGTGAAGATATATTCACGACGGAAGTTCCTTCTTGTGTACTTTTCATAAAAACATCATATTCATCAATTGTAACATGTTCCTTGAAAGTTCTTTTCTTCAAATTGATCTTTCTTTTACTTTTTTCAATAAAATTGTGCTCTGGTTTGAACTCTTGTAATGCAGGAAGTCTTTCGAATTGTATCTGTTAAAAAAAGCCGTGCTTTTAATTATTTTGTGTTTAAATTTTTTTATGTTTACAAAAACAATATAGAATGTTGGATCTTAAGGAATTGAGTTCACTATTGAATATTTTAAGATTAGCTAATTCGACATATAAAAGAAAATCTTTTAAAGAAAAAATTGATTTTTTTAAATTCAATTGCAAAATTATCTAGGGGAGTGTTGTAAGGTTTGAACATAATTTCGACTTTTCTTCATAACTTTCCCTGTAAGACAAAGGACCCCACACTTTTTGTAGAGGAAATGGCTTACACTATTTTGTGAATGTTCTGCATTTGAAAATCAATCAAAATTGCTCAACAATTGCCACTCGGGGGATTTTTGGGTCCCTGATCATGAATCTACAGTTAGAATTGCAAAATTCAATATGGATGATCCAATATGTCGGACGAGTTTTTAAAAAACCACTCGAATTCACTAAATTCAAGTTAAATAATAGATAGGCACCCAAAATTCCCCCGAGTGGCAATTGTTGATCAATTTTGATTGATTTTCAAGTACAGAACATTTACAAAATAGTGTTAGTATTTTTTAACTTTGAGCTAGTATAGCTCAAAAACTGTCCATTTTTTTAATTTTGGGTTTAACATTTTTTGTTCAGAAGATCCTGAACTACAAAACTTTGAAGTTTCAAAAAATTTGACCGAAAGCCATATCTTGTACAAAAAGTGCGGGGTCCTTTCGCAATTTTGCGGATATTGTTAGAAAGATTAACTCAAATGCAATGTTTATGCTTAACATTGTACAAAAATTTGACCAAAAGTTTCTTAGTTACAAGCAATTAAAAAAAATAATGTAGTAAGGTTTGAACATGGTAGCAAGGGTTGAGCCACTGTAGAAAATCAATAAAATATGTAGGTAAATGATTAAAAATGACCTTCAGATAATAGGATGACACTTGAAAATGAGAAAAAAGAACCATGAAATTAAAATAAAATCCGATATTGTGCATTTTTATATGACATCAGGAATCGACTATATACCTGTATAATTGTTTTAAAAATTTTTTTAAAATATGACTTAAATTGAAATTTTTTTATACATTTTAGCAAATTAGAGAAACTTTTTAAGAATTCACAGATAATTTTTTTATTTCCGGTGATATATTTATCACCGGAAATAAAAAAAATTATCCGCACAAAGCGTTATAAAGAGTAGGAGTTGTTTATAATCCCACTATACTAATGCAAGACGCAACGCGTAACTCTATGGGTCAATTTTTGTAGCTCTTTAGGTCCTCTTTCCAATGGCATGTCCATGTAAATTTTTTGAGCTATGAGCAAAAAAGTTTAGGTGTGGCAATCTGCAATTTAATTTTAACACAAATATACGAATATGTAGTAAATTATTCTAAATTATAAAATTAATAAAATTAATTTACGGTCTCAAAAATAAAAATTAATTACACGAATGCACATATTCGAAGGAATTTCACTTTACATGTAAAAATAATATAACATTAACAAATAAGCAAAAAAATCATTAAACAGTTCATTTTAATTTTATTTATAATTATAATATAGGTTCGACATTAACCAACAGTGGTCCAAAAAATGTTTTGAAAACTTGATTTTTTTAATTAACATAACCTCACTTTTTTTTAGTTTTTTCTGGCTTTGAAACCTCATATTAAAGATTAATTATGTTTAAACTAAAATTTTTTTTAGAAATGTGTTGAGGAGGAAATTGTCGAAAGGTATAGAAAATGATTCTATTTTGCAATGTGGAAAACAAAAATTATTTTAAAAATACTGAAACCGTAAAGGGAATCCCTCCCTAGGTGTGTGACGGAGGGTTAATATAATGTAAGTTATTGATTTTATAAACAATATCATGGTTGCTTCAATTTTTGTCGAATGAAATTCCCTGACTTTTCCAGGTTTTCCAGGTCTCACAAAATATTTTTCTATACACATTATAAGTATGATTGATATAAAAAGTAATTAATTAAAAAAAAATTACCAAAACATAACATATTTTATACTTATATTAATAATTTATAGCAAAATAACTCAGTTTCAAACATTTTTCATTGGCGAAAATACAATATTTAAAAATTTTATGCTGTTCAGGGTGTCTATATTTTTTGAGAATAATGTTTTTGTTAAATAATTTTAATTGAAAATTTGAAAAATTATTTATATTTCCAAAAATAAAATTATTATTATAGTCACTAACTTCCCTTGATTACTTTCAAAAAAATTGAATAAAATTCTTTAAAATAATTCAATTATTTTCAATAAAATGTAAAAAAATTTAAATTTATTTAAAAATTTTCAATTATTTGTTTATAAAAATTCAATTATCTTGAAACAATAGAATTGAAAAATTTCAAAAATCATATTTTTTAAAAATGTAATTTAATTAAAAAAATTTAAATGTGTGTATTTTTTTAAATAAACTAATAAAAATTTTAATTATTAATTTTCACACTAAAAAACATGAATACATTAAAATACATTAAAAACTATCAAATTCAATTAATTTATCAATTATTAAATTAAAATAATTTAAAAATTCTATTTCTTACAAAGTTTTTAATGAAATTCATTAAAAAATTTAATTATTTTCAGTTGAATTTCACTAAACTATTAGTTCGATGATTTTTTACATATTGTTTTTGAATCAGTTAAATTTCACTGATTTAATTCTCGAGAATAGAGTCAGTGAAAATCAGTCAAATTTTATTGATTGAGTTTTAGAGAGTGCAGGGGAAAAAGTACCAAAGTGTACTTTTTCATGATAAAATTCGGTAAAATTCGCCAAAAATTAACATAATTACAACAAAAAATTATTTTCCAGGTATTAGAGAAAAATAATTGGAATTAAAATTTTAGTTTTGTTCAGAATTTTTCACAATTCAACGAGTATTTTAAACATTTTAATAACATTTTTGTCTCTCTAAAATGCATTTAAAAATTTAGAAACTGAAAGCATTCAATTTAAAATAAAAAATTTGTACAATGTCAACTTGAAAACTTGAGATTTTTAATATTCAAATAGAAAAAATTGAATTTTCAAAATGAGTCTTTATAAAACTCCATGACCATTCCATTTCTTTTAAAAGTCTTTTAGATAGAACAATTATTACTAATTATTTTCAAACATTAATAACTTAAAACATAACAAATAAAAAAGCGTAAAAAATAAGACAATTCATCTTTTATACAGTGATAGGTTTAATGAGGTTCTCCAGCCGGTAATCTTGAAAATATCGATTTTCAATCATTTTTCTTTAAATTTTTTAGGAAATGTTTCTTTGTGTAAACTTTAAATGTAATACAAATTTTAGAACCCTTTCAGGGTGGTCACCAGTTTCAGTTTATCAATTTCCCTGACATTTAAATTACCTTGCCTTAAAAAATTGTTTTTATAAGGAAAATATGAAAAAGTCGCAATTTTCTTAATTTCCCTATCAAAAAATTTTTCCCTGACATTTTCCTGACTTTACTGGCATGTGGCCACTTTGAAATTTGTTATGTCAAAAAACAAGACATTGTGGTTGGCAATTAATTATAGAAAATTTGCAACTGAAAATATAATAATAAAAAAAATCTGCCCGCGCTCCGCGCGGTGGGCTCGCAAGTTTCAGCGCGCCTCGGGGCGCGCGAATATCGGTCGTTGCGCTTCGCGCTCCGTGTGTTGTTTCACGCCTTGCGCGCAATTAGCTCGCTTCGCTCGCGATGTGTTCTTCGACTGTGGTTCATTATATGAATTCTTATTCCTGTTTCAAATTAAATGTTTCAAAAAACATTTCTTTTTCTTAAAGTTACTACGACTTTAAGGATTACATTCTCATCACACGTTTTTGGTTATGACTGCGAGATTAAGTAGACTTAAATGTATATTTTTGGTGTCTATGAGTAAAATTGTAAAATTTCTGCTAACTCTTTTAGCAGAAACATGATTTGCTGAAGAAGCTATAATATTCTAAAAGTATTAGAATTTAGAAGAGACAAATGAATACACTTCTTATGAATTAAATTGCAATATGGGGGGAGGGTGTGAACACAAATCAAATTATTGTTTACAAAATTGTTATTAACAATGTATATACTTTCTCATGTGATGAGAATGTAAAAATAATATAAATATACTAATTACTTTGCAAAATGTATTTAACGACCAAAATTCTTGAAATTTATACTAAAATAAATAAAAAGTATTTTATTTTAATCGAAATGTTGAAAAAACGTTTCTATTTGGTTTTAGGAATAAGACTAGGGGAAAGTGGGGCAAAATGGGGTACCTTTTTATAATTGGCTGCTTACAGAGAACAAAACGAATAAATCAATTCCACTAACCATCAGAATTCTTCTGTGTACTCTTAGGTTTGAGAAAATTATGATAATAGCGGAGAAAAAAAAATTTTGAAAGAACTTATATCCCATTTTCTGAGAAAGTGCTAAAACACTTATCAAATTGCCATACAAAACATGAAATATTTTATCAAAATTTGTTAAATTCTTGTTGTATGAGATTATAAATACAAACAAGAAGTAGAATTTTTTATTATTATGAAAAAAGAAGTAATATTTATTAAAATTTAACAAAAAACATCGATAATGAAAAATATCTATATATCGATAGTGAAACATCGACAATATAAATGTCTCGAAAAAAACATATCTATTCTCCTGCGGGAAGTATATAAATATGTATAATATGTTTCCAAGCAGTTTAATGAAGCGGCGTAGCACCCTGTATGACCCAACACATAGGTACCCCCTTTTGCCCCACACTGCATATTACAACAAAATGTGATGTTCCCAAGTTGTTGTAAACAATTTAACAATCTATTCTATTGGAAATTACTCTAGAATAAGTGCTGAAAAAGATCCCACACATGCAAAATTAAATAGTTTATCCCAAAAAGTTTTGTAAGCCCTTTAATTTCTAAAAACATTGGTATTTTTTTTGCTTAAAAGTTAAAAATTGTTTAACTTTAAAAAAAAAATTTTTATAGTGTCTTCATAATTAATATTTTTTTATCAATTTAAATGATATATATCGAGGATAAAAAAAATTAAAAGTACCTATCATGGAGAAACAGAATTACTCCATTTTGCCTCACTCTCCCCTACCAGATAAAAAAAATTTTTTTTTAAATTTTTTTGAAAAATAATTTTTTTTGCAACTTTTTAAACAAAATTTTATTTCTTCTAAATGAATGAACCGATTTCAATAAACCAAGCGGAAATAGAAAGGGGATAAAATATTCTTTCGTTTAGAATTAGAAAATTTAATTTTCATTATAACTTTAAAAAAATTGTCACTTATAAATTTTCTCAACGGATTTTAATTCCTTAGAGTTTTAATTGTACATTGAGATTTTTTTCAAATTTTTGGAAGGCGCAGAACATTAAAAAAATAAATCTTTTATAAACAATTTATTGAATAATTATTAAAAAATAAATTTTTTAAATATTTTATAATTCTAAACGGAAGTATATTTCATTCCCTTTCTATTCCCGCTTGGTTTATTTAAATCGTTTCATTCCTTTAGGAGAAATAAAATTTTGTTCAAAAATTTGCGAAAAAATTCATTTTGCAATAACTTTTATAAAAAAAAATTTTGTATCCTTTGGTAGTCTTATTCCTAAGGCCAAATAGATTTTTTTCAGCATTTCGATTAAAAGAAAATACTGTTTATTTTTAGTGAAAATTTTACGAATTCTCAACCAAAGCGAAATTTTGATATACAAAATAAAAAAGTTTAAAAGAAATCTCTCTTAGTCTTTTTTTTCTCCAAATTTAAAGTACTTTCCCTCGCTGCCAGTGACACTCTGTATATCATTTGTTACATGAACAAATTATTTACTAAAATTCTTTAAAGAATATATCAATAAATATGCATTTTGTTAAATGTAATTTTTTTTTGTTTGAATATAAAAAAAACTATTCTACTTATTAAACTGAAATAAAATTGTATCAATATACGATAGAATATTTCTCATACCTGGTCAATTTTCATAGATAATGTCTCATCTCCAACTGTCCGTTGTCTTACAGAAAAATTTTTCTCTTCGACTTCATTGTCATTTGAAGGCACACTTTTACTAATTCTGTGTCGCGTACTTCTTGGAACTTCTACTGAAGGATCCTTCAAATAACGTTTATACTGCTGTCGTGGATCAGACATAATAATTTTCTGATTCTAAAATAATTAAAAATATATTTTAAATTTTATTCAATGCTTTTAAAATGTGATTAAATAGTATAATAAACAGTTTCACTTCTCAATGTACATTTTAGGCTGTATTTCTAAAGTTAAATTTGCAGGGTGTCTAGTTAATTATAACTTTCAAATTACCGGCAAAATCTATTTCTGGAATATCGCGGATTTATTTTTTAAAACATTAATTAGTATACTATTAAAATTACATGGTTGTTAAGAGCCTTTTTTAAATACAGTAGAACTTCGATTATCAGAGATAATTCAGGCAGGATCTGGTTCGGATAATCGAAAGATTATTTTTATTGTGTGCCCAAGTACAATTATACTGTATAACCCCAATTTATAAAATAATTTTTAAATAAATATGAAAGTACATAAAATAATGTGTATATAAATATATAAAGAGGTGCGATCACACATTCATATTTTGTAAAGGAAGCATTCATAATGTGGCCACCGCACCTTTATGCCTTTGGTCAAAAGTCGAAACTCGAGGTGCTCTGATTTCTCTAATAACTTTTAATGAGCAATACTCACAGAAGGACAACATTAAAGAGATTAAGATTTTTTGTTTTATCTACAAAATTGTGTATTCACGACATATTGATTTTAAAAACAATTAAACTTATGTTAAGTTTTACCTATTTCCTTACGCTTTTTAAACAAAGATATTTTTGATTGGTTGGTATATGTTTTTGATGTGCTGTTTGATTCAATACGACACATCTGTGCAGGAACGACATGGCCGTATTGTGGCCTGGGCTCTATTCATGTTACAAAATATTCGAATTGTTTCTTTATTCTATAAATACTTTAAAAGTATAATAACTAAAAATAATAATAAATTTTTTCATTTAAATATATATAATATTTCAATACTATATTTATTTAATATTTAAATTTTAAATAAATATTTTGTTTAATCTATTTAATTATAAATTCAAAATTTCTTAGATTATAAAAAAGATACTATTGGTATACAAAATTTAAGGAGAAGTTTGGAGACAATTTGTTAAGTATCATTTATCAAGTCTAAACATTTTATATAATCAAGTATACCATTAAGAATTTGACATTAAAAAATCCATGTTGAAACATAAAGAGCAAAGTGTATATCAACTTTATATATATATTATTTGTAAGCTTGCACAAAATACAAGTTTTGAAACATGCAGCTTAATTAATGTATTTAAAAGTATGTGAATTTTTTATATGTTATACTTTCGTAAATCTTTTATATATATGATAAGTGTTTATTATATTTTTTTAAAATATGTACATATTTAAATATGCCGGAAACTCTTAATACGGTAGTAGTTATACGGCCCTGCTAAACTTATTTTATAAAGCTGGCAACACTGCGTCTCTACGACTGTGTGCAATGTGATTAGAGAATCCATCAGAAATTTGTTCCAACAACGAAAGTGTTAAAATGTCTAGACCAATTTCAAAAATTAATAAAGAAATAAAATTCGCCTACGTACTGTAAAGAAGGTCGATTTATTGACGATCAATATTAATTGCGATGCATATAGAAAGCGTCAAGATGTATACACGCGACATATCTTTCAGTCAAAATGCGCGTGAAGAAACGATTATGGTGTAGGCGACGCGCACGATTCACGCCACGCGACTCAGCACGGGATTCAGGGCGCCCCACCATCTCGCGAACTACCAATCACGCGACACTAGCGAGAAAACGCAGGTATAAAAGCGGCGCATTTTTGAGACGGAGGAACGATCATTCGCTTTGAATACTTTATTGTGTGTACTTCGTAAATTCATCATCAGACGCGCTCTGACCCTCGTGCGATTAACATCATCATCGACTCATCGATTGACGACTCGATCTGATTTACTCTCGCTCTCTAAAAATCCACAACAAAATCCAAAACCAGTCCTTATCAGGACTAATCAAATCCTCTTATACCTAGTGACAATAAGTCTAAGTCCACTTTGCGTTCGTCGAACGGCGTCCTGTCCCACAGGGTGTGGCAAAGTTCTGCTCACTACTTCCTAACCATGACTCTTCCACCCTCCAACACTGCTGTCAACGACAGCCAAAACACACCTACTCTTAACATCCCGGCAGATCCTACTCTTCTCACAAAATCTGAACTCACAACAGCCATCAATGACATTAGAAAAATACTTAAAATCTACGAATCCGCTCTTGACACCATTTTCATGGACACTGTAACCCAGACAGTCACTGACAATCCAACAACTGACTCAGCACAATTCAGTAAAGTCAAACCTAAAAACAAACGTAGACGCACAGAAACACCTAGAGACTCATCTGACGATGAACTTTCCCTATCCAGCTCCTCTGAAGAAGACGAACCCAAAGAACATAGTCCTCCTCCCATCCGCATCCTTAAAAAGGAACTCTGGCCAAAAATTCGTTCTGCTTTACTCAAAGCAGATATCGCCATTCGCTTCTCAAAAAACACCACTGACGCTATTCTCGTTTATCCTGAAACTGTAGAAGGCTTTCGTACTATCACCTCAATGCTGGACAAGCATAACATCAACTACACGACTAACCAACTTCATCAGGACAAAGACCTCATTGTCGTCATTCGTGGCGTCAGTGAGTTCATCCCCGACGAAACTCTACTTTCCGAACTTAAGACAAAAAACTCAGCAGTAAAAAACATACATCGTATGAAAAGAGGAGACAAAATCTGGCCACTCATTGTAGTCCATTTGGATCCATCATCATCAACAGCAAACTCCATTTTCAGTCTCAAATTTCTTGCTGGCCTTGACGTTAAAGTTGAGCACAAGAGAAAATCCTCTCTCATTCCTCAATGTCTCCGTTGCCTTAAATTCTCACACATGGCAAATTATTGTCACGCTTCTTGGGCATGCGCCTTCTGCGCAAAAAATCACGCCACTGCAGCATGCACCACAAAAGATAACAAAGACTCTCTTCCAATTTGCTTCAATTGCAAAGGTCCTCACCGCGCTACATATCGTGGATGCCCCAAATGTCCTAAAAAATCCATACCCAACACCTCTTACAAAAGAACTTCACAGCCAATTAAACCTACACAAAAACCTACAACTCCTCTCTCTAATAATTCTCCTTCTACCAAAACAACTATCCCTCCACACCAGAAATCAACCTACGCAAACGTAACCTCCAAAAATTATTCCTCCACTTCAATTAGTCAACCACTCCACCAGAACAATTTATCCTCTGATCCTAACATTTCACTGCAACTCCAACAGCTTTTTCGTGAATTCCTCACAACCCTCAACTCCACTCTCTTCCCCACAATCCACTCCTAAGCAAACCATCAACATCCTCACCTGGAATGCAAATGGTCTCTCACCTGCTAAACGTATAGAACTAGCTCTATTGTTGGAGAAGAGAACCATTGACATAGCCTGCATCTCTGAAACCCATTTAAACCTAAAAAAATCCCTTTTTCTTCCACAATACACTATCTACAGAAAAGACCGCCTCACCCAGAAGGGAGGCGGCGTAGCACTCTGCATCAAAAACTCGATACAACACAAACCTATCAACACCAGTAACCTCTCCAGCGAAACAGTCGGTGCCACTATCTTCCTTGATTCCGGCCCTCTTCTCCCAAAACAATATCCTTCCTGACTTTCAACACGGCTTCCGTAAAGGTCACGGCACAGCCCATCAACTCTGACGCGTCTCCGAATTCATCGCGGATAACCTCAACAAAGGCAAACACACGTCCATGCTTCTCCTTGACTGCAAACAAGCTTTCGACAGAGTTTGGCACGATGGCCATATCTTCAAACTCATCAAACTAAACTTTCCTCACTACCTCATTGGTCTAGTAAAATCCTTCCTCACCGACAGAACCATCAGCGCCCGTGTTGGCAAATCTCTCTCAGCTCCTCAATCAATCACCTCTGGAGTTCCTTAAGGCTCCAAACTCTCTCCTACTCTCTTCAACATGTACTGCTACGACATTCCCACAAGCGAAAAGATCCTTACTGTCCAATATGCCGATGATATTGGCTTCCTTGAAACATTCAAAGTCATCAAACACTGCACTTCCAATCTAAACAAATTTATTCCAACCGTTTTAAATTGGTATTGGAGATGACGATTCGACATCAACAAAACCAAATCCGAAGCAGTCTTCTTCTCACGACGCATGCGCACTCCTCCTAGACCCATAGTAAACTCCCACCCTATTAAGTGGAGCAAATAGGGTGCCAAATACCTTGGTGTCATTTTTGACAAAAAACTCACCTGGTCCAAACACATAACCTCAGTTCGTGGAAAAGACAATGGCGCCTTCATTTCTTTTAAACCTTTCTTTAGCAACCCCTATGTCTCCCTATCTACCAAAGTTCGTGCTTTTAACGCTATCATCCGTAGCATATGCACTTACGCAATCCCCATCTGGGGCTCTGCCACCCTACCACAATTAACACGACTAAATAAAACGTACATGCGCCTACTCCGTTCTGTCTTAAATCTTCCCTGGTTCATCCGAAACCAACAAATACTCAAGGAAACAAACCTCCCTTCCATTTTTACTGCCACCCAATCCTATTCCAAAAACCTTCGTCTCTCCATTGAAAACCACCCAAACCCGACTATCAACTCGCTCGCCCAGTACAAGAGCAAAAATACCGATCGCTATAGAAGGCCTTGCCTTCTTATTTCTCCCTCTTCTTAAATCTCTCTATCTTCGTGCTTCGCTATATGCGTCAACACCCTTGTAGCCTTACAACTACTCTGGGTATCCAATTTCTTTCTTGGTTTATAACCTCTGGTTGATAACCACTGTGATGAGTTTTTAGTCGGTAGGCACTTTTTCAAGTGAATCCGACACTATCCAAATCTTCTGGGTGTCTTTAGAAGATTTTCTCATCACAACCCGCTTCAAAAAAAAAAAAAAAAAAAGACGGAGGGACTACGATCCAAGTGGTGTTACCGCGAGGACCTTCCCACGGAGCAGTAATGGTGTAACCACGAATCGACCGACGATACGAACGAGACACGGAACAACCGAGAAGCCTCTCAACACCGCTCGAGGAAATCGAAACGCAATCAGTCCTTTTAAGGACTACTTGATTTTTTACGTAAAGAACGGCGACTAGCCTTTGATCTTTAGAGTGTAACTCTATGATAAAAGAAAGGCAAAATAAGAAATTCGTTTACAGGGTGTAACCCTATAAAACAACCTTGAAGGTTTCTCAAGACCATTTTTTTGCGATATATATATATGGGGGATTCCGCGTCAAGTGATCAAGGGGTCTTTTGGTGCAATGTTTATTTCAATAATTTTTTACTCTTAAACAATTAAACATACGAATTTGGCAAAGTACATTTTGGAAAGGTTTTTTCATGCTCTTTCGATTGGAAATAAGCATTTTGAAAAAAAAAAATTTTTTGACCCAAAAAAATCAAAATTAAAAATAAATTTCAATTTTTGGGGGAGAAAGACCCAATTTTTTTTTTTTTTTTAAACGAAAGCTGAGGTTTTTTCCTAAAAGGACATATAGATGGTAAAGTGGGACTAGAATGTTTAAACATTGAAAAAAAGAGTTTTAAGCTCCGTTTAGGAGAAAATTCTTTTTTTAAATGTTTAAACATTCTAGTCCCACTTTACCATTTATATGTCCTTTTAGGAAAAAACCTCAGCTTTCGTTTAAAAAAAAAAAAAAAAAAAAAAATTGGGTCTTTCTCCCCCAAAAATTGAAATTTATTTTTAATTTTGATTTTTTTGGGTCAAAAAAATTTTTTTTTTCAAAATCCTTATTTCTAATCGAAAGAGCATGAAAAAACCTTTCCAAAATGTACTTTGCCAAATTCGTATGTTTAATTGTTTAAGAGTAAAAAATTATTGAAATAAGCATTGTACTGAAAAACACAAAAATTTAACCCCCTCCCCCTCGGAAAATATTGGACTAGGTAAAAAAATATTTTCACGAAAAATTACTATCTATGAGTACTACAAAAGCCCCAAGTTTTGCTACGATTGGAGAAAAATTTTTCTCCACCTTGATCACTTGACATGAAATGCCCCATATATTTCATTTCGTCTTACTGTAGTTTCAAGGCCATTCACATGTCTCATCGTATTATCTACGCGCAGCCCAGTCCGTGGCATTCCCAACAAATTTTATATGCGCGCCGGGAAAACAAAAATCAAAGAATAATAATAAATTTCGATTCATCACGTAAAATTAAACCAAAGATTGTCATGTACAAAGTAAATAATAAATAAAACTTTCGAATATATATTTACGTTTGCTGACTCTCCTCGAACTCTGGTCTGACTAGCTAATATTCGGCAAAATATTATACAGGGTGTCCTGGTCAAGCGCGAACATATTTGAGTATTGTATTCTTCGCGAAAATCTAAGAAAAAAAGTCCTTTGCCGTTTTTGAAAATATTGAGTTGTTTTCGAGTTATTAAATTTTCAAAACGTCCAATGAGACGCAGCGCACTGGTAAGTGCCAGTCGGTGGGCGTGGCCACGAGAGTTAGCACGCTACGGCAGAACTAGCACGCTGTAGTCAGTTACAATTGTATCAAAAAATTTTAAAACAACAAAATTATAAAAATCTTAGTTTACTAAAAGTTATTAACAATAAAATTGTTTAACAATAATTGTTTAAACAATTGCTCAAAGTGATAAATATTTTTAACCACTATCAGTAATTGTTTCAAAATCAGAGAAATTGTAAATTTAATTTTGTTGCTAACTAACTTACTAACTAAAATAACTTAAGCAAACGTAATTAACTAAATTAACGTATCTATCATAAGTAACGTGATTAACATTAAGTAATTACTAACGTAATACGTAACCATCAGTATTAACGTAAATATCGTAACTGCCGTATGTAACGTAAATATCACTATTAACGTAACTAGCGTAAGTTACGTTACTAACGTGACTTACGTTAGTTACGCGACTTACAAAAGTTACGTAATTTACGATAATTACGTAACTTAAGTTAATTACAAAAGTTACGTAAGTTACGCAACTTACGTAAGTTACGCAACTTACGTAAGTTACGTAACTTACGTTATTAACGTAAATAACATAATTACGTTATTAACGTAAATAACATAATTACGTTATTAACGTAAATAACATAATTACGTAATTAACGTAAATAACATAATTACGTTATTAACGTAAATAACATAATTACGTTAGTTATGTAACTAACGTTAATAACGCGAATATCGTAAGACATTTTCTATACATTAGCAACATTTTTTCTGCTGTTCGTAAGATTTAACTAGACCCCCCTCCCGCTTTAAAGATTTACGTAATTTGTGTACGGCCCCCAAGTAACGTGATTAAATTACAAACCTAGTTCCTATCGAACAAATTTACTAAATAGAATTGTAAAAAGACACATAACTGACAGATAAGACAAAAGGAGAGAATTGAGAAAAATCTGTTGCATCTAAAACTTTATTTAAAACTTATTTTTAAGTACTGAAAATAAGCCTATTGGGTTAATCACGTGTACTTTTTTTGCAATAAAAACATTAATTTTTAAATATTCTTTAACAAAAAAGGCACTTGTGAAGTTCCTTTTTAGTGCGAATGCAACAAAAGAATTTCATAAAAATAAAATTCTATTACAATGGTTCCCTTTAGACCCAAGCAATAAGAGACTTGATTTTTGTAACATGGAGGAGTTGGAATCTTGATTTTCTTCAAATCATTTTTCAAATATACTATACAGGGGTCGAGACTAAATTCAATAGAATAAAATTTTTTATTAATTTTTTGAATAGATCCAGACAATCAGAGACTAGCTTTTGGAAAAAGAAGGAGCTGGAATCTTGGTTTTCTTCGACACAGTCTTTAAATACACGTCGGGGGTTGAGACCGCATTCTATCAAAATAAAATTTTATCTTCACTGTTTTGAGTAGAACCAACCAATCAGAGACTAGCTTTTCGAAAAAGGAGGATCTCAACCTTGGATATTTTTGCCACAGTAATTAGATACTCTTCGGGGATTGAGACCAAATTCTATCAAAATAAAATTTTATCTTCATTGTTTTTAGTAGAACCAACCAATCAGAGACTAGTTTTTCCTTTTTCCAGAGGCTAGTCTATAATTGGTTGGTTCTATTCAAAACGATGAATACAAATTTTATTTTTGGTAGAATTTGGTCTCAAACCCCGAACAGTATCTATTTACTGTGGCAAAAATATCCAAGGTTGAGATCCTCCTTTTTCGAAAAGCCAGTCTCTGATTGGTTGGTTCTACTAAAAACAATAAAGATAAAATTTTAATTTGATAGAATTTGGTCTCAACCCCCGAAGAGTATCTAATTATTGTGGCAAAGATAGCCAAAGTTCCAGATCCTCTTTTTTCCAAAAGCTAGTCTCTGATTGGTTGGTTCTACTCAAAACAGTGAAGATAAAATTTTATTCTGATAGAATTTGGTCTCAACCCCCGAAGAGTATCTAATTACTGTGGCAAAAATATCTAAGGTTAAGATCCTCCTTTTTCGAAAAGCCAGTCTCTGATTGGTTGGTTCTACTAAAAACAATGAAGATAAAATTTTATTTTGATAGAATTTGGTCTCAACCCCTTATTCTATCAAAATAAAATTTTAACTTCATTGTTTTTTGTAAAACCAACCAATCAGAGATTAGCTTTTCGAAAAAGGAGGATCTGGAACTTTGGCTATCTTTGCCACAATAATGAGATACTCTTCGGGGGTTGAGACCAAATTCTATCAAAATAAAATTTTATCTTCATTGTTTTTGGTAGAACCAACCAATCAGAGACTGGCTTTTCGAAAAAGGAGGATCTTAACCTTAGATATTTTTGCCACAGTAATTAGATACTCTTCGGGGGTTGAGACCAAATTCTATCAGAATAAAATTTTATCTTCACTGTTTTGAGTAGAACCAACCAATCAGAGACTAGCTTTTGGAAAAAAGAGGATCTGGAACTTTGGCTATCTTTGCCACAATAATTAGATACTCTTCGGGGGTTGAGACCAAATTCTATCAAATTAAAATTTTATCTTTATTGTTTTTAGTAGAACCAACCAATCAGAGACTGGCTTTTCGAAAAAGGAGGATCTCAACCTTGGATATTTTTGCCACAGTAAATAGATACTGTTCGGGGTTTGAGACCAAATTCTACCAAAAATAAAATTTGTATTCATCGTTTTGAATAGAACCAACCAATTATAGACTAGCCTCTGGAAAAAGGAAAAACTAGTCTCTGATTGGTTGGTTCTACTAAAAACAATGAAGATAAAATTTTATTTTGACAGAATTTGGTCTCAATCCCCGAAGAGTATCTAATTACTGTGGCAAAAATATCCAAGGTTGAGATCCTCCTTTTTCGAAAAGCTAGTCTCTGATTGGTTGGTTCTACTCAAAACAGTGAAGATAGAATTTTATTTTGATAGAATTTGGTCTCAAACCCGAAGAGTATCTAATTACTGTGGCAAAAATATCTAAGGTTAAGATCCTCCTTTTTCGAAAAGCCAGTCTCTGATTGGTTGGTTCTACCAAAAACAATGAAGATAAAATTTTATTTTGATAGAATTTGGTCTCAACCCCCGAAGAGTATCTCATTATTGTGGCAAAGATAGCCAAAGTTCCAGATCCTCCTTTTTCGAAAAGCTAATCTCTGATTGGTTGGTTTTACAAAAAACAATGAAGTTAAAATTTTATTTTGATAGAATAAGGGGTTGAGACCAAATTCTATCAAAATAAAATTTTATCTTCATTGTTTTTAGTAGAACCAACCAATCAGAGACTGGCTTTTCGAAAAAGGAGGATCTTAACCTTAGATATTTTTGCCACAGTAATTAGATACTCTTCGGGGGTTGAGACCAAATTCTATCAGAATAAAATTTTATCTTCACTGTTTTGAGTAGAACCAACCAATCAGAGACTAGCTTTTGGAAAAAAGAGGATCTGGAACTTTGGCTATCTTTGCCACAATAATTAGATACTCTTCGGGGGTTGAGACCAAATTCTATCAAATTAAAATTTTATCTTTATTGTTTTTAGTAGAACCAACCAATCAGAGACTGGCTTTTCGAAAAAGGAGGATCTCAACCTTGGATATTTTTGCCACAGTAAATAGATACTGTTCGGGGTTTGAGACCAAATTCTACCAAAAATAAAATTTGTATTCATCGTTTTGAATAGAACCAACCAATTATAGACTAGCCTCTGGAAAAAGGAAAAACTAGTCTCTGATTGGTTGGTTCTACTAAAAACAATGAAGATAAAATTTTATTTTGATAGAATTTGGTCTCAATCCCCGAAGAGTATCTAATTACTGTGGCAAAAATATCCAAGGTTGAGATCCTCCTTTTTCGAAAAGCTAGTCTCTGATTGGTTGGTTCTACTCAAAACAGTGAAGATAAAATTTTATTTTGATAGAATGCGGTCTCAACCCCCGACGTGTATTTAAAGACTGTGTCGAAGAAAACCAAGATTCCAGCTCCTTCTTTTTCCAAAAGCTAGTCTCTGATTGTCTGGATCTATTCAAAAAATTAATAAAAAATTTTATTCTATTGAATTTAGTCTCGACCCCTGTATAGTATATTTGAAAAATGATTTGAAGAAAATCAAGATTCCAACTCCTCCATGTTACAAAAATCAAGTCTCTTATTGCTTGGGTCTAAAGGGAACCATTGTAATAGAATTTTATTTTTATGAAATTCTTTTGTTGCATTCGCACTAAAAAGGAACTTCACAAGTGCCTTTTTTGTTAAAGAATATTTAAAAATTAATGTTTTTATTGCAAAAAAAGTACACGTGATTAACCCAATAGGCTTATTTTCAGTACTTAAAAATAAGTTTTAAATAAAGTTTTAGATGCAACAGATTTTTCTCAATTCTCTCCTTTTGTCTTATCTGTCGGTTATGTGTCTTTTTACAATTCTATTTAGTAAATTTGTTCGATAGGAACTAGGTTTGTAATTTAATCACGTTACTTGGGGGCCGTACACAAATTACGTAAATCTTTAAAGCGGGAGGGGGGTCTAGTTAAATCTTACGAACAGCAGAAAAAATGTTGCTAATGTATAGAAAATGTCTTACGATATTCGCGTTATTAACGTTAGTTACATAACTAACGTAATTATGTTATTTACGTTAATAACGTAATTATGTTATTTACGTTAATAACGTAATTATGTTATTTACGTTAATAACGTAATTATGTTATTTACGTTAATAACGTAAGTTGCGTAACTTACGTAAGTTGCGTAACTTACGTAACTTTTGTAATTAACTTAAGTTACGTAATTATCGTAAATTGCGTAACTTTTGTAAGTCGCGTAACTAACGTAAGTCACGTTAGTAACGTAACTTACGCTAGTTACGTTAATAGTGATATTTACGTTACATACGGCAGTTACGATATTTACGTTAATAGTGATGGTTACGTATTACGTTAGTAATTACTTAATGTTAATCACGTTACTTATGATAGATACGTTAATTTAGTTAATTACGTTTGCTTAAGTTATTTTAGTTAGTAAGTTAGTTAGCAACAAAATTAAATTTACAATTTCTCTGATTTTGAAACAATTACTGATAGTGGTTAAAAATATTTATCACTTTGAGCAATTGTTTAAACAATTATTGTTAAACAATTTTATTGTTAATAACTTTTAGTAAACTAAGATTTTTATAATTTTGTTGTTTTAAAATTTTTTGATACAATTGTAACTGACTACAGCGTGCTAGTTCTGCCGTAGCGTGCTAACTCTCGTGGCCACGCCCACCGACTGGCACTTACCAGTGCGCTGCGTCTCATTGGACGTTTTGAAAATTTAATAACTCGAAAACAACTCAATATTTTCAAAAACGGCAAAGGACTTTTTTTCTTAGATTTTCGCGAAGAATACAATACTCAAATATGTTCGCGCTTGACCAGGACACCCTGTATATAAATTTGTTTAGATTCTTCTTGTTAGAAGAAAGAATCATTACAGTACAATACGTGCAGGGCGGTGAATTGGAACTTATTGAAATAGAAAGGGTTCAAAATTTTCCTTATACATATATTGACGAATTTATCGGATTTGGTGTTGTAGCGTTCAGTGTTTTATGGTTTAATAAATATGTTGATGATTGGGAAAAGTATGATGCCGTGATTCAACTTATTGGAGGTAAGTGTAATTCGTACACAATTTTTTTAAAAATTACAGATGTAAGATACTTTTATTGAAAAAAAATAGAAATTTTACTGTTCTAAAACACGTGCGGTCTATGCGGCATTGAACACGTGGCGAAGTATAATAGTAGGGTAGAGTGGGGTAAAAGTGAAAAAGCCACCCAGCAATTTTAGCAAAATATGTCATTATTTTTTGTATTTTTATAGTTTTCCTTCCTTTATATGACAAACAATTTTATTTTAAAAATATTTTAATAAATTTTAAAGAGTTTTTTAGCAAGGAAAATTGAATATTATGTTAAGTTTACCTGTTTTCGATTTACACTGCCAATTTTTCGTACTTTTTTAAAAGGTCTTCTTTATGTTTTATCACACCGAAAAAAAAGTATTCTTATATTTAGAGTAAAATATTCTTACTTTTTTTATATAGGATATATTCTTAAAGTTTAAGAATATATTCTTTTATGTAGAGTATATTCTTATATGTAGAGTATATTCTTATATGTAGAGTATATTCTTATAAGATTAGTATATCTCCAACTTACTTTTACAATAATAGTTAATATTCTTAATAGAAGAATATACTATTATTGAGTGAGAATATATTCTAGAAATTAGAATATATTCTATTTAAAAAGGCGTTGTGCGCATGTGCGATTGTGAACGCATATATACCAGCAATTTGCAATTTGTGTATTAACCGGTTCATAAGACAAACCAGCAATTAGATTAGTGATATTAGTTAAACGTATTAAAATATAAGTGAAAATGGAAGAAGTGCAATTGTGGTTGCAGTTCCACGGATTAGAAGAGCTGTTGACTCGATTTCAAAGTGAGTATATTTCTTATTAAAATTGAACATATTCTAACCTATCTTTTTTGCGGCAAGGGTGAAAATCATTGTCACTATTATTCGCTTCTCTTTTTTCTACTTATTTTTTAAAAGTTTGGTGCAATGAGCTTATATTCTTTTGGGGTTTGGTTTCTATTATGTTAAAAGGTCAAAAAAAAAATTCGATGAAGAGACTCAAGGGTTTAAGCGAGGCGATGATAAAAGAGTTTGTTCCTGAGGTTGGATTACGTATAGACTTATTAGATAGCTTGAAGTTAGACGTGGAGGTATAAAAACTGCGACACTGCACCAATATTTTACTTCATTTTATTTAATATTTTTAATGTTAAGTTCGTGAAGTGTTTTTGAGGTTAAATTTCTTCAATTGTTTTTTTCCAGTCTGAAGTTGATGGTATAAATAATTTACTCGATGCTGACTTTTTAATCAATTCAGGCCCTGGTACTTTTTCAAAAAATACGGTAGCACTCGAGCAAATAAACACATTAAATGACAACATAGAAACTGCAGAGAAATTCATTACTGACGATAAAGAGGTGTTGTTTAAATTACTATTATTATTCATAGGTTAGAATTTCTCAAAAAGATCATCTAAAATTTAATTTTTAACTTCAGATAATTTTTCTTATTCCTATCTTATGAAAATAACTACTTAAAATATTGTACTCGAGATTTGGTTGCCCAATTTATAAATAAAAAAAATACAAACAAACAATTTAAAACAAAATAAAACAATTTTTTAGGACATGAAAAGCACAATTTTTTATTAACACTTTGTAAATAAACAATTTTAAAAAACTATTACGAATAAAAAATATTTGTAAACAAAAAAATTCTTTTTACAATTTCCAAATTGGTAAAGATCTTAAGAAAAAAATATTTGTTGTCTAAAAATTTTTAAAACTTTTTTTAATCACACTAAAAGTAAAAAATTTAAAATTTAATTACTTTTTAAAAAATGTTTGGTAATCTGTTTAAGAAATTCTACTCCTAATTATTATTTATAGTGTATTTATACAATTTTTATCTACTAATGCAACTTTCTATTTATAGATCGATGAAAATCCAATTAGTGCTAACACAATCTCAAATTCTTCAAGCAGAAAAAGAAAACATTCTGCCGATGGTTACAATAATCAAAAGAATAAACATCTTTCTTCTTGGGAAGCAACTGAATTTCTTAAAAATTTGGTAATGTAAATTTTATATATGTACTCATTCTGCTTAAAATTTTTTTATTCAAGGAAAAATGAAATATTTTAAATAATTTGAAAAACTAAAAAAATGATTTTGAATAGAGAACATATATTTTTCAAAAATTTTTTTATTGAAAAGATAGTTAACTGTATTTGGTTTATATTGATGTTGTGATAATGATTGTTTTTACAGGATTTTGAGCAACACTTAAAAAATTTTTCACTCGCATCCGAATCTGCCATAGAGAATTATTCTAAAAATGGAATGCTGACCGAGTCTGATAGATCACATGTTTGTGAAGCTGTTGCTGATATAATTTTGAGAAGAAATTTTATGTAAGTTATACATTAATTTATTTTATGCGTAAAAAGTTCAATTACTTATTTTTCCTTTTTTGTGTGTTTAGACCGGGTCATATCGAGTACGCCACTGCTGCAAAAAAATTTGCGAAATTTTTCCATTTGAAAGTGAGGTACCTATCAATTTTTATTAATCGTATTACCTAAAATAATTATTATATTGATTTTATTCTACAGTAAGATATTAGAAGTAATTATTTTTAATATACTTTTACATTACAAAAATGAATCTCAGAAAATTTGTTATGTATTACTATAATTTTATAATAACTTATTTTATTTTTTACAGGAAATTTATTACAATCCTCCAGATAAATTATATAGGAACGCTTTCGGAAAATTACCCAATAAAATTAAAAATATTAAATATCAGTTGACAAAACAAGGAATTGGTTCCTTTCCTAGTACATCAAGTACAGAAAAAGACAAACCTTCAAAATTTACAAAGCCTGCTCAACGCTTTTGTAAAATGATTAAGTAATTGTAATTTAATTTATTCTTATGTTTAAGGGAGCAGTGATAAGAATGATGATGCAGTGAAAACTGCTATTTCTTATTTAAAACATGAAAGTCACGACTCTTGGCCTGTGTTGCTACAAAACTGGTCCGTGACCCATGCCTTAAGAAACGCACAATTGAAAAATACTAGACCAAAAGAAAAAGAAGTCAATAAATCTGCCGCACAAAATGTTAGTGTCGATGATAATGTAGAGTTTTTTATTCATGATTATTTCAAAGAGTGGACAGTACTTGGGCTTGGAAATGGATTTCTTTTGGTAAGAAATTTTAATAATTTCTATTACTTTATATTCATAAATTTCGCAAGAATATAAGTAAATAAATGCAATAAACTAAGTGTATTTCTGAAATACACGATAAATAATTTTAATGTGAATAAATTTTTTTTATTTTATCCATTTATTTATTTCTTATTTTAAAATACTTTTATTTTATTTATGAATAAAAGTAAAACTTATTTAAAAACTGTCTTTCACGTAACTTTCATTCAGTTATCTAATGTTAATCATTTTTTCTTCAGTTGGATCAAGATTTTGAAGAATTATTTCCTGAAAAGCAAGATGGTTTACTAGCACGGTGGGAATCTAGGAAGGAGTTAATAATTAATTTGATTAAAAAAGAAACAGCTAAAACTAATTTATACACAATAAAATTAATAAAAGATTACGACAACGCTCCAGAAGGTATGCTTTGTAATAAATAAATGTTCTCGTGATTATTATTTCTGTAACTATAATACATGTATTTTTAATTGTCATATAGATAAACGTGATGCAATTATCATTCACTTGCTACCATCATTATTATCGAAAAGAGTTCGTCGAAAAGAATCATCTGATCAAGCAAGTGTATTAGAATCGAGAATAAGCTTTGTCCTTCATGTTAAGGTAAGATTTTTAGTATTTTTTAAGAAAGAACGTCCAAGGCCTTTTCGATAGACCAAAAAAAATTCTCGTCAAAATTTTCATTATGTTTGGAAATAATTAAATCCTTCTCTAAAATTCAATAATTAAAAAAAATTTAATAAAATTCTTGACAAAATTTAAATTATTTTCAAAAATTTTTCCTCAATTCAATCATTGTCACTTTTTACTATTTTAATCAAATTTTCCAAAAGAAATCAACTATTTAAAATTTTTAATGTAATTGTACGCTAATATTTAATTATTTTCATAAAATAATTAAAATATCACAGGAATTTTATATTCACAAATTTTTTTAAAATCTCTTCGCAATATTAAATTATTTTTATAAATAATGTAACGCGTCACACATAATTTAATTATTTTTAATACAATTTTTATTGAATCCCTTAAAAAATTTAATTATTTTCAAAACTTTTATTAAAATTCGTTAAAAGAATTCTATTATTCAGTAAATTCTTTTTTTTAATTTTAATAATAGTATTCTAATAGAATTTTCTAATAAAAACTGATTTAAAAGTAAGTGTCACTTAGAATTTCAGATAATAATAATTTAATATTCAAAGAATTATAGTGTGGATTTTTCAAAATAATTGAATTTTGAAAAGATTTTATATTAAAATCATTAAAAAATTTATTTTTTTGTATTTTTAACTAACAATTCTGTAGTGAAATCAATTTTTAAAAAAAGTTTATTTCAAATTTACTTGTAATTCTTTTTTATAGTTGTTATTTTGTAATATGAATATTTAATTTAATTAAAGATTTTCCGAATAATTGAAATTTTGTAAAATTAAATTATAAACAAATGAATTTGAAAATTCTTAAACAATTTTTTTTAAATATTAAAAATAATAGATTTATAGAAGAATTTTAGTAAAAAACACTGAAGCAGATTTTAATTTTGGAGAAATTACAAATTATTGCAGAAATATAATCTTTGTTTCCAAATTATTTTTAATAAAATTTTTCGCAGAAATTTAATTATGTTCAAAAATAATAAAATTCTTTATAGGAATTCAATTATTTTATAAATAAAAAACTCATCGCAGAATTTCAACTATTTTTAATACAATTTAAATCGAGTTTCACGAAAAATTATGCGCTTAGACGTTCTATCATTAATCGTAGGTAAAACTCATAAACATACAAATAAACATTTAAAAATCTTTTACATTGATTATTGTTAATGTTTAAAAACTTTAATTTTTCAAATATTTTTTACAGATTCCTGGTGATTTAAGAAGATCAGTAGAACAACATGCTCAGAAACTTCGGAAATTTGGATTATCACTTCAGCCTTTTATTATATTAGTTGGAGCATCTTTAACGGAAATCTCAGCAAGTTATGTGCAAGTAGACAATGTGCGGTACCTTTTGCGAACACCGATTAAGGCTTTGGATATTTGTTTCAAATCTCATTTTTCTCTCGATGCTGCATATTTAACGCCATGTAAATCGGTCTTTTATTTCATCCAGCAGTACTTTTTCGATATTTACTTACCAGAAGATGAAAAAAATCAGAGAGTGACAGCCGTTATTAGTTCACTAAAAGGTTTAAGTCAAAAAACCAAATAAGCTTTTAAGGACTTCTTTTAAATATTTTATTAAAGTTTCTACTTATTCAGTGGTCAGGAACCAGAAGAAAATAAGTTTGTTTTAAGTTCGAGTTTCATTATTATTTAATATTATCAAAATGTATATTTGCAGCGAGTGTAGATTGGAATTGTTAACTGTGAATGATCTCTGTAACCATTTAAGAATAATACACAGATTTAACGTTTTGAGTGTCTATAAATGTATGCAAAATGGCTGTGACAGAGAATATGGTAATTTAAAATCGTTTCGTAAGCACTTAAATCGAAAGCATTTTATTCAGATTCAAAATCAAGAGGTAGAAGGGATTGAACAAATTCAAATTGATAATGATGATAGAAACGTTCCAAATGTTATGCCTGTTGCAGTCGATAATGATAAAGAGAATGAAGTTGATATCGTTAATGAACCTATAACACCTGCGATTCTAAAATATACTTTGTTTAATTCATCTCTAGCCTTATCAGCTAAGCTGTACTCATCAACTACTTTAAACAGAACTCAAGTGCAAAAAATTATAGATTATATTAATGATCATTCTTCGAGTGGTTACCTTGATGTTTTAAAATCAAAAATTGATTTAATGTTACAAGATACAGATCAAAGAGAAGAAGATGTTCGACATTTAAATGAAATGTTTTCGGCCTTGAAAAATATGTTTTTTGGTTTAGAAACAGAATATTTGCGAGTGAAAGCCCTTGAGGGAAACAAATGCTACATTAGTCCTATATCGTACATAATTGGACCTGGCGAGAAAATGAGAAATCTTGATGGACATGCCATTTTAACTCCGTCTGATTTAAGAGGGCAACACATTTCTGTACGACAAGTATTGAAGACTTTTTTTCAACTACCTGGTGTACTTGAAGCAACATTAAATAATATCAACAGCTTGAAAAATTCAAATAAATTTACAAATATTATTCAGAGTCCCTTGTGGAGAAAACTTGAAAATACACATTTTCAAGGAAAAACAGTACTTCCTCTGTTTCTATATTTTGATGACGTGGAACCTGACAATCAAACTGGTTCTCATTCAGGAGACCACAGTATTGGAACTGTTTATTATGAGATTCCATGCATACCGCAACACTTACTTTCCAAACTGGGAAGTATTTTTGTTGCTTCAATATTTTTAAGCGACGATCGCAAATTATATAATGAAGAAGCTTTTCGTCCGATTCTAAATGAATTAAAAGATATAGAAACAAATGGCATATTAATTGAAACTGAAGCTGGTGAACAGCTTGTTTATTTTTCATTATGTTTATTTCTCGGTGATAATAAGGGTTTTTATTCGGTTAATGGTTTAGTTGAATCTTTCAATGCGAATTACTACTGTCGTTTTTGTAAAGAGCATAGAAATACAATGAGAACACAAACAAAAGAAAATCGCCTAATATTACGAAATGTAATAAACTATGAAGAAGATTTACGTATTAATAATGTATCTGTCACTGGCATAAAATCTCGATGTATATTTAATAGTCTTCGTACATTTCATGTCGTTAATAATCTTATGGTAGACATCATGCATGATCTTTTAGAAGGTGTTTGTCACTACGATTTGTGTGCTATTTTAAATGTCATTATTTTTGTTCGACAATATTTAACACTGGAGACTCTTAACGATCGCGTGCAAAATTTTAATTATGGTCCGGATTTTGGAAACAAACCGACGTTGATCACAGCAGAGCACATTCAAGGGGAGAAATTAAAAATGTCAGCGTCTGAAATGCTGTTTTTTGTCAGAAACTTTGGTCTCATGATAGGCGATTTAGTTCCACATAATGACGAATCTTGGAAACTCTACAAAGTTCTAGTTGAAATACTAGATTTTGTCTTAGCTCCTTTTGTTGTTGATAACTCGTATGATTATCTGGCTAATTTGATTGCAGAACATCATGAAATTTATTGTGGATTTTACGGATTCACGTTGAAACCAAAACACCACTTTATGGTACATTATCCCAGAATAATGCTTCTGGTAGGTCCTCTCATCAATATTTGGAGCTTAAGGTTCGAAGGAAAGCATCGTCCAGTTGTAAAACAAACCGCAAAATCTATGACTTGTCGTAAAAATCTTCCTTTATTTTACCCGATGAACATCAACATTTATTAGTTGTATCCGAAATATTAATTCGAGGTATAATTTATAAAACAGGTTGCGTTCTACCTATTGCTTATGAAGAAGGTTTGCCATTATTTGGAGTAGTAAAGGCATTAATATTAACGGAACAAAATGATGAAGTACAGTTTATTCTATCGGGGCTACGTACTGTTGGGTTTAATG
Source organism: Leptopilina myrica (nomen nudum) (assembly GCA_032872475.1). Taxonomy (NCBI): domain Eukaryota; kingdom Metazoa; phylum Arthropoda; class Insecta; order Hymenoptera; family Figitidae; genus Leptopilina; species Leptopilina myrica (nomen nudum). The sequence continues at coordinate 10,836,475 of CM065466.1, forward strand.
AGCATTTGCACTGCTATGATGTGATTCCAGCAGAAACGTGGTTTTTAGTTTTTTTTTCATGACCTTTTATCATTTTATCCTAATTTTTGTCGTACAGGAGGAGATGGAAGGACCTATATTTCGTTCAAACATATTTTGTAAAATACTTTAAGTGTTCCAAATTTTTAATAAATGTAATTAATTATTTTTCTTACAATTTAATGTGCATTTTCTTTTTTGACACCAATATTTTAATTTATAAAAAGCTACAATACTTTTACTAAGGTTAAAATATTTTATACCTAAAATTAGAATAGCGTATACTGAAATTTAGAATAATGTATACTAAAATTGAGAATATATGGTGATCATAAATTAGAATATTGTAAACTAAAATGTAGAATATCTTATATGTAATGTAGGTGTATTTCCTCTAATGTCTAGAATATATACTGGGCACCTATTTTAGGGGGGCATATTCTTCAAGTTAGTGGGATACACTAAATTTTAGAATATTTTTTTTTCGGTGCACAAATACCAAATTTTGTTGCAACCGTTAATTCGTTGTTTATTTTCTTAATGCACTTTGAACTTCTCGTTATGTACAAATATTTACTTTCATCACACGTTCAAAAATCAGGTTGTAATATGCTTGAAAAATTCATCGAAATGTTTTAAAAAAAGCATCTCAAAAATTAAAATTGCAATTAAAACTATATTACTATAGATACAACATCCAAACTAGACTCAAAAGTTGCGTTTTACTTAATAGTATTTGGGTGATTCTCCGCGTAGTGCACAATTCAATGTCCCTCGTATTTTTTAAGAAATTAGTTGCACATATTGCAATGAATTGAATGAGAAAATCTAATTTCTGTGTTTACAAACAAAAGCCAATAGTCGTTTACATTTAAAAATTTATAATTTTGCTTTAAAAGCTGTTTTAAGGTACCAAAACGTCATGGTCTGACCTGTCCCCAGTACGATGTATATAAAAAAAATTGTTATTTTTAATAAAATACAGTAATTAATCTAAAAACTATTCATAGTTTCGTATTGTTTATGTTCATAGAATTGTGAAAAACAAAGAACTTGCGAAAAAAATTTATTTAAAACAATTTTTTTTATGTTAATTCTTGTCCCTCGTTTTTGCGTCATGGTCTGGCCTTTTTATAAAATTGTATTATTTACATAAAAATCAAATCGAAACTTCACTCAATATTAGAAAAACGCAACAACAAACTCTTCTAAGTAAATTACTAAGAGAGAAACTAATTTGAGAATTAATTGTTTAATTTTTTACACATTAAAAGCACCAAACTTGCATAGGGAATCACAGAATCGTCATGGTCTGGCTTCACATAATTCTCAATAAAATTAATAATTATTAATATTTTACGTCAATTAAAGTGTAGTAGTATTAGATCAGTGAATATAAATGACGTAAATATGAAACAGAATGAAAATCGCAAATAAATTGTTTAAAAAATAACTTTTTCTTGAGCGTCATGGTCTGGCCTCAGCGTCATGGTCTGGCCTTCTTGTCATGGTACGGCTTTTCTGTATTAAACAGCGTGTAACAACAGAGTGAACTGAATAACACCAACAGAGTGAAGTAAAGCAAATTGTTTTAATCGTTGAAGTTTAGGAATGTAATAAATAATTATATAAATTTCCATAAATTACCGCATAATTTTCATAAATTACCGCATAAATTACCATAAATTTCCCAAAAAATTTTTTTTTAATTTTAATTCCATTTTATAATCTACTCTTAATTACAGCATAAATTTCCATAAATTACCGGATAAATTTCCATAAATTTCCCAAAAAAAATTTTTTTAATTTTAATTCCATTTTATAATCTACTCTTAATTACAGCAGAAATTTTCATAAATCTCTATATAAATTTCCATAAATTACCGGATAAATTTCCATAAATTCCCGAAAAATTTTTTTTTTAAACTTTGACAAAAAAAGAATCTTAAACAACCTTCCTAATTTTTCGTGTAAAATTGATTAGCATACATAGTTTTTCAAAAAATGTTACTGTTTTCATAATTTGTTTAAACAATAATTGTTAAACAATTGTAATTTGCAAAATAACATATACAGATAATTATTATTCCATTTGCCTGTAAATATAACAGGTGCTTTCATTTTACTATGGCTGAATAGTAGGGGAGACCGGGGCGTAATGGCTAACTTTTCACTCTTTGTTGTTTTACTCGGACACTTTTGTCCTAATTGAATGTTTATCTCTCAGAAAAGTTACTCTGATATCTCAGCTTACTTTTAAGACTACGAACGTCCCGATATGACTCTTGCTTTTTATTCTACAGCAGTTTTTCTGGAGCAATGCAGAGCTCCAAAATACGCCCCTAACCGGTGCGTAATGGATAACTCCCGGGGCGTAATGAATAATGATTGCTAATTATTATCTACAGTTTCCAATTTTATTGTATATTGTAAATTAAGGTTCCTGGGTATTCCGTGAATGCTATTTTTATTTAGCAATACTTCTCCTATCGCTTTTTCAACAATATTCTGTGATATTGGCACTCTCTCAATTTTTTTGTAATTTCTCATTAAAATTGTAGCTTGAAATCTACTGTTTGTAAATTTTAGACCAAAACTTAAAAATTTTGTTAAAAACACCTAAACATACTTAAATTAAGTGACAAGTAACCGCGAAAACAAACCTACACTTCGCCGATATGGTACGTTGCTTTTTATACATAGCGTATTGCATTAGCCAACACGCCCCGGGAAAAAGTAGCCATTACGCCCCGGGGGTGTTCGGCAAATATTTGCCTTTTTTTTAACAATACCGGAAGTGTGAATCAAAAATCTCGAATTGTCCCTTAAAAACAAACGTGTCAAGATCGAAACCTCATTTCAATTTCTTTTTTAAAGCTGTTTTTCAAAAAAATAGAACGAAAAAACGAAAATTTTGAAAAGTTACTTTCGTATGTCAAAAATAGTTTTTCTACTATATTTCTTACAATAATGAATAAATATTAATGAAACTTCCGACAAACTTGCAGTATACCAAGTACAGTAACTTGTCTACTGTGCGAAATTATTACAATTTACTGTTTTTAAACAAATTACAATTATTCATTACGCCCCTTAGCCATTACGCCCCGGTCTCCCCTATAGCCGCAAAATATATACGCAGATATATAAAAATTATTTGTTTAAAAAATAGAAAAATTATAAATATTTTGTCCGGCCCATCACTGATACTTCATTCATAAACACTATATTTGAAGATTCTATATCGACATTTACTCAATTTGAAAAAAAAATTAGTAATAGTAATAACTAAATCGTGCGCTACGTGGAGAATCACCCATTTATATTCTAAATGACTGATAAATCGGCTTAATAGTTTTTAAATAAAACTCAAATGGCTTTTTTACACCCTGGCTTTTTCTCCCTAATTTTTCAAGCAGATTTGCAAACTAAAACATATAAATAATTCATTAAAAATATAAATTAACAAATAATTAAAATTAATTCACGCAATTAAAAATTATATTTATCTTCGAATTATGATTAATTTGTAAATAATTTGATTAAGTTAAATATTCTTATTGCAGAAGATTAATTTTATAATCTTCTGGTTGCATTTGTCTTTCATAGAATTTCGAAAATAATTATTTTTTATTTCTTCAAAGTTTCTTTTGTATTTTTTTATCAAATGCTTACGCATTTTATAGTCAATAGACTATAATATTATTAAGTTAGAATATTATTAAGTTTATCTTTATATGATTTATAGAATCAAGGCAAAGTGTCCAGCTGCAAATTGATGAGGCGAAAAAAAATAATAGGCGCTTTCGCTTACCTTCCGAAAGAGTTTTGGAAGCAAATTTGATAGCATCACCAAAGAATGATGCCAAGAAACAAAAGGTAATGTTGTATTTAACTATATTAAAAAAAATAGTTGGCAATATGAGTTATATAAAAGATGTTTCAATTATTTGTCGAGTAGATATGATTCTGCATTTAGAAATTTAAGGAAATTTTTTAAAAAACAAAATTTTAGATAAAGGAATTTAGGAATCTCTTGTTAATAAAACTACCTCTAAAATTTTCTGGCGTCAAGTACATATTATAAATATGTATTAAAATCTTAGACAATTTCACATGTGAAAGAATTTTTTATTGTTTAAAAATTAATATTTATTTAACAAAATTTTGATTACTCTTTTGAAAATATTGAACTCACATACGAGCAAATCCTTGAGGGCCCAAGCGAGGGGCTTCAAAATAAATACTTATTAAAATATACTTATTGAATAAAAAATTAAATAATTTAATTTAATAATTATCAAAAAAAAATTTCCAATTAATGGAAAATTTTATCAATTTTAATTGAAATCAATTTCATGCATTGTGTACGGAAAATTGAGCCTAATGTTCTTTCGGGGATAGGTCCCTTCTTTCGTGGAGCGTCACATATAATCGAATTTTTGAAGCATTCTAAAATTTCTAATTAAAAGTTTGGAAAATAATTAAAGGTTAGAAGAATTTAAAATTGAAGTTATAACCAGGAAAAAAAATTTTTTAATAAAAATCAGGACAATGTCAGAGAAATACAAAATACAATTTTTATGGCTTTTGTGAATTGTCTAAAATAAGTTTTTTAGTCGTCAATTTTAATTTTTCGATAGCAGCTACTTTTTGTCTTTTTTACTCCTTTTTTTATTCCTAACTAAACTTAACTTCTTGTTATTTTTTCTGCCTTAAAACTACTTTTTGAAAACAAATTATTGAGTGCGATGTCTGTACTTGTTAAAAATATAACGAAAGTATTTATTAAATTTAGTTTCTCTTTTTTTATATCAATGCGGATGTTTTATGTTTTATTTCAGTGGATTAAATTTATTAATTGAAATTTAATAGACAGTTAGTTGTCTTTAAATATCCAAAAATCTTTGAAACAATTTGTTATCTTTGAGAAACCTACTTATTTCACACGTGGAACATATTTTGTTTTTCCCCGATATTTTGTTCTGTAATGTAAAAAATCATATGATCTCCAACTTTTATAAATTTTACTTTAAAGATTTCTAATAAATTTATTGAAGGCTTTGAAGATAGCAGAGTCAAAAAAAAAAGCTCTCAGATATTAGCTACTGTAACGTGGTTTTTTATTAACCACGTACAAATGTCCCGCGAAAGTCTCGCCGAAAAATCTAGAATTAAATATTTAATCTTTCCGCGTTTTAATCGCTTTGTTATATTTGATTTAGAACAAATACCTGGCCACATCCGAACTCCCCGATAAATAATTATTGAAATTACGATGAATTGTTTTCCAAATGATTGTTAATATCGACGGAATTACAGAATAGTCTGTAAAATATTTGAATTGTTAAAACTTGAGAGCATTCGATTTGGTATAAAGAAAAACCACACTTCCTTTAAAACGTTTAATTTGTATCAAGACCAGATAGGTTATAAAAATTATATAGACACGTTGATTGGCCGGAAGAAGAAGAAGCAACCTCCAGAAGGAAGGATGGACTTCATTATTTTGGTTTAGTGGTTAAAACCAGATGATATTTTAACAACTATTGTCTATGAGCGCAGGCAATTATCTAACACCGCGGCAAGTTTGGGACTACTGAAGCCATTTCACAGGGGCCATGTAAAGGGCGCATGTGTAAAGGACGGTGCACGTCCGCGTCGCCTAATTGCCAATTTCCTCAGTTCGGTTCTGGCCAGCCGCTTGACACCTGTGGGTCTGCGTCGGTGTAAATTGTCCCCGAGTAAATTCGAGTTCTAGAAGATGAGCCGCGCGGAGGAATACCGTGAGATGTTACGGAAAATCCGAGGTTAGTGGACGGACTCAACTTCGCTCGCCTTCACCTGGTCCACCAGGTTATCCAGAGTGGCAACTTGGCGTCAACGCTGAGTGCCGGCCAAAAACGTGCTACACCGGGAGCGTGGCTTCTATATTTGTTGGTTATCTTCGTGAGAAGTGTGGTTTTCATCGGTTTTCCGTCATTTTTTTGAATAAATAAAGAAAAAGAATTAAAAGTCTAAATTGTGTCATAGTAATTTGTAGTGCATAGTGAGTGTTGAATTGTCTGTTTCGTCTCTCTCGGCAATAGAATCCATTCTTTGAGATACGTCCATGCTACGAGTTAAAATCGAGAGTTCGGAAGTCGAGCTAGTCCGGAAGCACTCTCGATAGAAAAGAAAAGAGGAACCGCGGAGGTCCGGGTAGAATCCTACCTGGCGCCTGGGGAAGATCCCCGTATAAATAAACGGACCGTCGCGGGTATTTTCACAAGTCCGAAGCGTGGGGCTTGTGAATCAGCAAGTTAAAAGTATCGCCATTTTTGTAGCGTGGTGTTAAGGAGAGATTTCCCTCGCTTTAACAAGTAAAAGGAAAACTCGCTACAACAGTGGCGCCCAACTTCAGGGCTATTCCGAGAGAGTGAAATGCGACAAATTCACTCAATAGACTTAGAATAAAAATAGTGAAACCACACGGATATAAGTCACGCTTCCTGGTGAGTAATTATTGATTTGTTTTGTTCAGTAGTCGCTTATTTTTTTTTGCAATAGCTGATCTGACAATTAACTTGTTTTTGTTTGAACAAAGTTAATATCAGTAAATGAAAAAAATTAAAGAAAATTTTCTTTGCTTTAATAATTTGATTTTTTTGTGTTGAGAGAAAAATTTCTGTGTTATTATTTTTGTAGGATGCTTTGAGAAAAATTATTTTATTTTCATTTTTAATAATTTTGTAGTGTCAAAATTTTGTCTTATTTTCAGCATGAAAAAGAAAATATTTTCAGTGTTCCCTACCACCCCCCGCGAATGTTAACTTAAAGTTACAGGAAAGCTCTAGAGCTCGAATTTCTCGGTAAAAGATTAAGAGCTGGGGAAGTATAGAATAAACGGAAAATTTAAAAGAGTAAAGACTTTTTTTTTCTCCCCGTTTTTTCTCTCTCTTAGAAATTGAGAGTGGAATTTTTTTTTTCTCTCTTCTCTCTCTTCCGAATAATAGAATTTCTGCAAGAAGGCGAAGGATGAACAGGATAGATCGGTTTTTACAAGCCACCCGAACTCAGTTGATTTAATTAGAAAAAAATTAAGTAAAAGTCACCACGAAATTTTTTTTTTTTAATTAGAGTAATAGGTAATTTTTGAAAATTTTTCGCAATTTTTTATATTAAATCGCACCGAAATGGTCAGTATTGGGTAACCAATAGAAAAAAAAAATCGGATTGTTTGTTTTGGTAAATTACCGAACAGGAAAGGTAATTTACCGGTAATTTAGGAAATTTTGGATTTTTACCGGTATTTCACCCTCTGATAGACAAAAATACCAAAACAACGGAAATCCGGAACCGAAAGTGGGATTTCCAAAGTAAGAGAATTTTAGGAAACTTTGGAAAGTTACCCAGAGAGTGGAAAGTTTAGTTTTTTTTTTTCTTGTCGAATCCAATACCCGTGACAGTAAACCAAGGAAAATTTATTGATTAATAAAGTAATTAGAATTTTTGATCGGTAATTTTTCACACCCAGTCGAGGAAAGATTGGAAATTTAAGAAACATTAAGAAATATTTAGTAAGTCGTCAATTTCTTAATAACTTGATAAAAACTAAATAAATAAATGAAAAATTAACTTGATAAAAGAGTTTATTTAGTTAAAATTTTTTTTTCTCTTTTAGTAATTAAAGAAAAGAAAAAGAAAAGGTAAATTTTTTTTGTGGTTGAAAATTTTTTTTTGTGAGAACTAAACATTTCCCGATTACAATTAAATTATTTATCTTTCGTTGTATCGAATTCAGTCAATACGACGCGGGCTGAATCAATTAGGGAAATTTCGGGAAAAGTAGTGGAAATTTTTTTGGAAATTTTCCAGAAATTTAAGGAATTTTAGTTTTTCATGGTCAGTGGTTATCCATAACAACCGATAATAATAAAACGCGGATAGTAGATTAAGAGTATTAATTCTAACGCCTGAGATTAAATAAATTTTTGGAAATTATTGAATTTTGGAATTTTTTTTTTGAAATAGAAAAAAAATAGATAATTTTGAAATAAAATTTCAAAAATTTAGAATTTTATTTTTAGTTGAAAGAACGAAGTTACAAAATAAATTGTAAAAATGGATACCGCGAAAGAATTTGACCCGAACAAAAACATTGCTAGCGACAATAGTCAGGAAAATGGGGAAGAAACAGTAACGGGATCCCCGGTAACCCAATCATTAGCCCAAGCGACAAACGCGGTAGGGTTAAATGCCGGAAATGACCCAAATACCCAAAATACAAACGGGAATAATTTAATCGCGAGACTCGGAAGCGAAGTAAGAGCATTCGACGAAGTCCTACAGCAACTCGAACTTCACGGATGCAGCACGTCAGGCCCGCCGGAGGTACTCGTGTCGCGACTAGAACGATTAATCGCGAAGCTGCAGGGTCGACTAGATGTCCCATGGTATGACAGCGACGAAGTTTTTAGAATACCGGAAACAGGGGTGCAAACCTCGACCCCCACTACACCTGGATCGGCTCGATTTGTCCCGCTTCCGGAAAGTCCAGTAGTAACCGAATCACAAAACATTTTTACGGACAGTAACTCAGATCGCAGACAGCAACTCGCCAGGCAGGAAAATTTTCACACCGACTTTCTCTCACGAAACCCGCAATACGTAAATGTTAATACAAACCCGCGGGGAAATTACGCATCTGAATCGCGCGCGGAAAACACAGAAACTCATGAACTACGCGAATCAATTATAGCAATGCAACAGCAAATAATGGCATTGACGAACCTGGTTACGGAACGCGTTCTAAATAATCAAACGGCAACGAGTATTTGTCCGACGTGCCACACGACAACCACGGTATCGAGATCGCCACCCGTCTATAATCAAGGACACTCGGGTAGACAAACGAACGTGTACGGACACCTGTTTCCCGAAATGCCCCGAGGATCGTCTATGCCCCCGACAGTCCCGACAGTAGATTTTGAAAATCGGGACACACGATTCAATGGTTTGAGTTGGAGTGGAAACCAGAGACAATTTCCGCCCCCACTACCACCAAACCAGACCAATCTTTTAGAATCTAAACAACACGAACAAAGGTTAACAGAGTACCAACAGACTACAGACCGGTACCAGCAAGGACCGTACGGGCACGCGACCACAGAGCCCTACCGGCCCAGTCAACAGTACCCCACATACCCGACAAACAGTATATTTCCCCACGCGAACCCGACTTCAGCCGCGGGGGAAAGACCGACAGTAGGAGGGTACTACAGACAAACGCGATCGGCACCATACGGGGAAAGATTCGAACCAGTAAACCGAAACGAATACCAGAACCCGTATTTCGCGAATAGACAAATGGGATTTGTCTCAAACCCAAACGGACAGTGGGAACCGACGAATAGATTTTCCCAAGAGACAACGAATCCGTATAGAAACCCCCGAAACGTCACAAGAATTGTAGATAGCTGGCAAATAAAGTTCAATGGTCAAAAAGGTACCAGTATAGACAATTTCTTGTGGCGAGTAGAGGAGGGGAGGGCTGCGTCGTTCATGACAGATGAGGAACTTCTTGTAGCCATGCCCTTCCTACTCACAGACATGGCGGCACACTGGTACCGCCAAAATCGTCACAGGTGGCACACCTGGGAAGAATGCAAGTACCAGTTGCAGGTCAGGTTCGGAGATGCTAGGTTCCAAGATCGGCTCGAAGAACAGATTCTCTTTCGAAAGCAAGGACCTGGAGAATCTGCGGCCGATTACCTGACTTGTATGTACGGTTTGTACCAGCTGTCAACCAGACCGATCGAAATGACAGCTCAGATGGACCGTATACACGCGAATCTTAGAGCCGATTACCGAAGAGCGATTCGACGGCACGAATTTAACGATTTTAACAGTCTCGCGGAATTGACGTCAGAATTCGAACGCGTAATGGCGATTACGGACGATGACCTACCCCCACCCCCACCAGAAAAATCGTTAATTCCAGAATACGCTTTTCAAGGACCGATACGGACAGACTCGAGACCGAGTAAAATCGCAGTAATCAGTTCGGAAGACAGTAAATCGGGAAAAACGGAACCCGTTGAACCGTCGAAACAAACAGTAGACACGAACAACGAACCATGGTCTAAAACCATGGACGCACTGATAGCAGCCCTTATTAGTGCAAAAATGAATCGTGACCAGTCGCAAAAACCTAACATCGGGAATTCCAATTGGAATAAGAAAAAGACCCCCGAAACGAACGGTAACGCGAATAGAAAAGAACAAGGGAATAGCGGAACCTTCCCTAAATCGTCTCCGGGAACCGCACGTAACAACGAAACTAAAGAAGTCGTGTGTTGGAATTGCAGAGATAAAGGACATTTCCAAACCGGTTGCGCAAAACCCCGACGCAATGATTATTGCAGACGTTGCGGCAAAGAAGGAGTTACGACTAAAACTTGCGAAGGTTGTCAGGGAAACCAGAAAAAGGAGGAGAAATAAAAGTCGTTTCTCCTTCCTTAATCGAACCACAGACCTCACCGCCGACAAACACGCCACCCACAGATGTATCCGACCCCGAAACCGTAAAGAATACCGATAAAAATGCGAAAGTTGCCCCCGAGAAGTCGAAAAACCGGAAGGCCAGTAAACCGTATAAGGCCGACCAAACTGTCTTGGTCAACGACCGCATAGAGGGAAAGAACGGCGCGCACCCGTGGAAAAATAACCAACAAATAATGGCCTTACTAAATTCAGAGTCTGTACCGACGCGAGAAATTACTAGCGAGCCACTTAGGTTAGAAGTTAAAACTCCACCGGCAGAAGACAAGGGTTTCAACTTGAGGGTATTCACGACAATCCGAATAGGCAATACCCCCAATGTCCAAGCTCTAATAGATAACGGCGCGTCTCGTACAGTATTAGGAGATATCGGTCTCTCAATCGCCGAAAGATATAAAGCGGAGTTACAGCCGGCGACCGAAAAAGCGGTTATGACAGCCGACGGTACGGTGCGCCCGGTAAAAGCCGTTTGTTATCTTCCAATAGAAGTCGATCGTGTATCGCGCATGATGAAGGTGTTAATCGTCCCAGGAATGGGTGAACAAGTTTTCCTGGGAGTGGACTTTATTCACACCTTCGGCGTGATACACGATGGCAGTCAACGAAAATGGTATATGGCCGATTATCCGGATTCGATTCACTGGTATACCGAAGAGGGCGTAGAAGCCATCGCGGTTCAAGACAAAAACACCGAACCCGACATAGAGAAAACATGCGGGCTAGTAATCATTACCGACGAAGAACGAGAAGACTTAAAACATTTCGTTTCAGGTCTTCTTAGATTAATCCCAGACGATCTACCGGCGACAGATCGGACCGAACACGTAATCGATATACAAGATCATCCGGCCATGAAACAACGTTATTATAGAGTTTCTCCGAAAGTTTTGGAAGCAATGTATGCGGAAATACAAAGAATGTTAGCCGAAGGGATAATAGAACCATCAAAAAGCGGATGGTCGAATCCGATAGTGATGGTTAAGAAAGCCGATGGTACCTATCGCCTTTGTATAGATTTTCGCAAACTAAATCGGATAGCGAAAACGGATGCATACCCACTTCCAAAAATGGATACGATCTTGGAAAAACTTCGAGCCGCGAAATACATCACGACACTAGACCTAAAATGGGGGTACCATCAGATTCCCCTAGCGAAAGAAAGTAGAGAATGCACAGCATTTACCGTCCCTGGGATGGGCCTATTCCAGTTCACGCGTATGCCGTTCGGACTCTCAGGAGCTCCAGCGACATTCCAGAGACTGATAGATTCCTTGATAGGGCCGGAAATGGAACCGTTCGTATACGCTTATTTAGACGATATCGTGATTGTTACGGAAACGCTTGAAGATCATAAAAAGTGGTTAAAAATCGTGATCAACCGACTGCAAGAGGCAAACCTCACGATCAATCCAGAAAAGAGCAAGTTCGGAGTAACATCCGCCCGGTACTTAGGATTTATCGTGAACCACGAAGGCTTACAAGTAGATCCGGAAAAAGTGGAACCAATTACGAAATACCCCGAGCCAAAGACGATCAAACAACTCTGACGTTTCCTCGGAATGGCGTCGTGGTACCGTCACTTTATCCCCCAGCTTTCAACTTTAGCCGAACCACTGAACAAATTGTTACGCACTAACGTTCCGTGGGAATGGGACGAAGGCCAACAGAGCGCGTTCGACGAACTAAAAAAATTAATCGCGACCGCACCGACCCTCATTTATCCTGATTTTACGCTACCGTTTGAACTGCACACCGACGCGAGCGATTTCGGCATAGGTGCAGTTCTTACTCAACGTCAAGACGGAAAAAACCGGGCAATCGCGTACGCGAGCCGAACGCTCACAGGAGCGGAACGTAAGTACTCTGTTACCGAGAGAGAATGCCTAGCGGTAATTTGGGCAGTAAAGAAATTCCGCCATTACCTCGAGGGGTTTCACTTTACCGTCATCACTGACCACAGCTCACTACGTTGGCTACATAACCTGCATAATCCAACGGGTCGGCTGGCTCGGTGGGCGCTTGATCTCCTAGAGTACGACTTTGAGGTGGTGCATAGGAAGGGGTCCGAACACCTAGTCCCCGATGCACTCTCAAGAATGTACGAAGAGGAGGCAGCGCTGCCAATAGCCGCCTTGACACCGTTTGAGGATCAGTGGTATTGCCAGCGTATGAGAGAGGTTAATGAAACCCCGAGGAAATTTCATGGTTGGAAAGTAACGGACGGTAGACTATACCGATACCGCCCAAACCCACTAATCGACTCGGTAATGGACGATATAGATGCCTGGAGGTTAGTGATACCGGCCGAACAAAGGCAAGAAGTATTTAACGAAATCCATCACGAACCCCAGGCAGGACACCTAGGAATCGAAAAAACGTACCGTCGAGCAACGTCACTCTACTATTGGCCAGGAATGTATCGCGACATAAAAAGTTGGGTTAGTACATGCGAGATCTGCCAGAAAGTTAAACCCGACCAGAGAGCCGCCGCAGGATTAATGGGAAGACGAGTTATCGAGAAACCGTGGTCAGTAGTAGCTACAGATGTCATGGGTCCTTGGCCCAAAAGCTCTCTAGGTTATCAGTACGTAGTGATCTTCGAAGATCTATATACGCGATGGATAGAAATAGCCCCAATGCGAAAAGCCAACGCCGAAACTATTATCAAAGCGTTCGAAGATTTGATTCTGAACCGGTGGGGGGCACCCCAAAGTACTAATTTCCGACAACGGAACAGAATACGTCAACCAGGCTTTCGATGATTTGACCGAGGCGTACGGGATCAAACATTCGTTCACACCGGTATATCATCCGCAGTCCGACCCGGTAGAGCGGGTAAACCGAGTGATAAAGACCATGATTTCCGCATACGTCTCCAAAAATCATAGGAAATGGGACGTATATCTAAAAGATCTCAGATTTGCGTACAACACGGCAGTACACGGTAGTACTGGCGTAAGCCCGGCGTACCTTAACATGGGAAGAGAACCAAAACCGTACAATAACCTACGGGATAGAACAGAGGAAAACCAAGTAGACCTCACACTCGTGGATTCCGGAGAGTGGTTAGAAAGAATCGAAAAACTGAAAGAACTGCAGGACTTAGTGTCCCTACAGATGGACAATGCGTTCGACCGTCAAAAAATCAATTACGACAAAAGACGTAGACACGTTGTATATAAGGTAGGAGACAAAGTCATGTGCAAAAAGCAAGTTACTTCGGCTGCACATAAGGGGATTACACGAGCGTTCGGGGGAAAGAACCAAGGCCCGTTTACCGTAATACGCGTTCTCGGACCGTCAGTCTATGAAATAGCCACAGAAGAGGGTAGGTCGCTAGGTAAATTCCCAATTAAACTATTGATCCCCTATAGGAATCCTAGGACAGGGGGAGTAGAGGAAAATACAGGAGCATGATCCTCTAAAAATTTGCATGTATATGAGGAAAATTGGAAAAAGTGGTCCGAAAATTTGGCAGATTTTTTTTTGGTTTCGAACCCATCCAATTCTGATGAGTAGGCAAAGTAGAATATGTAGCCCCCTATATAGTAATAATAGACGACCCCCCAAATAAAGGAAATATTCCCTATTTTGTTTAGAGGAAGAAGAAGAACTCCGAGCGGCAGCAGACGCCAGGAGTGAACTGGCCGAAAGAGTGGAGCGGATGCTCCGAGACGATTTTGAGGTGGTGCCACGACGGGCAGCACCCACCCCGCCGGTGTGGAGACCAGCTGGTTCCACACCTAATCCAGCCAGATCCTCAAGGAGCGGATACACATCCCGACCGATGCCGCCACAGCGATATGAGGTGGGATTGGAGAGAGACGCAGGGCCGTCGCAGCCCCGTACACGACCGCCCGCCCATATCAGACGCCTAGAGAAGCGACGCGAAGAACAGGCGTCCGAAGCAGAGAGGGGACGCCAGGAAGCCCGAGAGGACAAAGCCCGACTGGCAAGGGAGAAGGCTCGCCAAGAAGCCCAACGGCTCCGAGAAATAGAGGCGGAAAGAGCCTATCAGGCTCGTCAGAGCTGGAGGAGAGCCTACGAGGAGGAGAGGAGGAAGAAGGAAGAAACCCGCCGAGAGGCCCAAGCCATTGCCGGAGAAATAATACTCCAGTTGGTGGAGGTGGTTTCCCACCAAAACCAGGAAACACACGATCTGGGCCAACACTACCGGCACGAGCTGGTAGAAACAGCAGTCCGCCGTATGTGGTGCCGTGGGTGCGAAACTCGCGGACACCAGATCGAAAATTGTCCCCAGACAGAAGAGGACGAAATATAGGATTCTTATATTCTTCCTATCGAGATTTTTCTTCGATTCTCTTATTTTCTTTTCGTTTTTTTTCTTTGAAACTAAACTTTTTGTTCTTTCGATTTATTTCACAAATTAGTTTTTTTTTTCTCTTTCCCTTCTGTTTTTGTTTCCGGGCGAAACCACCTTACTTAAGAAAAGGATCCAAAAATCTTTTATTTTTAGTTGATTGTTTTGGTTTTTGTTATTTTTTTTTGGGGTAACTTTCAGGCCCTTTTGGTCACTTTTCGGGTCGAGAAAGAAGAGAAGGAGTAAACCCGAGAATAAGGGACATATTCTTATGATGTTTTTTTTTTAGATTTTATGTAAAATGTCTCCACAATAAAACGAGATAATTTATTTTGATAAGTACGTTTCAAGGGTATGAAGTCATTTCTTAATCCCTAATTCCCTTTGCTGATCGGAGAACCGAGAACTTTGACTCAAGGTAACAAGAAAGATAATTAATCGAGACGCACATGGTGACAGACAAGATGGTGAGAAGACAGGACACTGAGGGTAATGAATGTCATTGATTTAAGTTACAGTTTTTTTTTGTGTTTTTTTTTTCTCTCAAAGCATCTTATAATATGTCAGATCATAAAAGTCGGTAAGATCAATTTGAAACAATATGTATCGCTAACGAGGAACAGGCGAGTGAAGATGAGTTAGGCCACTGGCGGAGACTTCTCAAGGTAGATGTTTCGGCTAGGACGAGGGGAGTTGTAACGTGGTTTTTTATTAACCACGTACAAATGTCCCGCGAAAGTCTCGCCGAAAAATCTAGAATTAAATATTTAATCTTTCCGCGTTTTAATCGCTTTGTTATATTTGATTTAGAACAAATACCTGGCCACATCCGAACTCCCCGATAAATAATTATTGAAATTACGATGAATTGTTTTCCAAATGATTGTTAATATCGACGGAATTACAGAATAGTCTGTAAAATATTTGAATTGTTAAAACTTGAGAGCATTCGATTTGGTATAAAGAAAAACCACACTTCCTTTAAAACGTTTAATTTGTATCAAGACCAGATAGGTTATAAAAATTATATAGACACGTTGATTGGCCGGAAGAAGAAGAAGCAACCTCCAGAAGGAAGGATGGACTTCATTATTTTGGTTTAGTGGTTAAAACCAGATGATATTTTAACAACTATTGTCTATGAGCGCAGGCAATTATCTAACACCGCGGCAAGTTTGGGACTACTGAAGCCATTTCACAGGGGCCATGTAAAGGGCGCATGTGTAAAGGACGGTGCACGTCCGCGTCGCCTAATTGCCAATTTCCTCAGTTCGGTTCTGGCCAGCCGCTTGACACCTGTGGGTCTGCGTCGGTGTAAATTGTCCCCGAGTAAATTCGAGTTCTAGAAGATGAGCCGCGCGGAGGAATACCGTGAGATGTTACGGAAAATCCGAGGTTAGTGGACGGACTCAACTTCGCTCGCCTTCACCTGGTCCACCAGGTTATCCAGAGTGGCAACTTGGCGTCAACGCTGAGTGCCGGCCAAAAACGTGCTACACCGGGAGCGTGGCTTCTATATTTGTTGGTTATCTTCGTGAGAAGTGTGGTTTTCATCGGTTTTCCGTCATTTTTTTGAATAAATAAAGAAAAAGAATTAAAAGTCTAAATTGTGTCATAGTAATTTGTAGTGCATAGTGAGTGTTGAATTGTCTGTTTCGTCTCTCTCGGCAATAGAATCCATTCTTTGAGATACGTCCATGCTACGAGTTAAAATCGAGAGTTCGGAAGTCGAGCTAGTCCGGAAGCACTCTCGATAGAAAAGAAAAGAGGAACCGCGGAGGTCCGGGTAGAATCCTACCTGGCGCCTGGGGAAGATCCCCGTATAAATAAACGGACCGTCGCGGGTATTTTCACAAGTCCGAAGCGTGGGGCTTGTGAATCAGCAAGTTAAAAGTATCGCCATTTTTGTAGCGTGGTGTTAAGGAGAGATTTCCCTCGCTTTAACAAGTAAAAGGAAAACTCGCTACACTACAAAAAGAAAAATTCTTCTGGATAATCGAAAGCTAGAATTGGAATCAGATTATGATAGTGCTGAGGAAACAATTGCGGAATCACCAACTCCAAAGAAAAGGAAGGTTGGTGAAAATTCAAAGATGTCTTATCACAATACTAATAAAGAAAGAAGACCACCAACACCTACTCCTTCACCACAACATTCACCACAACGTCGTTCACCACCACATTCACTACCACCAGCTCAAGGAGCTCTGAATCCACCTGAGAATGGAAATAATAATGGAGATCGTCCTGAAAAATTTAAAATTTTTAATAATAAAGTAAGCTAAGGATTTTATATATTTATTTTAATGAAGTATAGTATTGACAATTTTAAAATTCAATTTAAAAAAAGTGAATCGTAAATTTCGAAAAGAGTTCAACTTCAAATTCTGAAAATTAAATTTTAATGTTATATATTTTTCATGAAGCTGAAACTTTCACCCAGTAACTATGTGACAGTTTTAGCTTCATTCTTCGAAATAAGAAAATTAAATTTTTTTTTTAAATTTAGAAGGAATTGATTATTTTTCAATACCTACTAAATATTCTTCTTAAAAATTCAATTATTTTGTAAAATTTTTACTAAATTCCAATTACATTCGAACGTCGGTTTAGTAAACAGGAATTTTAATGAGGCATGTCAAAGAAAATCAGGGGAGTACATTGCTGTTCATGAAAGTACCTATTTATTAATAATTTTTTTAAGTTAGAAATCTTGCATATCATTTTATATTTTGAGAATTGTTTTATTAAAATTTTATTATTTTAAATACGTTTAACTAACCAAATTTTTTAATAATTCACCTTAATAAATTTTTAAAAGAACCACGAAGAGAAAATTATTGAATAGAATTGTTTTTTAGAAAAGGAGTATAGTTGAAATTTTTTGTAAAAAACAATGAATCATGACAGAGTTACATTTGTAATTATTAAAAATAATTCTGTGACAACGCTAAATAAAGTATGCAACTATGTAGATTTTGTTTCGTAACTTTAATTGACTAAAGTGACTTTTTCTGCGCCTTAAAGTCGATCGGAAGTTTGTTTTTGGTTCTAATTTGATATTACACATTGAAAAATTTACATTTAGATTTGAAAATAACAGGTTTTAAATTTATTTTATACTTCGGATTTGGATTTTTTGTTTCACATAAATTGTTGTTATTCTCGGTTTCTTCAAAATTCCTATTCGTTCAGATATAGGTTTTTGTTCGGTTCTCAACTCTAAGGTTTTACATAGTAACTAATATAATCATGACAAATAAAATCGTCCTTTTTTAATTAAAGCTGTTTGAAAAATAATTTTTTTCTCCCCTGTAAAAATTCCAAAAATTGAGATGAGCTCTTTTTGAAACTTAGGATTCAATTCATATTCACCTTTATTCTTTTTTTTGAGAAATTTTAAAAACTGCTTTTAAATTTTTTTTAGATATTTATTAATGACGATGTATCCTTTGACCTTCAAACTTAGGCAAATTTTGAGGATATTACAAAAGAGTCATTATACTCTAAAAGTGTTGCGATGGCCATTTGGATGGAAGAACTGAATAATAAATGTTTCCATTTAAAAGCCGGCAGCCGAAGACATGAACAAATTCGAACTCTTTTAGAAGAGAGGAAACTGGACGCTGTCTATGGTATTTTATAATTTTCAATTGTAAACTAATAATAAAACAAAGTAGCTTAATGTTAAGGGGTTACACCACTGTAACCTGTCCAAGTCAAAATTTTAGTCATAGTCTAAGTCTTAGTCAAAGTGTGAGTACATAGCCCGTGTACGCATTCAAATAGTACTGGAAAAAATATATTTAGAGTGCTGGGTTCTTTTCTAAAATTTTGATACAACATTCTTGACATATTTTATTTTTAACCCTTTAAGGCCCGACTATTTTTTAAAAAGTGCAATTTTTGTTATTTTTTTGGACCGTCATTTTTATTTTGTAAAACTGACATCGGATTTGTAATCAACGACCTCAAAAACCCCCAAGTGGTCATTTCCATTAGCTTAGCTTTATTTAATTTTCGATTTTGTAACTTTGTTGTGTATCTTGCCATAAACATTCTTTTTTATTACTGTTATAATTAAAAGATTGTTAATTCTTTATTAAACTATAAATTTTTTTCATAAAGTAGAATAAATTTGTGGGTATTAGGTTTTTGAAAGTCAAAAATATTTTTATTTCTGTCAAAGTTATTAAGGTTTGAAGTCAAAAGTGATTCCGATCGAAACCGCTGGGCGTTAAAAGGTTAAAATCCGTAATAAAAAATTTTTATTTTTGAAGTTGACAAATATATATGAGCCCTTAACATAACTTTTTAAATTACTAATTTTAAACGTACATATTTACAGATTTGGTTCAGAGAAAACTAGAGGAGAAGAAGAAGATGAAGGAAAGAAACGAAAATCGAGACACAGTAATAAATAGGAAGAAGGTCATTGCCGATTGTCGAGTCTGTATTTCGGAGAAAATAAATGATGAAAATAGGAACAGACTTACAGTTGAGGAAACGAATGAATTAATAAAATTGCGAGATGCAAGAGGTATATAGTAATAATAATAATAATTTTAATAATAATATTAATGTCATATTTTCAGAACGAAAAAGGATTTGATTTTTTTTATTAATATTTTCCAAAAATTGTTAATATATTAAATTGTCTTTTAGGTTACATTTAAATTTATTTCAATTTAAGTTCTTTGAAATTTAAATTAATTGCAAATTGAAAATACATATAGCAGGGCTCGAACTAGTTTCGTTAATCCCGTAAAAGTACGTAAATTTGCTTAAAGTCTGTACGAAAAGGCTTTGCGCCCGTAAATAAATAATTGAACAAATAAAAATATGAATCAGTTTTTTTGAAAAAAGATCTGTTAAGTTCGTAATTTGATTGAAAAAGGATGAAAAGTTTGTAAATTGTTCGATATAATTTGGGAAATTTTAAAGCAATTATAAATGATTGGAAAAATTCAATTATTTTCATAATAAAATTCTTAATAGAAATCAAATTATGTTCAAAATTTTTTTTAATAATTCGTGTCAAAATTTCGATTATCTTTAAAAATAATAAAATTCTTCTTCTAAATTTAATTATTTTTAAAAATTTTCTTCAATTCTCAATGATTTTTAATATCTACTATTTTAATATTATTTTCGAAAAGAATTCAATTATTTAAAAATGTTTTAATAAAATTCTAAGCAAACATTTAATTATTTTCATAAAATAATCAGTTTCGAGAAATATTCAATTATTCAATAAATTATCTATTTTTGCATTTAAATAATTGAATTCATGTAGCATTTTCTAATAAAAATTTATTTAAAATGTATTTCAGTAAAAAATTTTATATAAAAATAATTCAAATTAAATTGTTTCAAATTAAAATCTTCGAAAGTTTCAACTTAGACTTTTAACTAATAACTCGGTAGAATTAATATTTTTGAAAAAGTTATATATTCTAAATTTTGTAAAATGGGATTGCAAATGAATGGATTTGGAAATTCTCAAATAACTTTTTCAAAAATTATTAAAAATAATAAATTTAAGAAAGAATTTTTTGTTAAAAAACATTACATAAAATTTAATTTTGGAAAAGTTACAATTTATTGCAGAAATTATTATTATTATTATTATTATGTTTAAGAATAATAAAATTTTTCTTAGGGATTCAAATCATTTTCCGAAATAATAAAACTTATCACCGAATTACAATTATGTTTAATACAATTTTCATAGAGTTCCTCAAAAAATGTAATTATTCTAAAAAATATTTATTTAAATTCCTCAAAAGAATTCAATTATTTAAAAATTTGATGATAAAATTCTTTTTGAGAATTTACTTTTAAGAAGCATTCAATTATTCACTAAATTATTTATTTTAGCATTTAAATAATTGAATTCTCATATAATTTTTTAATAAAAATTGATTTAGAAAGAAACTTTAGTTCAAAATTTATGATAATAACTGAATACTAAAAGCAATATAGCGTGAATTTTTAAAAATAATTGAATTTTGAAAAGATGTAAAATTAATATTTTTGAAATTCTGTAGATTCAATTTTCTTTTGCAAAAATGTAGTTGAATTTTATTTTTAAGTTATTAGAAGTGTTTATTTTCTAATACATATTTAAATAAAGAATTTAAGAATAATTTAAATTTATAAAATTGAGTATTGTAAATAAATGAATTTGAAAATTATTGTCAATGAATTATATCGAAAATTATTTAAAACAATTGATTAAAACACGAATTTTAGTAGAAAATTCTCTAAAATAATAATTGACTAGTTATGAAAAACTTTAATTTATAATTTTAAATAAAATGTTCTCTTATTTGACTCGGAATGATTATATTTTTGTCAGTAAAGTCCGTATTTTTAAGTGCTTTCACTGTTTCAAGCCCTGATTATAGTAAAATTTAATTTATTTATGTTCAGACTATATGTATATGGAAATGTTTGTAAAAGAAGAATATATGATTCATTTCATATAACTACATTGAGAAAACTGTATAGGCAAACTTAGAGGGTTAGGTTTTGTGTGCTAAGCCTGATTCTCTGGATATTTTACTTTTCCCTCCGAGTTAGTCAAATTGATCATCGGAGTGTCTTTTTATCCTTCCGAGATGGTTACGAAAAACTTAACTTCAAATATATTCTCTTTGACCCTCCAGATAGTTAGTTGAATACTCTATTTTTCACCGTGTAATTACACATTTAACGGACATTTGTATTTAATTTTTCAACACATATTTGGGAAAATGAAAAAGTTTAAAAATTAAACATATTTTATTATATTATTTTTGATTTTTCGATTCTCTTTAATTTCTTTTGAAATTGGAAATTACTTTTTTGATTGCTAAAATTCACTCAACAATGGTTCTAACGTAAATAGTTTTAGACGAAAGAGGGCAAACTTGCTATTAAGGTCATGTTATTCAGTGTAACGTTTTTCCATAGTAAAGAATATGGGACACGTTACCACTGAATAACATAACCTTAAGTGTTTCTTTATTTAATTAAAAAACTACATAATTAAAAATTTCACTAATAATCAACAAAAAATTCTCCAAATTTGATTTTTTTTGCAAATGTTGCTTACATAATTTGATAAACTTCAAGCAAAAACTATTTTTAATGACATTTTCAAATTTGCAAACGTAACTGCAAAAAGAGTATAAAGTTTCTTTCCGTGTAGGAGAGATTGTTAACTTCTTCAATCTTTCAATAATCAATATATTTACCACCGAATAAAAAATTTATCTATTATAATAAAAATACTGTATTATATCTATTTCAGATCAATCAAACACAACTGCAAACTTAAACTCCACGGAAAATCTCGACACTGATGAACATTAAAATTGCTTTTTTTATCTTCACTTACTTTCTTTTATTTTTTCTAATTTTGTAATTTTAATTTTTGTAATAAATACATTTTCATAATATGTCGACGTCCACATGAAAAGGGCCCATTTTGGCACTATTGGACTTATCTATACGGGCGAATTCCTTGCAAAATTACGAAAATTTTGAGTGGTCATACAACTTTTTTGGTCAAAAATTCGATGAGTTACAGAATTTCAAAGTTTATAGTGACAAATACCTCATTTCGAGAAAAACGGAATTAAAGATTGTGATACCTATTAATTGTGATATCTCTAGTTCTTCTGGGAAGTTATTCAGATAATAATTGTTTTTAGTCCAGGGCACCTTAAAGATGAAAAACCAATAGGTTTAAAATTTTTAAAACCACCCCCCCCCCCCTTTCCTGTTTGAAAATACATAAAACCGACAAAATGGGCTCTTTTCTAAAAAAGACAATTTTCTTATTAATAAACCATTTTTTTACAAGGTTTATGATTGGAAACGATTTTATTGTGTCATTTGAAGATAAAGAATAAAAATTAAACTTATTTAAAAATTTTTAAAAGTCTCTATTATGAATAATTTGCCGAAATATCGAAAATTTCACTTCTACGACTACGTAATCAAAGACCCTAACATCAATATTTTTGGTTCTTCTCGGAAGTTATTCAGATAATAATTGTTTTCTGTCCAGGGCACCATAAAGATGAAAAACCAATAGGTTTAAAATTTGTAAAATCACCTTACCCCCCCTTTCTGTTTAAAAATACGAAAAACCGACAAAATGGGCCCTTTTCTAAAAAAGGCGATTTTCTTATTAATAAACCATTTTTGTACATGATTAATGATTGGGAACAATTTTATTGTGTCATTTAAAGGTAAAGAATAGAAATTAAACTTATTAAAAAAATTTTAACAGGTTTTATTATGAAATTTTGACAAAATATCGACATTTTTTACATCTACGACTACGTAATCAATGACTCTAACATTAATATCTCTGGTTCTTCTCAAAAGTTATTCAGATAATAATTGTTTTGAGTTCAGGGTACTTTAAAGATGACAAATCAAGAGGTTTTAATTTTTTTGACCCTCCATTTCAAAAATACGGAATATTTTTGCAAAGGACCGACAAAATGGGCCCTTTTCTTTTTCTAAAGAACCAATAAAGTTAAACACTGAAATTAACGATAAGTTATTGAAAACCTCATGATTTGACTTATCAAAACATGTAGATTGATAATAAAAAATAATAAAAAATTAAGGTTTTTCTCAAAAAGTATTAAATTGCAAATAACTCGAAAACTAGAACCGACAAAATGGGCCCTTTTCATGTGGACGTCCACATATATTTCTTATAAATCCAACTATCTAAAATTGAATAGTAAAGGTTTAAAAATTCACAGGAACCAATATGGGAACCTCTATTTAAATTCTAGAAACACAAAGGAAACTGTTCCGTTTCCTACATAGGATCCTGTACATAAAAAGCTCAACAAACCCAATACAACGGTTCCCGTATAGGATCCTACGTAGAATCGTACATAGATTCCCATGCAGGAAGTCAATAAAAGCTCTCCTGTGTAGGATCCCATGCAGGTTCCTACGAAACAAAAATTTTCTTGAGAATTTTATGTTCAGGTTCCCACACAGGAACCGGTGAGAAATCTTAACAACCAAGGTTCCCATATGGGTTCCTATGCAGGTTCCTGCGTAGGAACCTTGTCCCAATATCCTGTATGGGATCCTATACAGGATCCTCAAATGATCCTGTACGGGGATTTTAAGCTGGGCAACTTACAATATCTTTCATTTGGATTGAGACACAGAAAAGTCTCTGATTATTTTCTGTAGGTGATTCATTAACACCTGTCAGATTCTGTGTAAAAAAATTTAAACATCTAATCGACTCCGGTATTTTAAGATAATGAAACTGAGATGTCTTTAAACTCCAAGACAGAGGTTTGATATTTAATACCTCGTCTTTACTTTATTTATTCCACTTTAACTTTTTATTAATTCACTTTATCAACACAAAATAATATTCACAAATACTTTTCTTTTAATTCCGATACTCTTCAATTTATTACTTTATTTCATTCAACTTTATTCTATTTAATATGTGACGTATAACTTTAAGCAATTTGTATTTTTACTCAAAGTTTCTGCTTACGTCAAGCAAAATCTGACGCATTCAACACAAAAAAAATTTAACCTAATAAGTTTCGCCGTCTGGCGCCAATTAATTTTTAAAGATTATTTATAATAAACTTATACTCGACTCGGCCCAACAAAGCCAAAACTCTCAACCTCTGAGTTTCTCTGTCGCTCAGAGGATATTCTGCCCAAACAAAATTGGCAGCAGAAAAGCCAACGGCGAGTCTTCTTCTTCTCGTTCTCCAAAGAAGTACTGGCCCCGCCATCTACCACCTCTACCGCTAGTTTTTCCTCAATTACCATAATAATTGTGCCTGTCGACTCGGGGCTTTTCCGACGGATGGCGCGACGATTCAGAATTTTCAACAGAAATGAATTAAGTGAAAATTCACATCGTCACAATCCCCTCCCCATGACAGGTACTATTTTATATAGAACCGTCATCATCATGATAATCTTGGCTGCTGTTCCTAGCTCTCCTCTCCTCTCTGGCTCTACTATTTTCTCTCCGGCTCTCCTACTTTCCCTCTGGCTCTCCTACTCTCTCTTTGATCTAAAACATTTAGTTTATTAGCAAAAGAACATAATGAGGAACGCTGGCGACGTCTTGGTTGCCGCTTGTGTTGCTATGTTCACAGCATGGCGGAACTCGTGAACATGAAGATCCCATTTTCTATGATCGGTTCCGATAAACGTGGAGATCATAGCTTTCAAGGTCCTGTTACTCCTCTCAACTGGGTTGGCTTGTGGGTGGTAAGGTTGCGTCGTGATATGTTTGACTCCGTATTCCTCAAGTGTTTACTTGAGAAATTTGTTGTCAAACTCCTTACCATTGTCGGTTAACAAGTACTCCGGCGTTTCCCATGTAAATAGGACCAACTCCTCGAATGCTCTGGCTACCGACTTTCCATCTGCTGACTTCAGTGGCTTGACTTCTATCCACCTCGAGAACAAGTCTTGGAACACGACCAAGTACTTGTAATTGCTCTTACTCGGTGGGAACTCCATTGTGTCTGCGGCTACTACGGTCCACGGTCTCTCTACAATTCTCTGGCCCATTAGTCCGATGGGTCCGGCTTGAGATACCTTATGTAGTTGGCATTGGTGACAATGCGTCACATAATTATGCACATCGTTCCAAATGTATGGCCAATAGTGTTCTCGTGCTATTCGGTCATAATTTTTCTCGATTCCCAAGTGTCCGGCTGAGGCTTGGGCGTGTCCGTCTTTCATCACTCTCGCTCGGTACTCCTCTGGCACTACCAATTTCCAACCGTCCTCGTCTCCTGTGATCGGCAATAAGAGTGGGTCATTTCGGTGCCTGTAGAGATTCTCATTCTCCACAATCCATCCAGGGAACCGCTGAGGATGTTGGCTCACCAACTTACGGCGTTTGAGGTACTACTGGTCTTCAATGGATACAAACGCGGCCATTGAATCTTCTTCCTCTTCTTGTAACCTGGACAATGCATCTGGGACATGATGTTGTGCACCTCTTCTGTGAACTATGTCGAAGTCCCATTGCTGCATTTTCAGGCCCCATCTGGCTAACCGGCCTGTAGGATTTTTTAAGTTCCTGAGCCATTTTAGGGCACTGCGATCCGTGATCACATGGAATTTGTACCCTTCAATGTACGGCCTGAACTTCTTGATCGACCACAATAATGACAGATACTCCTTTTCTGTCACGCTGTAGTTTTTCTCGGCTTCGGTCAGAACTCGGCTAATGTACATTATTGGGTGCTCTCCGTCACCAAACTCTTGCGTCAATACGGCCCCAATGGCATAGTTGCTGACGTCACATTGAATTGTGAACTTCTTCGTGAAGTGGGGTCGGGCTAACACTGGCGCAGATGTCGGCTTCTGTTTAAGCTGTTCAAACGCTTCTTGTTGCTCGTCCTCCCACTCCCACGTTCGGCCTTTGTGCAGCAACTTCAGCAATGGTATTTTGATTCCACTGTGGTTTGGAATAAAACGGGAATACCACCCGACCATGCCCAAAAAACGTATGAGTTATCTAACGTTCTTCGGCTCTGGATAGTTTCTCACCGGCTCTGTTTTATTCGGATCTGGCCTCAAGCCCTCTCTTTCCAATAAATAACCCAAATAAATTACTTCGGAACACCCGAACTCACACTTATCTGGATTCACTATCAACTTCGCCTTGTTCAATTTCTTCAGAACGAACTCTAACCACTTTGCATGTTCTTCAAAAGTGTCTGTGACTACTAAAGTCCCTGGCCATATTATTAGACCCATGCTAAAAAATCACATTTTTGCCATTTTAATTACATCACACTTTCATTATTAAACAGTTTTAGTTAAAATATGAAAAATAATGTATAACATAATAAATTTTATTCAAGAAGTAGTGATTCACATTAGATTTGTTCATTTATTTAAATGAAACACGATATTTCGCCAAAATCAATATTTTGTATGGCCACCTTTAGCAGCTAACACGGCTGCAATACGACGAGGCATGCTGTCAATGCAATTCTCAATCTTTCTCCTTATCTCTACGTTATTTTTTCAAGTGTCATTGAGTACATGAATCAGATCCTGCTTGGTTTTATTGTTGGAACAATACAATCTTTCTTGTATTTCTCATCCGATCGACGCCTAACAAATTGAGCCTTTTCGACCAATACTTGTAAAGTTTATTCATCTGAGAAATTTACCTGTAAAATATTAAAAATACCAAAAATTGATACAAATTTTGCTCAAATATTGAATTTATAATAGAATTATATTGTATAATAACTTTTTTCAGTCATCTTTGGTGAAATTTTTATACTTTTGGGCCCAACTGTATCGTTTTTTAATCATGGCAGGCGTAAGTCTAGGTTTGCGTGCCGGTCTTCGGGCTACAAGACCTTCTTTAGCTAACCTTCGTCGTATCGTTCTTGCAGAGATTTGTATTTCTGCTTTAGAAACCTCTTTTTCCAAAATATTCAAGGCCATTTTCCGATTTCGTAGACATATATCGCGAATTTTTCTGTCTGTCCTCTCGGAAGTTATTCGAGGACAACCACATGCACCTTTACGTTTGACCTTTAAATTTTCACTAAGGTCAATCTTTTTTTTATATACTTCACTGAACTTCGTGAGATATTTAAAATTTCAGCTATTTGATACTGGCTCATGTTTTTAGCTTTCGACATACCGGCAATTTGGCCAATTTTAGTAGGAGAATAATCACGCCGTTTACCCATTCTGAAAGTTACATAATTATTACAAACCACAAAAGTTTTATACCATTTTTATAAAAACGTGTCAGAGCATAAATAAAGAACTCACTTTAACAATGTTTGTGTATTTTACGCCACGGAACAATATATTTTACACAATAGAGCCTGTTGCACTGTATTTGACGTTTATTTGTTTATTTTACATTTTTATGAAAGAGCTACTGCCATCTACGTTTGAACGTGGTAACTGTATGAACAATTACATAAAATATTACTATAAGTTTTAAACTAAAATTTTAAAGAACGATTGGTAACGGTCTTACAATAAAACAGCGAAAATTCAGTGAAGTGTTCATTTTTTAGCATGGGTCTAATAATATGGTCAGGGACTGTATGATGTCGTTCAGATACCCGAAGACATGCGGCTCTACTTTCGGCCTCAGTAATGCGTCGATTAGGCGTTGGAACGTCATCGGCGCGTTCATGAGTCCGAATGACATTCGACGAAACTGCGACAATCCTGAACCAGGTATGGCAAAAGCGGTATATTCCGTGTTCTTCTGACTCTGGCAATACCCATTTATCTACTATGGCTTGGATTATACTCTTCTGCTCGTCATCAAGCGCAGAAATACCGGCACATTCGGCGAATATTAGTTGTTCTCTTTCTTCTCTCTCTCGGCCCAAACTCATGCCACTCTCCTTGAAAGACTCTCCACAATCCTTCTTTCAGCTTCAAGTCCATGTCCCAGGCCTTGCAGAAGTCGATGCCCAAGATGATTTCCTGTGTCAACGTCTTCATGACTTTTACGGCGAATCTCTGAGCAAATCCGTCGACTAAAATGTTAAGGTCCAGAAGTTCGGCTGCTTCGGTGATACCTCCTGTTGCACTCCTCACAACTGTACCACACGGCTGAATCCGGCTTTTTAAAGGCTTTGCGACTCTGGTAGTAATTAGTGAAATCATAGCACCTGGATCGAAAAGTGCCTCGTAATGATGGTCGCCGATAGACATGTCGAAGAACTATCTGTTCTCCGTCCTAGATCCGTCGATGTCCTCCTCATTACTTAGGTTCGGGTCAGCTGTGACTCTCACAGCTTCTCCCCTCCCCTGGACTATAGATACTGGGATCACATCCGTACCTTTTGTCCCACACTCTTCGGCCTTTCCCTCTCCTTCCCTCTGGTGGAGTGAGTTCTCCTCACTCGACCGCCCTTGATTACTCTCTGGCATAAGTTTGAACGTCTTCTCTTCGGTCAAGTCGTCCCTACCTATGACTAGTTCTAAACTTTTCCTGCTGTTGTTCTCTTTCTAATTCTAACTCTGGCTCCGTCTTTACCTCCCATGCGCGTAACGTTTGGAAACAGGCTCTCATTGCCCTGTGGGAACGCTTCCAAAAGGAACGTTTTATCGGAATTCCCAAGGCCGTAACGCTCAAAAACGGCACGTCAGTTTCGTCCGTCAAGGCTAATCTCATTTCGGCTCGCAATAGTCTCTCTTTTAGGACTTGTGGCGACCCACTGATACACAGTGGTACCGTAGTAGACTCGTCACGATCTGCCCTACTTGCATGGCGTTAATAATTTCCCTTCCTTGGCTAACGTTGAGAATTTTAATTAAATCGCGCATGCGTCTCTTGTAGTCTTTTATCTCACGGCGCTGTACAGTCTCAAATGCAAGGAAGTACTCACTCGACGGGGGCTAGCTTTTCCTCAATTACCATAATAATTGAGCCTGTCGACTCGCGGCTTTTCCGACGGATGGCGCGAAGATTCAGAATTTTCAACAGAAATAAATCAAGTGAAAATTCACATCCTCACAAATATTTTAATCACTTTTCACTCGTATTTTCTTTTATGATATTTATTATTATTTTTATTTTCAAAATATTATTAATTCACGTAACTTAGTAAAATTCTTAATGTAATTCTTGAAATCATTTATTTCAATCAATTAAAATTCAACCCTCACTTACGGGACAAAATATAAAAACCTCCGCCTTTTTGCGGAAATAAAACAAATATAATAATTATCCGCTCTGTGGGAAAAACAAATTGACACTTTACCGATTATCTGGACGAACACTTCATCATACGCAGCTTTACTGCGGGAGGAACAAATTCGGAGTACTCGATTAATTAACGTAAACAATCGGTCACACCTTAGAAAATCGATTCAAATCGGTAAAAAAATAAATAAAAAAAATTACGTGATATACTTCAATGCTCTATATCCTCTAATGACAATGTGTAAATGGATTCTTTTTCTTGCTATTTTTACCAATACAATTAAGAGTCTTTTCTGTGTAAAGTAACTTATAACAAAGTAGACAAATTCCTTTTAAAATAAGAGTGATGTACATATTCTTTCGACCAAATGTTAGAATTATGATTTTAAACATATTATTGAATATTATTAGGAATGAAAACCATTGAAGAATAATTATCGTTATTTTTTAGTTTGGATAAAGTAATTATGAAAAATAATTTTAAGAAAAATTAATTGATGAGTTAATTATGTAAGTTTCTTTTATGTCCTGACAATGTGTGTATTGAGTACTTAATTCTATTTACGAAATTCCAACCTAGTCATCCGATATCGGCATGGTTCTCCCACCATCATGACGTCTCGTTCTCCTACAGTCGTGAATCAACGAGTGTAACACCTATCAATGAGAGTAAATATAACCTACACATTTACTACCAAAGTGTGCGTGGTTTAAATTCAAAGTCTGACATTATTAAATGTTTTCCAGATTTTTTATCTTTCCATATTTTTTGTTTAACAGAAACATGGCTCAATCCGTCTGTAACTTCTGATGAATTATTTCCTTCATCTTTGTTTAACATTTTTAGAAGTGATAGAGTTATCCGAAGAGGGGGTGGTGTGCTTTTGGCTGTAAATAATAAATACAAATCTCAAGTTATTGATATGTCATCTGTGCAAGTTATAAATAAGAACATTAGTATAGTTGGAGTCATGATTTCGAAACATACTTTTTCTTTTGTTATTGTTGTAATTTACATTCCACCGCAAACATCGTCAGAGGAGTTTGATGTTTTTTTACAGCACTGAACGATATCAACGCATTACATGCTTCGTCTACTTTTGTTTTTGGAGACTTTAATGTTCCATTTTTTCCAGATTGTTGTTTAAATAAGAAGTTTGACACTAAGTCTTTTATATTGTTTAATTTTGCACAATTCTACAACTTATCTCAGGCTAACGAAATTATTAACTACAATAACAGAAAACTGGATTTACTTTTTACGAATGTAGTGTGTAAAGTTTCCAGTGCACCTTTACCTCTCGTTCCTGAAGATTGTCATCACCCTGCATTATTGATTGTCGCTCTCTTAAGTTCCAACCACAAATTTGAGCCCTCCAGTTTTTCCATTGTCATACCTAAACCTTTATTTAATTTCCGAAAATGTAATCTTGCTGAATTGTATGTTGCTTTGGTGTCAGTTGATTGGACTTGCTTGGATGGGTGTGAGTCTGCTCATACGCTGTGCGATATTTTTTTAAATGAATTAAACGTATTATTTTAGTAGTAAATTTGTTGAGTGTGTAAACCGATACATTGTTAGCCTACGTGAGCACTGATTGACTATAACTATTAATACTACGTTGTTTGATTTATTTTCTTTTTGGTTTGATTTTTGTTATAACTTAGTTACCCATTCATGGTCCTAGGTTGGACTGCGGGAATGTATATAATAAATAAATAAATAAATTCCCAAATTTTTAAAGAAATTATATAATTTAACAAATTTTTAATGAATAAAAAGAGTTAAAAATAATTACGAAGTTATACGTAACAATAGGTTAAATTTATATAATAGGAAACAAATTTTAAATTAATAAAAAAAATTTAAAATAGTTACGAAGTCATACGTAACAATAGGTTGAGACGATCGTCTAATTTTTTTTAAATTAAATATTTTCTCCATTTTGTTTGATTAAAGTAATAAGTGGAAAATTGCTTTTAAAAAATAGGAGAATAATTGCGCGGCGATATATCAGTGCAGTGGGTCAAACGCCGTGTCGGGAAATGTGTTCTAGAATCTGAAAGGTAAAGTAGATATTTTTTACGTATCACTTTGCCATTAGCATTTAATTAAATTGTAATTATTATTCTTTAATTAGTCACGTTAATAGACATAATTAAAATGTATAAGTTTTTTTAACAATATAAATTGATTTTTCCCTTATTTACAACATCTTTACTGAGAAAATATCTAATATAACATGGCTATAATATCGCAGTGAAATCGTCACACATTTAAGTTAATTAATAAGTATTTAGAGCTTTTTTTGTAAAAATCTTTGCATAATTTAATTTTCTAAATGTTCTTTTTCAATTTCCAATACTTTTTCAATCAAATTCTGTCTCTTAACAGACTTATAAAGCCATTTACCAAATGTTTCCTTAATGTATACCCACGTAGAGAGACATTTAGTAAATCAATTATTTTGCCCATAGTTTGAAAATGTTAAAAAATAAGTTTTTTCTTCATCCCATGGTTTGCCATACTTTGCCTATAGTTCGAAAATGTATAAAAATATATTTTTTCATCCCATAGTTCGCCATACTTTGCATCAAGGGGTTCAATTATTATATCCTGTCCTAAAAACAGGTTGTTTTGCAATTTTATTCTTTACAGAAACTTGTTAATTGCTATTTTCTTGTTGTTGATTATTATTAAAACCTAAAATTCAAAAAATAGTTAAATATTGAAGAAAAAATCACTATTTAATATTATACATTTTGCTTTATATATATATATACATTTCTTTCCATGTTGTAAATGCAAAATGAAGTAACCTATCAAATAAAACGAATATTAATTTGTTTAACCTGTTTGTAAAACAATATAAATACTGTAATTTTTAAAAATATAGAACATTTGATTTTAATCCATTACACCTAAAAAATTTTAAATAATGCTTTAACCATTATTGCGTAGTTTTGAAGTCAGACGTTGTGCTATTTCGGTTCAATGTAAACAAAAATGTCTCTTGGAAAATGAAAAAAAGATAAAGAAAGTAGATATTATGAATACATTATTAATAAATATAAGCCATTAACAGTTTGTTACTTTCTGCTTAAAAATAGTTCTATAAATTCTATTAGTAATCATTTTTTTATTTATTAAAATGTACACGGAGAAACAAATCTAGCTTTAATAGTATAACACTACCTATAGTAATTTCGCATGGACTATAGTCACGCTTCAAATGCATGAATTCATACCCAAAAAGCGTGGACTCATGGTTTTGGGGTATGAATTCATGCATTTGAAGCGTGACTATAGTCCATGCGAAATTACTGTAGGTAGTGTTATACTATTAAACCTAGATTTTTCTCTCCGTGTATACTTAAAAAATTTTCTTTTTGCGATTTTTTTTGTAGATGAAACGGTTTCAAATAGAATGTCTCATATATATTCCAACCTACAAGCCCTTGTACATATCAAACTATATCACAGGGAGTAAAGTCATTCATTTAAATGACAATATTACAGATGATTGTGTTCGAATTTCAGAAGAGTTTAAAATGAATTTCTGCTTGAAATTCCGACAATTCATTTCCATCTTAAAATGTTATTACGAAGTATAGAAAGAAATACAAAACTATTTGGATTTGGAAATCACGTTTCAGAATTCTTACTCAATTTATAATTCTTTGTGATGTATTGCATACCGTAAATTCCCAGAAATATAGCATTCCGGTTATTAAATCGTTTTAAAATCGGCTTAGCCTTAGTCGAGGTACTTTAAGCTGCTTGGTAAAATGATTATCATGGCTTACCATACTGAGGATACACTGATTTCACACTAGCTGTTATCACCCGTTGATTAATTGTTATGCAATATGACGTCGCACAGTTCTGGATTAGACTCCTATGAGGTGGTTTATACCTAGAAATGAAGGGGGAGAGAGCTTTCTATATTCGCTAGGTTATGACAGGGATCAGTGTGGAGTTTCAATCTACTCCTGAAATTTAAGCCATTTGAACATACGAGACTAATGAATATTGATATGTAAATATATTGATGTTCATTTAAATTTGTGATATAGTCAGATTGAACAATGCAGCTGTTGCATTTCTATTTTTGATCAAATATCTTTCTCTGTAGGTTATAATAACAACAGTTAAAACTATTTAATTATTAACATCAACAAAGACACATACAAAATTTATTACAACAAAATAAATAAAAACGGATGTAAAATTTAGCAAGGAAAGATACATAAAGTTTAACATAAAAAAATCATTGCCAATGGTACCATTATAATATTCAGTAAAGATATTTAAACTGTTGATTTAATTGAATATCATAAGGACTCTGCACAAAATGCACTGAAAATTCAAAGATTTTTTTCAAATTTTATCGAATTTTGAAGACGAACGCTTCAAATGGAAGGAATAATTTAGTCAATCTCTGGAAGGTTATTGTTTACTTAAAAATAAGTTTTGAACTTATATTAAATTAAAGCAAAACTGATTTACTATTGCACGGAAAGACAAGAATGAAGAATGTTAAATAAATAAAAGTGTGCTTTTTCCAAATTAATTTACTGGAACTGTTTACACAGTTGAACCATAATTAACCAGAAGCTAGTTAGTAGTTAAAGTGAGATGATTTTTGACAAATTATTAGTAGATAATTGTCTAGTATTCCAATTGGTTTGCCCGGTGTTAGCAGTTTATTGTCAGAAAAACGTGAAGTACGACAAATGCGGTTAGAATTTAAGTATTATTAGAACATACATTTTACAAATTTTTATTGATTAATAAATTGCAGTTTCTGAATAGATAACATATTTAAAATTATACCTTTATACTG
Organism: Leptopilina myrica (nomen nudum); assembly: GCA_032872475.1. Taxonomy (NCBI): domain Eukaryota; kingdom Metazoa; phylum Arthropoda; class Insecta; order Hymenoptera; family Figitidae; genus Leptopilina; species Leptopilina myrica (nomen nudum). Next base: position 10,870,925 of record CM065466.1, read on the forward strand.
TATATTTTATCCTGTCGGGCATGATGTAATATTTTGACGCTAAAGAAAAGTTGTTTTATTCCATAAAATATTAGAGGCAATAAATCTTTTATCTTACCGAAATCTAGAGAAGAAAATTCGTTATACATTACCAAGAAGAGTTCCTTGTCTTCTATATCCATTTTCTGTGCAAGATAGGCAGAAACAACCCTTTTATCTTAAGACTATTAGTGAAGAGTAATACGCAGAAATTAGGGGTTAATTCTTTGACTTCATAAAGCATTTTATCTGTTGTAGAAGTTAGTTTTGAAAGCATTGTATATACTGTAATGTGCTCAGTGAATACAGAAGAACAATTATTTACAAAATGATTATAAAATATTTTGAAAACACATAGTAGATCTCGTGGATGTACTTTTTCCTATAAAATACTTCAATGATTTAAATTTTATTAGAAAGAACTGCAAATAAACTTTAAAACATTTATTACCTATATTACATCTAATATTTATATGCAAATAAAATTCAGAACTTTGTTTTTGTGTTATGTGAAACTATATCTTACCTTTGTAATTGGAAAATTACGTTTCTATGTTGAACTTAGGTTATATTGCATTTTTCCTACTTGATATCTACAGGCTGAAGGTGAGTAAATATTTAAATGCGATCAAGCTGTACAGACAGGTTGATATAACACAAGATTCACAATAAGGTCAGTGTTTTACTCATGTTATACAGTCCTTCAATATTTTTTCTTCTTTCAAAATAGTGGATTATTGATGATATCCGTTTTTGATTTAGAATAGTTTATTTTAAGTCAAACTAAAGTTAAGATTCTTGTAAATAATTGTCACACTGGAATAAGTATAAGATAGCACATTATTTTGTACTTAGGCAAATATACCTATAGTTGATAATGCCTGTATAATAACATGTATGTTTTCATAAGCCAGATTAATTATTTCAGTCGCTCTACTTAGGAAAAATTGATATTTCAAATCATTTACTAGGTCATGTAAGTGTCCATGGACCAATTCCTATGTAAAAAAAACTTATTTTTATCAAATTTATAAACTTAATACGGAGAAAAAGGAATTGTTGTGCTAACTAAAAATTAAGTCCACATAACAATTCTAGATTGTCAATATAGAACTAGCAATTCTACTTGTTGTTCAGACAAAAAAAATGTTAAAAAAGAATTGTTATAAAAATTATTTAGATTTGTTCGATGAACAAGCAGAATTTTTATGGATTAGTTGCTGGAACAAACGGGGCATTCCATTGTGACGTCAGAATGCATTTTCTTCCTTTTTATTTTTTCTCTTTTCTTTTTTTTCCCTTATTTAATTTAAATAAGATATTGAAATGTTTTTTTTCTTTTAAAACTCAAATATTGATTTTTCTCGAAAAGGAATTTTTCTCCAATCTCATCTAAAAATTTTCAATGCGAGAAAGATCAATATATGCTAGAAATAATCTTTAAAAATCCATTACGCAACGAAAGAGCGTATCTAACAATGGAATGATCCAGGCCCTTCGGTCTAAATTTGCGTAGACAGATCCCGGCGCGATAATGATCGAGCGGCGGCAAAGCAGGAAAAACCCAAAATTCGCTTGTTGAACGAATTCCTCTTTTTCATTATATAAAAATCAAATAAGCGAATTCTGCGTTTTTTTAGTTATTTAAGAATTACTTTAATTTATTATAAACGAATATTGTTAATATTTAAACCATTTTTTTATTTTTTAGGACATTTATTCAATAAGAATACAATTTTATTTGATCTTTTTTTTCCTTCTTTTACTCATAAGTAAAAACATTAATTTAAAATTTGAAAATTTAAATAATTTAAAATTTCCTTTCTTTCAATTGTAAAGTTTTAATTTGTTTAAACAATTGTTGCTTTTAATAAAATAGAAAAATTCAATTATTTAATTGTTTAAATAATATTTTAATTAGAAATTAAGTTTCAGTAAACTTTTAACACAATTCTTACATTGTAAAACTAAAACATTATTGAAATTAAAAACAAATACTTATTTACTAAATTTAGTAAAGTTTAATTATTTATCTAATAAAGCAAATAAATATCCATTTAAAAATAAATAAAATTATTTTACTTCAATTTAATTAGTTTCAATAATTTTTAAGTTTAAAATTTAATATATATAATTTAGTTGTAAGCATTTAAAATTCCATATTTTCAAGTTTATTATGTATACAAAATTTTTAACTATTTTATAAAAATGTATTAATTTTTATACAAGATTTTTAATTCCATCTAATGTTAAAAATCTTTGGTAATTTCCTAACATCGAATTTCTTAAACTTTGAAAAAGGGTAAAAAAACGTAACAATGTCTCCATCTCTTTGGAAGGGTTAGAAATAGTACCCCACTCTAAAAATTTTCAAATTGGAAACGCCTCCTAAATTTTTTGCAATTTTTGGAAGAACGTAACGGAGGGTCCCAATCGCAAGGGCCTCACTAATGAGTTTTTCCGCCTTTTTTTCTTTCATTCGTTAAAAACGAAATTTGGACAGCCCATACTCCTCCACTGGAAAATTACACCCCCAACTTGAAAATTTTTAGAGGGGACAAGGGTATATTTCCAAAAAGCCAAACCAGTTTCCGAAGAGATTTAACAAATTTTCCAAGTTACCAAGTTCGAAGGGAAGTTATCAAGGATTTCAACGACTATACGTTCGCTGTCAATTTTATCTGCTAAACCAAAACTAACTGCTAAAAAGTAAGTTTATTAAACAAAGTTTTTACATTGTATTCATTGTGTTTAATTTTATTCACACACATTCTTTTATCTTCTCTATAATCTATACATTTTTCGTCAGAAATAGAAACTTGTTTAACCGAGTTTCAAGATGACAATTTTTAAATAGGAAAAAGCGCGGTATTGAAATGTATAGTTGCTAACCTTATTTTATTAAGCGCGTAGGCTATACATTATCAATTCTCTTCCGTTAGTTTCTTTTCTACTTTCTTTTAAACTTCCTTTTTTATGTATAATTAAATTTAAGACAATTTAATTAATCAAGGTTTAGACTAGAGGTTTCCCGAACTATTGGACTTTTAGAGTCTAGGTTCAAATATCTAGTTAATAATTATTTATTAACTATTTTTAAACTATGTTATATCTTCGGACCTAACACCATTTCAAATCGTTTCACTGACAAAAAACAATCGCAAGGAGAGCGATTTTCTAATAATTTTTATTATATAAAAATTTAATTATTTATAATATATTATGTAATGATTCGAAAAAGAATTTCATTAACTTTCTATTTCTATTTTCATTTTTCAAAATTGAGCTCATTTTCGTAGAGAAATTCCTGTTTGAAATATTAAACTTTAAATATCTCAAAACACCCTCCCCCCCGTCGATTTTTATCAAAATTATATGAAATTAAAACCATAATATATTTTACGGAAATGGAAACTACAAAAGGAAAGTTTTAATTTCATATAATTTTGATAAAAATCGACGGGGGGGGGGTGTTTTGAGGTATTTAAAGTTTAATATTTTAAACAGGAATTTCTCTACAAAAATGAGCTCAATTTTAAAAAATAAAAAAATAAAAATAATGAAATTCTCTTTCGAATCATCACTTACATAATATATTATAAATAATTAAATTAATATATAATAAAAATTATTAGAAAATTGCTCTCCTTGCGATTGTTTTTTGTCAGTGAAACGATTTGAAATGGAATGCCCCAAACCTAGATTGTCATTTTGACAATACAATTTGTTTAATTAATTATATTTAATTTAATATGTAAATTAATAGAAATAATCAAATCAATATATAATTTAATATAAAATATATTTATAACTTTGTCTTACAATAATATTTTATAACAAAAATTTTTTTTTTACAAAAATTTAAATTTGTGCATCACAAAATTGAGAAATTTTTTAAAACTTGATAAATTCATATTATGACATTTGAAAAAATTAAATAAAATAATAAATTGATAACTAAAGTTAACTTTAATGTAAAAAAATTGTAATTATGTACATTCGAATTTTTTTAAAAGATTTTTCGTTATAATAAAATTCTAGGTTATGTCCAAATATTTTTAAAAGTAAAATTTTTTTAAATTTAACATTGATATAGATCAATTCTTAAGCCCGTAATATTGTTAATTGTGTGATTATATTTCAATACTTTTTAAAATAGATTTATCAATTTTTAAAAAATTGCTCATTAACTATATAAGTCACATGATCTTTAAATATGAAATAGAAATTATTATAGTAATTTATTAATAACTGTATTTAAAAATATGTTTATAATACAGTCTTTCCGATTCAGTAAAAAAATGGAATTAATATAATTAATTTTTAAAAATTATTTTGATTTGTTTTTCCATTTAAAATTTTTTTTTTGTTTATTTATAATATGAAATATATCATGAAGTAAACAAAAGTTATACATGAAATAAGAAATAAGTGATTTAAATAAAAAAATATCTGTGTTTATATAAGATTAGCAATGAATACAATAATTTAAATAAGTCAGTCTTCTATCTTTAGAATCATAATTATGTTTAATACAAGAAGGCAAGAGACAGGAGGTAAAACTTCGGTAGTGGGGGTATGATTGGCAATGCTGAGTCGCTCAGCTGCTGTATGGTCAGGCGTTTTCATTCAAAAAAGTCTCCAGCGCAATAGACTTTTGCACACCTAACCTACAAATACAATATGAAAAAATTGTTGTTGGTTTTCAGTGTTGTGTTTATCTTTTTTCTTGACTCGTTGTCGGCATTTTATAAATATTTTAATAACACTAAATTGATGAACTTAATTCACTAATCACTTGAATCACATATAATACTAGCTGTCGTACCCGTCGTCGACGGGTTTTAGTTTCTTCAAGTACATTCAATAGTGTGTCTACCAGTCTCCAAAAATGGGAAATAGTGGGGAATTTAATTTGACCAAAAAAAATAATAATTAGCTACTATTAACTATTTCATTAGAAAAATATTACTATTTTAAATCAGTGATTTACTTTTCATCATCAAATAATAATTTATTTTTAATTAATTAGAATGCAGAAAACAATGTTTGTCAATTATTTGTAGAAATTTAATTATAGTAATTATCCCGTGCAGAAAATTATAATGGCGCTACCTAGTTCCTATCTAGTTTGTCTAGATGCTGTACTGGCCCAGTATATCTTTCCAATCTAGTATCTAGACCGAAATGTAACGCTCGTATCCTTTAAGCGCGATATAGCCATGTCAAGACTGGCGCTACATAGTCTCACTAGACAAATTTTTAAATTATTACTGCGATCTAGAAACTAGTTAGAAAAGTTTATTTAATGAAACAAATGAGAAATTTATTTCAATCCAATGTTAATATAATAAAACAAAATTAATTTGTGTTTACAAGCGTGTAATAATCCTCAACTTTTAACTTTTCATCAAATTAATGTTTAAAACACAGAATAAACGGAATCCTATTACTGAATAAAATTTGACACTATAGGGAATTGAACCTATGACCTACGGATTTCTAGCCCAACAATCTAACCACTACTCTATTGAAGCTACATAACAATTAATTTTAATTTTCGACACCTTTTACACTTACAATTATTGAAAAGGGTTTAACTATGTAATCTAGTTAACTAATTATTTAACTGAATTATAGAAAATCAACCGTAAATTACCTAATACATTTCCATAAATTACCGCGTAAATTTCCATAAATTAACATACATTTTCGACGTTACATTTTTTAGTTATAATTTGTATTTTACATAATTTTATAAACTATCGTCCAAATGTTTATAAATTACCACCTAAATTTCCATAAATTACGGCAAAAATTTCCATAAATGACTGAAATCCAAAATTTTAATGTTAATTTTTGCTTTTCATATTTTTATAAATTATCGCGAAAATTTCCATAAATTGAAAAAATAAATATTTTTAATATTGTAACTTATCTGGAATATGTTTTTATGAATTATTGCGAAAATTTCAATAAAATACTGTATAAATTTCCATTAATTACATTGAAAATTTTCATAAATTACCAAAGTAATAATTTTCAATTGAGATTCAAACTGCAATATTTTTATAAATTACTGCAACAATTTTTATAAATAACTATAATTTTAATAAATTATTAGAAGAAAACACCTCCTTACGCCAAAAATGCCCAAACAGTAATTTTATTAATTGTTATAATTATTTACAAGAAATTTAATTAATTTTTCATTAGTAATTCTGCTGAGAAATCTTTTTTGGATAAATGCTTTTGTGATTCCAAACAATTTATAAAAGGATTTAAATATTTTATGAAATTAAAAAATCTCTCTTTTAATTTGTTTAAACAATTTAACGAATTATAAACAATTTTTCCTGCCCGCTATAAATTTTTCTTTCTGGACACTTTATTTTCAACAAAATTTATTGTTAATTATCATAAAGATAATTTTTTTTAATTTTCTAAACCAAATCCTATTAACTTGAGATATAAACGAAATTTGAACAAATAAGTAATATTTAAAGTAAAGTTAATAATAATAATGAAATTAAAAAAATTTATAGCAAAAAACAGTAAAATATAGTTAATAGTGTAAAACCTAGTATTTCTGTATAATAATTATATTGGTATTTCAGTTTACGCCATGATAAAAATATAATTAGGAAAACTAGTTAGTACCAAGCTAGCATTAACATAGTTTTACTAGAACTGCAGCGCGTTGCAAAATCTATATAAAAATTAAAAACTTGTCTAGGAAACTAGATAGAATCAAGACCGCACCAATCTGGCATTAATGTAAATAGCAACGCGAGGAAAAAACTAGACTGGCTTTAAAGAGATCTAGACTGCCGCGACTATTTTCTACGCGAGATAAGTTAATCGAAAATTTCCACTAATTTTTGGAGTTATAGTAAAGTCGAATTCGAACTAATTGTATTATAATTGCTAAAATCTAAAATAAGACCTATATTGTAAGCTGAATTTACAGTTTTTACCGATTAAATTCAATTCCTGCATATTTCCCTTTTTTCCGGATGGTAGAACCCCTGATAAATGTATTAGGAAAAACAAAAACCCGACGAAGAGTATTTTCATAAAATGAATGAATTTTTGTAGCAATTTGTAGTTTTTTTGTCGTTAATACTTATCAAGAAAATTTATATTTAATAAGAAAAGATACACGTGGAAAAATTTTGATAAACCAGGTAAAACCGGATAGTTTGTTAAACAAAAATAATAATAGACACCCTGTTTAACTTTTGCCTTTATAATGCTCAAAACATCCCTAAAAGATAAATCTAGAATTAAAATAACAAAAAATTTTACTATTGAAGTTTTTTTCCAGCAGCATAATGCTAGTATCGTATCACAGGTATTCTTGAATTTTTGAATATCAATTTTATTATAAAAAATCTCAATTTTTAATAATTGCAAACTAATTTTAATGCTATGAATTAATATTTTTAATATCATTTACCATTTTATAATTTTATAATTTTAGCAATTATGATAGAATTAGTTCAAATTTGACTTTACTATAACTCCAAAAATTAGTGGAAATTTTGGATTAACTTATAATACTATAATTAAATTTCTACAAATAATTGACAAACATTGTTTTCTGCATTCTAATTAATTAAAAATAAATTATTTGATGATAAAAAGTAAATCACTGATTTAAAATAGTAATATTTTTCTAATGAAATAGTTAATGGTAGCTAATTATTATTTTTTCCTGTCAAATTAAATTCCCCACTATTTCCAATTTTTTGACACTGGTAGACACACTATTGAATGTATTTGAAGAAACTAAAACCCGAGGAAGACGGGTACGACAGCTAGTTTGTAATGTTTTCGAAGTTTTGCAATTAAAAAATGTTTGATTAATTATATAAACAAATAATTCTAGATTCCATTATTTTGACGTCAAAAGTTTATCAGAGACCCGAAAAATACTACTGAATTAAGCTTGTTAGTAATTGGTCTGTCAATTATAATTTTCAATTTTCTGATATTAAAAACATTTTTATACTTACTTCCATTTTATAAATAGTTATAGAACAGTATTTTTTCAAAATTATGCTAAAATATGACTAAATAACATGTAATATTTAATTACAGAAAGTTTAAAAGATATACATTCAAAAATATAAAATTTGGAAATTTTCCATTTTTAAATTTTTAAAAAAATCTAATTCCTCCCGTTCTAATTAACATGGTTAAAAACTGTAAATTTATTGTTTATATACTATATATATATATATATATATGTATTTTACAAAAGTCAGAACTGATTATTTTACTGCAATGTGATATAATTAAAAAAAATTTTTTTTTGAATTTTGAAAAATTCATAACTTTTGTTTAGCTTAATATTTTTTTATAAAATGTAGCTAATATTTTAAGTTAGAATAATACCTAACAGATTGCCAAATTTTACTTTAATCGGTCAAGACGTTTTCAAGTTATACGCGAACAAAATTTTGCAGACATACATACATACATACACACACATACAGGAAATTTTCTATTACCATTTTTGGATTCTCCGTTACTCAAATAAATAAATTATGCTAGAAAAAATTAATTTCGTGCAATATATAGACAAAAGTCTGATTTTATTAATATATAAATAGAAGATATGTATCCGTTTTGATACATGCACGTTGTGTCTCAATTGCACTTCAAAGTTAACCTCAAATTAAAAGCTATCATATGTGAATCACACGGTATAGAAAAATTTAAATGTGTGAGTGATGTGCAGAAGCATCGCGCCGACAACTTTTCGAAACGAAACGCCTGGTTAAAAACAGGCTCCTGACTTATCCCCACTACCAAAGTTTTACCTCCTGTCTCTAGCCTTATTGGTTTAAAATCACATAATATTTTATTTTTAATTATTTAGATTTGTATTTTAATTAATTTATAATTTTTTATTTTGTAGAGTAATGAGAAGGCCTATATATACGCTTTGTGTTTTAAGAAAATTAATTTTATTTAAATTCCCAACTATAATTTCGAACTATATATAGTTCCTCATCAGGGGATGAATAATAATTTTACAAATGATTTTCCGCCGTATAGAAGTCATCCACCATATTGAATCCGACATTTTGGATTTAAAAAACTGACATCGGATTTGAAATCAGCTACCTCAAAAACCCCCGAGTGGCGAGTTTCAAGCAATTTCAATCAATTTTTAAATCATTTTAGCTGCGATAAATTTTTAACAAAAATTCCGAATATAAAACATTAATTTTTAATAATAATGTTAATAAAGATTGTAACCACTTATTTTACAGGTTTATTAAAATCCCTCTTTTGCCATAGGACTAATAATAAAAGTGATAATATTATTTTTTTAAAGTAACAACATGCTCTTTTTTTACATGATGCACAGTGTGAAGTATGATTATTAATATTGTATAGAAAATTTAATTTTAGAAACACTTTATTGCAAAATGACAGCAAAAAGGTGACCAAAAGGCACAGATCAAGCATGGACAGTTGAATTCAAAGGAATCGGAAATTTCTGGCCACATAACCGTGTAAAGTGACACGTAAACAGAAGGTGAAACTATCTGCCGTAGCTGTTTTTGACAGGTCTAATATTTAAGTTTTTTAATTTCATAATAAAACCTAATAAACGCTTTTGTGTGTTAAATTATTCTCCGATAAATTTCATGCTTTTATGTATAGCCAGTTACCAAAACACGAAAATCATTATTACTATATTATTTTCGTTGAAGCTTTAAACATGTAAATAATGTATCTCACTCAATATTTATATGAGATAGTGACTTTTTCGCTTGCAATACAGTTGACTAATGACTGACGCTTGCAGTAGCCAAAGAGTTAAGCATATGCTGTGCATAAGTACGTTTCGTGAGCGAACTGTACCGAATTTTTACTCACCTGCTTTCAAAATGTAATAATCTAGTAGGGTACAAGTATTTTTTAGGTTTTTCAGTATGGGCCTAGCGGGGTAAGTATGCAAAATCTGCCACTCTCAAAAAAATTTAAAATTTTTGTTACATGTTGGCAGCATTAAGATAAAATTTTTCAACAAATATTTTTTCAAAAAATTGATTTTTGTAAGAGTTACGGAGGGGGAAGGAAAAATCAAAAATGTGTTTTTTCTCGAAAACCACTTGATCGATTTTAATAAAATTTTTACGAGTTATATAAATCAATAAGAGGAATTTAAAAAACAATTCAAAATATTTTGCCAACAAAAAACTCCAAAAAATTTGGAGATACTCTTTTGGAATTTTTACAGAAAGTTCTCATAAATGTGAACTTTTAAGAAATATTTAAAAAACTTTTTAATCGGGTACCACATAGTGAAAAAAATGAAAATCCTAGATGGCGCATCATTCGTTTCAAGCAAATGCTATAAATTTTTCAATTTCATGCGTAATAAGTGGTCCCAGAAACACATAATTACTAAATTTCAAGCAAAATATATGGGCAGATTTTGCATGCTTTCTCCGCTAGGCCCTTGGTAGAAAAGAGATTTCAATTATTATTTTGGAATTTTTTATCGAAAGCGCTGATTAAGTTGTTTCTTATAAAGTTCCCTACATTTTTCGTAAAATACCCTTGAAATTACATTTGTGCACTATATTTCACTTTTGTATTTCAAAACGGCAATGATGGGGACATATGTCTTGTTTCTTGTGGAAAATGATAGTTCGTGTTTTCCAATGTCGAAATTTTTTTAAAGTAAGACATATCAATATATTGTTTGCTTATCTGGCAGTGTATTTTATTCATCGTGGGTGTAAAATTCCTGTACATAGTTTAAGATGCCCATAGGATACTTAGGATATTTCAATATCAGGTCAGTTTATTCAATTATGGTAAGGGATTAGGTATAGAAGTTAGAAGTTGAATAAGAATAAAATTAAAAAATTTCCAACGGACTAAATAAATTTTTATTTACTCGTAATCTGTACATTGTTGCACGTAACAGTGTTACGTCACATAATCTGCGTTTGATCAGATTAAACGTTATACACAGAATGTTGAGGGTCCCGGTCGTTATACCACGGATCTGTTTGAAAGAGGCTCAAGTGCGCTGTGCCGTAAAATAACATTGTTCCGCGGACTACGAAGGTGCTGGAGCGGACATTTGAAATTATAGTAGGGATGAGGTACTGTTCTTTATGTTCAACCAAACCCGATTTACTTACTCTCAGCAAAAACCGAACAAAATATTAACGAAATAAAAAGCAACAGCAAAATTTCTTTTTTAACAAGTCTACATACTCTTAAATGTTGTAATTAGAAGAGATGAATTCAGTATCAAGCATTTTAAACAGAAATCTTATAATAGAAAAAAAGACAATGGTTTCATCCGAAAAAATAAGCAGCTTATTGTCACAAATCCTTGAACAAAAAATTAAAACTATACTTTATCTGATAGAAATTATTTTCTTTTAACTCATAGAAGTATCTTCTACTCAGCATATGTAAGCAATAATTCTTAGGTCTAATTAAATAGTGAATTTCGAAAAGAGTTCAACTAGGTTTTTTAAATTTTACAGGAGACACAACAAATTTTTTATTTTAAACAGCTTTGATTAAAATAGTCTAGCTTTTTTAGTAGTAACTAGATGTCATTTTATATGAGAAAGTGATAAAAGAATTGTTCTTATTAACAGTGATTTTGAGAAAATTGGTACTATACTTGCTAGAGTTAAGCCCTTTTCCAAATTCATAAAAAAACTTTAATCGTTTTATTTAAAAATATATTAATGAAATGATTTACTATCGAGAAACAATTTATTTATTTATTTTCTGCTAATAGTACCTCTGATTAAATTTTCCTTTTTAGAAAACGTCAAAGGGTATATATATAATAATACAAAAAATGCAATAAAGTGAAATTAAAAAAAATCTGATTTGAGCCATTTTCGAAATTCATTATTCAATTATATATAATTATGATTTCTTGTTTGTGACAACTTCAATCAGCTGGTTGTCTATTTCTTTTGAAAAATATTTTAAAAACTTTAAATGTACTCTCTCACCTCTACTGCCTGCCTGCGCAGGCACAATGAGAGTAAGGGAGAAAAAACATTTAATTTGAATTTTATGACTCTCTTACTCTTATGTGTTACCATGACGACCTGCAGGCAGGCAGTTGAGCTGTGCGAGCCTCTTAAATGTTGCTTTCGATCTTGTATTTAATTTCAAAAACTAAAATGAATGACGTAAAACTTGAGGGTCTGATAGTAGAAACGGTTTATAATAACAATGGGAGCAAAAGTAGAATAAGTGAATTGGAAGCTAAAAGAAGATATAATGATTGTGTAATTTATTGATAAACTAATTATATTAAGAATTAAAAAATATTAATAATTAAAAAAGACATATTTTAATCCAATTAATATTCTCTAATCATTATATATTAGTAAAATAAACTTATCTATAAATCCTTCTATCAGTTTTACCCGCTTTTCTTCCCATTCTTGAGACAAACAATTTTTACTATCAGCCGCCCATTTATCAGATAAAAATATATAAAAAGCAATCCATCAATAGTAAACCTTTTTTATCTTTCGTTTGTAACTAATGATTGGTATCTAAACGAAAATACAGAAATAGACTGATGAGAGTTGAAATGCAAAAAATAATGAAAGATTAATTAAGTATATCCCAAAAATCTTTTGTACTAGAGATTCAATGGAAAATGCGTAATTTGTAATAGAGACTCACTACTGCACGGGTATCAGTGTACTTTCCGGAACGGCAATGGTTTTACTAATATCCGTTACTCCAAGCGAACCGTGGAATATTATAATTGATTTATTGCGTCCCAATCGGATTTATCAATTGTATACGAGGCGTTTTGCAAGAGTGCTTTTGATTGGTTTCATCATCTCATAAATTTTTAAAAGAGCTGTATAATTTAAAAACTTAGATTTTGATCAACTTCTAGTTTTTTTTAATAATTAAATTTAAAAATTATTTTTATATATAAACATTATGTGCCATAGTCGTAATATAATGAATTATAAAATATAATTGAAGTTGAAAACATCACGATGTGTTTAAAAATTTTATTTATAAATTAAGAGAAAAATTTAATTCCTTAAGATGAATAGAATTAAAACAAATACGTATTTTGTCTTGTCTTGTGTACTGATCAAACAATAAAAAAAATCTTGCAATACTCATTTTTACACATCGTTAATTTCTCTGTGTATGAGCTTACTACCAAAAAATGTTTTTAAATGTATAGATTTTTCATACAGTTTCATACAGTTGGATTTTTACATCAATTGGCATCTGAATGTTTTTACGGTCCCTGATTTTACTAATATGATATTAGTTTTTGAAATATTTCAAGTGGCAGATCCAATGTTCGTTAAAAACGTCCAAATGAAAAGTATTTCATGTAAAATGATTAGCTTTTTTAAAAATGTCTCCATATTTACAATTTTGATAAACTAGCTTTAGATATAGTGGACCCCAAAAACCTATTAATAATAAATTTTTAGACAAGTTTCCGGTTATAAAAAGTCGGTTAAATTTAATTTAAAAGTATTATCAAAGTTACCTGAAAGTAGTCAGTCAAAAAAATACAAATTGTAAATTTTACAGCTTAATCACATGTATATATATTCTGTCAGAAAGTGTCAGTAAAATGAGAGCCAGGAAACTGAGACTTTGGTCATTTTTCGCCTGAAAAATTAAAAAAACAATAATTAATAACAAAATTCAGCATACTGGCCAACAGGGAATAAAGTTTTACGATACCTTGAGCAACAAAAGTATAAAAACATAAGATATTTTCTTTAAATGCATGCCAGAAAACTGAGAATTTGTCTGACCAAATGGACCTTTCGATCACAAAGTACGCAATTTTAGTTAATTGAACTGCAAGTTAATTAAAATGCAAGTGATATTTTATTTAATAAACCTTTACTAAGCACTGTGAAAAATTTTTAAATGTCTTAAAAATAACATTTATATAGTTTGTTAACTTTCATTTTCACATTGGGAGCCATACCAGAAAACTGAGAATTTAGAACCGGTAAAATCCGTGGAAACTTCGTGGAGCGACTTCACTGATATTCCGCGAAAGTTCAGGAAGATCTAGAAAAAAATAATGTCATATTAAAGTATTTGTCGCGTCAATTCATTTTCGACAGATTTTTTTAAAAGTTTACTCAATTATTCTTCGGATATTTATCTACAAAATCAGGCCTATTAAAATAAATTTGAATGTTTGTAAGTCTCAAAAAATGAAATCAAAGTTTCGATCTTTAACAGGTAAGCGATTCCATGTCAAGTGATCAAAGTGGACACAAATTTTTCTCCAATCTTGACAAAACTTTGGGTTTTTGTAATACTAAGGGATAGTAATTTTTGGAGAAAATATTTTATACCTAGTTCAATATTTTCCGGTATGAAGACAAAAGTTTAAATTCTGAAGGGCCAAAATTATTATTTTCACAAATAACATTTTTTCCAAAGTATTATTTTCCCAAAGGACATTTTCACCAAAGTATTATTTTTCCAGGGTCAATCCATTATATTTCACCTGAAGCCGTTGCCTGAAGGCTTCAAGTATCACAGAATTTGAAACCCTTACCGAGTTTCTAAAATTCAAAATAGCGCCTGTGCTGTAACAGTCTAAAATTAGGTAATTTTTGTATTTTTTAAAAGTAATAAACATTGAAACTGTAACAATTTTCATAAAAGTTCCCAAAAATAATGCTAAAAGTATATTTTGATACTACACGGTAAAGAGAGAAACGTTGAATTTATACTGTTATCTGATTGGATGAACAGTTTTACGGTGCTGTTTCAACAAAGGCGACAAGTGTAATATAATGTATATTGTTTTAATGTTACCTCGTAAGTGAGATTGATTCCCAAAATTACTAGCATACGTTAATCCTTGATCGACTTGGATTAGAACTGCTGATCTTTTCACCCCCATTCTTTACAATTGAGGAATCTTTGCATCTGATGCTTCCGTTTTCATTGAAAGAGCTTCTTCCTCTTATCGGTTTAGGTAAGAGTGTCCTCTGCACTGTCACTAACTCTTCCGTTTCTAAGCATCTCTTATGGCGCTTTTGAGATTACGCCTATAAAAAACGATCCTCTTCCTTACGATCCTTGTGGTTACACTCCGCACCGCTGAGAACGCTGCCAAATCGACGTCCGACTCATCGGCCGCGGCATGCTTTGCCCTTGTCTCTTTCATTAGGACTTCGATGACGAGTCCATCCTTTACCGTCCTATTGACGGTCTTCTAAATGTCGCATCTTTGCGACCTCCAACTCCACTTTGTCGAGACAAGTCTTTTACTCTTTTCTGAGCTGCTTCGAATTAGTAAATTTTACTAAAACATTAATAGAAATTACTGTTTATTAGTAATTACTTTACTAATAAACAATAATAATAATATTATTCAATGAAGAGGTTATGATAAAGATTATGATTCTTTGACTGTATAAACTATTTAACAATTTTATTCAAAGGTAGGTTGATTATTGGGTCAAAATTAAAGCAATTTTCCAAAAAATGCTTATTGCAAATAAACAAATTTCTTCAATCACACTTTCCGTTTTTGAGGTTATTTCCAATAGCATCTAACAATGCTTTCTGAGAAACATGTTACATTACATTATTCATAGTGATGCATACGAGCGAGACGTTCCGAGAAGCGAGCAAGAAAATCGTATTTCTCTAATTTTTGACAACTGAACGTCATTTTATTTTGTTTGAATGAACCTAATTTCTTGCCAATTCACGCGATATTTCGAGTATCTCGTTATACAAATATATACTTAAAAATTACGCATATACCTGGAGTTGTAAAAAGTTAAATTTCAGTTTCCTTTTAAAAATAACATAAATTACCATTGCTGTTGTCAATTATAATATTAAAATAAATATAATTATTTATGTAAAGTAATTTATTTATTTTTCTATAGGAATTTTTACGAATATAATATTTTAAATTTTCCAATTCTTAAGTAAAAGAAACAAACATTTTAATAAATTGGCAAATAATATTAATTTATTTAACAAATTGGGTAAAGAGACAAATTTATTAATTTTTAATGAATAGGAGAGTAGTTTTTAAATTTTATTTTTTATTTATTTATGGACATTTTCATAAATTTAATATTTAAATTGTTCTAATTTTTAGGTTAAAGAAATAAATACTTTAATAAATAGGTAAATAATATTAATTTATTTAACAAATCATGCGAAGTGACAAATTTATGATTTCTTTACAAAACAAGACTTTTAATAATTTAAAAATTTCATTCTGAGCTTTCTTGAAAGTACATTAGTGTACAAAGTGAATTAAGTTTATTTGAAAGAACTCAAAAAAGTATTATTATTGCTGTCGATACCTAGAGCTATGTATGCTATATTGGTGGAGGCGCAGAAGCACTCTAATTTGTTCCTCAATTGCTCAGAATATTTGATTTTAATAAATAATTTTTTTAATTTCCCAATAGGTGACACATTTTCTGACTGCCTCGAGTTTTCCGAAAGAAGTTCTGGTGCCTCTTCGTCATCAGAATTACAAGCATTTTCAATGTCTTGTTCATCTTGTGTCTGAAGCTTTATTTCTGCGAGAAAACTCTGAACGCCTAAATTTTGAATATGTGCCATACATCTAAAATGTTGATCTTCACTATCGAATTGGATTCCACTTTGCTCTAATAATTGGCTACGTTCCCTTATAAAGGTCTTATTGCTAGCGGCATTGTCTACAGTAATTCTTCCAATTTTTCTATCGAGATCAAATTTTTTTAAAAAGTCGAAAAATAGATTAGCCATGTCGATGCCTGCATGTCCACCGTTAGCCGGAACAAATTCCAAAGTTCTGGATTGTAATTTCCAGCCATCATCAATATAATGACCTGAATAAAAATTTATATGATAAATAATTTACCAAATATCTAAATATCGTATTAACAGTTCATGTTGTTCTGTAAAATTTGTTATTAATTTAATAAAATTAAAATAAATATAATAAAAAATAATAATAAATTAAATAATTTAAAATAAATAAATAATAAACATTACAAATAATAAAAAATTAAATAATTTAAAATAAATAAAATTAAATAAATAATAAAAATTTAAATAATAAATAAAGAAAATAAAAATATAATATTGAATAAATAAATCATATTAAAAGTTCCCTATTGTTATTAAATAATTACTCTGAATGACGTAAATCAGGTAGTTGTAATTTGACACTACCGAAAATGGTCCGGAAATAACCGAGTCCTACCGAAGGGACTGTGACGTCACATGTGCTCATTGTCAGTTGTCTTGAATTCCGCATACAAAACATAGTGTAACGGAAGATTTTTAACGAAATTTTTATGAAATGGAAAAAAACAAAAGGTATAAAACGTGTTTTGTGCCAGAGTGTATAAGCACAACAATAAAAACACCAGAAAAATTATTTTTTTCTGTGCCACAAAAAGAAGACATCAGGAGACAATGGTATAATAAAATATGTTTCGTACTTTACAGAATAATTTACCATCACATCAATTGAGGATTATCTACAAGACTCTTTTCATATTGAACCGGATATACAACAGAAAAACCTAGAACCCTATGATTGCAATAAAATTAATAATTCTGAGCCCGATTGTTCGACATCATCAGTCCAGAATTATTCAAAATTGTCTTGCGAAGTCGGTGTTCAAGTCGAGCAAAAGCTTGTAAAGACGCATGTTCGTAGTAAATCTATTATGTGTAAGCCTGAAAGTAAAAGTATATCTATTATGTGCAAGTCAGATCTCATTGATGCAAGTGTACAATGCGATCTACATTGCAATTGAGCCGCTGGATCGTAGAAGGGCACGTAAATTTTTTTTCACTAAAATCAAAATCCTTCAGGTCACTCAAAACTTTACTTTTAACTTTAAATATTTTATATGCGTAATGTTTTTTCCTTTAAGGATATGCATTCAAAATATTTAAACTCAAAAGTTGAATTTTGAGTGTCTAAGAGAGCTTTGATTTCGGTCAAAAAAAATTTACGTGCCCTTCTACGATCCAGCTGCTCAATTGTCCATTAACAAGAAATAAAGTAATAACGCAAACTTCGAGCACTTCCGAGGGTACAAGTTCTTGTTGTTGATTTGTTGCCATCTGCTACTGGATGTTGTAGTAACGACATTCTTTTAACATTGATGAAAATAAAAACGTACGACACATTCAGCAGATTGGGTGATCGTTTTGGTTTGTCAACATCTTAAACTAGTAAAATCTTTCGTAAAATAGTAAAACACATTGTTCATTATTTAAAAACTCTTGTGTACTGTCTGGACCTTTAAATGATTGTAAATAATTTACCCATTGCATTTCGTGCGTATTATAGTAACGTTTGTATTATTGTTGATGCCTTCGAAATAGAAATTGAAAAACCATCCGATCCATTACAACAAGCCTTGACATGGTCGGATTATAAAAAGTGTAACACTTTAAAATATTTAATAGGGTGTACTCCTGACGGATTAGTTTCTTTTATGTCTTCTGGCTACGGA
Source organism: Leptopilina myrica (nomen nudum) (assembly GCA_032872475.1). Classification (NCBI taxonomy): domain Eukaryota; kingdom Metazoa; phylum Arthropoda; class Insecta; order Hymenoptera; family Figitidae; genus Leptopilina; species Leptopilina myrica (nomen nudum). The sequence goes on from CM065466.1 coordinate 10,889,473, forward strand.
GGTCAAATTAGCGAAGAAAGTAAAATAATGGATGTTATTCCTGCAAACATTGGTGTAATGGCAGACAGAGGATTCAAACAGATTCAAAACTATTTGGAATAAAAAAAATGTAAGTTGGTGAGTCCTCCTTCTGTTTCTAGTTTCAGCAAATCATCGAAAAAGGATGTATTGAAAACAAAAAGTGTGGCTAGTTTGAGAATTCATGTAGAAAGAGTTATACGAAGGGTTCGAGAGTACAAAATGTTATCACCGCACGCATGTCTTGATTGGAATTTAATACCGTACATCGACGATATTGCACAAATTGTAGCAGGTTTGATTAATTTGAAAAAACCAATTATAAAAAAATAAATTGTATAAAAATCTTGCAAATATTTGTATTCTGTTTTGAAAATGATATACCTCGAAATATCATTAAATATTATGTATGATTATTAAAACTTAAATACGAATATCTATAATTATTTATTTGCAGAACAATAAATATATTGTATTACAACATATTTTCTTTTTGAAAGTAAGAAATTTGCAAAGATTTTAACGTGCAATAGCATTTAATAAAACGGGAAACACATGTTGCTTCCAGAACTTTTCCGCTTTTTCATCAATGCAGTAGATGTCAATGAATCGCTGATGTCGACCATTTCTTTAGTTGTTATAAGCAGATTCGGATTACTTTACATTAAAAAGGCAATACCATGTTTACAACCTCCTAAAATTGAAAACATTAATTATTTTTTGAAAATTATAATTTTTTAATAAAAATATATTGTCTACAACATATTTTCCAAAATTAATATATTTTACTGAAAAATAAATCCAACAATTATAGAGAAAATAAAAATTTTTAAATATAATTTAAATTTAAAACAGCAAAAAAATAGTATTTTATTTTAAAGTTCAGAATGATAAAATAAAATCTTAATAAAATTACATGATTTAAATTTAAATCTTTGACTAGATGAAATCAGAGGATTATTACCTACTGATGCTGCACAATCCAAACTCTCCAAAGATGTTATTTTTTCCTCTTTTTCGTCAATTTTTATAATCACACCATATGCTTTCTGACGAACACGATGTTCGGGGCAAATTCTTCCCTTTATGGTACATAAGTTAAACGGTCACTGTAAATTGTAAACAAATCGCGCATGGATCATCATGCATAGCAGAAGACGCGACAATAGGCACCTATGACGTCACATTCCAATAACCAATAAAAATCGTTTTCTTTAAGCATGAATATTTTTAAAAATTATGTAATTTTAATTTAATTTTTTAATGCGTAATATTGATAAAATTAAAAACTTTTAACGCTAATATATTTCAAAAAATCTATATTTACTGTTTCTTTAAAAAAATAAATAAAATTGTTTTTGTGCAAACTTTCTAATTAGTATTACCATTGCTGTCTGACGTTCGGATATTCCACCAAATTCTTTATTATATTCTGCTTTGTGAGAATTTTTAAAATGTCGCATAATTCCACTCGTGTTTCCATCTTTCATTTTTATTTTTCTCTCCTTATTATTTTCTTCTTTGCATAACTTGCATTTAGCAAACTTCTCCTTATTTTCATTGAAGTCAAATTCGAAAACTTCACTAAAAATGTGTTTCCTCTTTTTTCTCAAACTCTCTTCAGTGTTCACATCTTGTCTTAAATTCGATAATTCATCACTAAATTTTAAATAAAAAAATATTTTTAAACTATATTGCATTTATTTATTAACCCCTTACAAAATCAGACATAGCAATTTTAACCTTCATTTATTTGAATTAAATTTCTGCTTATGTAATAATACTTTTCCGAAGCTCTCTTTCGATTTTGAGTTTCCGTTGGTTCTTCGTCCATTTTCTGTCCATTTTCATATAGGCTTCTATATACAATTTTATGTGAGATTTCATATAGGATTTTACATCACATTTTCCCTATGATTTTACATAGGAATTCTTCTGGTGTCTTTTATGGAAGTGGGATTGTACATGGTTTTCTTTATACATTGGATTCCATGTAACATTACCTGTGAGGATTTCGAATAGGGAAACTAATTAAAACTTCTGAACTGATTCGCCCGCTTTGATGCTCAAATAAAATTTTGGAGACGAACAAAATACTCTAAACTTTTCTAAAATTCAATTAGGGAAATTTTAATTCATAAATATGAATTTGTCGTATATTTTAAAAGTAATTTCTAAAACATTTATAAAATTCAAAAATAAAAAATTTTTAATTAAAGTCAAATTTTATTTTTAGGGTTTCGTGGCCAAGGGCCAAAACCCTTATAGCGAGATTTCGGTGTCCGTCCGTAGATTTTCAGTCTTATGTATTAGGTCTTAAGTCTTAGAGCGAGACTTTGGTATAAGAAGGTCTTAAGTCCTAAGTCTAAAGTCTTATTCCTTAAGTCTTACGTCTTTGGTATGAGAAGGTCTTAAGTCTTATGTATTACGTCTTAACAACCGTTGCTATATTAAGGCTTGTCATAACAGCCGTTGTCATGGCAACCGTTGTTATGTTAATGTTTGCTATAACAACCGTTGCCATGGCAACTTATTATCATCATTTTTGTCATTTTAGGCACCCTATGATGTAGGCGCATTACGCCTGCTTCTCTGCCTGATTTTTATTGATACTCTTGCCCTTTATATTGAACATATATATATATTATTACGATGTTATTTTGTTTGGATTTGTAATTTTAGTAAGATCTATATATATTTTGATATTTGATAAATAAATGATCATGGGAAGGTAAAAATTGAATAAATAATCCAATGGGTTTCGTCAGTAATGCCACTTTTCGTTGGCAAAGGTTTGCCAACCTCATCAGGCTAAATTCATTAAAAAACATAAAAGGCACTTTAACATTTGTAAAGGTTTTTTCAACATGTTTTTTTCACTAAAGTAATTAACAACCAATAATATACTACCTAATTTATTAAAACATAAGAAACACTATTTTAATTCGTCATAAAGAATAAAAAAATAAACAAATAAGTAAATAAAGTAGAAAACAAACACGACACATATTCCACACAAAATATTAAATTTATAATTTTAAGTAAGAAAAGAAGACATTCCTTTACTACGTCTCAGTGTCAACTGAAATAAAATTAGAAACTTATATAAGAAAGTCAAAATGGTGAAAACTAAAAGAGTCAATAAACTGATATGTAAACACAGGTGGTCAGCAAGATATGTTATTGTTTTGTCATTATGGACATGAGTCTATACGTCTGAAAAGAGGAAAGAACATTTTATTTAGAGTGACAATATCTTCCTTTCTGTTAATAGTGGAATGATTTGTTTTTATATGGAAAGATCGTTTCGTCTCGCCAATATATGTTGCAGGGCAGGTTTTACAATCAAACTTATATACAATATTTGTTCTATCCCATTTTTTGTCGAATCTTTACCTAGTTTGATGAGAGAACTAGAATTTTTGTTTATAAGAGGAATAGACGTGCAATTAAACTCTTTAAGGATATTTGACAACTCGAAAAAACATTTTTCATTAAAAGGTAAACAAACTTTTGGAATTTGACTATATGTATTAGTTTTGTTATTATTATTAACATAAGAAAATTTTATTTTATTAACTCGAATCTTGATATGTTTTTCAATGAAATGTAAAGGATAGTTATTGTCTTCTAAAATATTTTAAATTTTTTTCAAGTTGTCAAATAGGAATTTTTTATTGGACAATGAAAATGCCTAATCTACAAGTTTATATACAATATTCTTTTTTTGCTGAAGTGGATGATATGTCAAATAATTAATGAGTCTATCTGATGAAATCGGTTTTTGATACCAATTTGTAATAATTTTGATGTTGTCTCTGATAAGCTTTAGATCGAGAAAGTTAATAGAATTTTCTTTTTCAACAGTAAATTGTAATTTTTGATTGTAAGAGTTAAAAGTATCAATAACTAATTCAACATTTTTTTTTGTACAGCTAAAATTGTGTCATCCACATACCTAAAATAGAAAAGTGGAACACAATTGTATTTTTCTTTTAACTCTTTTAAACATTCAGTTTCCAGATCATCCATAACAATATCCGAGATGAAAGGTCAAATTGGAGAACCCATCGGTGTTTCGTATGTCTGTCTGTAGAATATCTCATCAAAAGAAAAATATGTATTATTAAATACAAATTTAGTAAAATCAATAATGTTCAGAGAATGGAATTTTACATTTCTGGTTTATACAGCTCATACGTCGATCCAAACTCTGAATGACCAACTCAATAAGACACATTTGTAAACATGGAACTTACTTCAAGTGAAATAAAAATGTAGCTGTCGTCCATAGTAACATTGTCTAATGTTAGAAACTTTAGCTCCTTGGCGACATGCAAGTAATATTCTGTGTGGATCGTTGTCAAGATTTTTACAAAAATTTGCAATATCTCGTCTTGTCGATATTCTGTTTTGATAAAATATAATCTAAAGCTTCACACAAGTCACATGATGGTTAGATGTGAGTGTTAACAGCTATATCACATACGTCACGACTATATGTAAGCCTCGGTAAATTGTTCTATTACTCAATATTTGTGAATTTGATAATGAAATGAAAAACAAAATTATTAACAAAACATGAAGTGCAACATGACAGTAGTGCAATGTATTAACGCAGATTAGTCGAATTCGACGTGTCTGTAGAGCTAACTTTCATTTATTAATTTACCAATGTTGCTGTACGTTGAATTTATAGTTTCATGAAAATATACTAATTTTCAAAACTTTGTTTCTGGCAATCTGCTACTTTGAATTTTCAAAATCTAATTTTAAATTCACAATCAGCAACCTAACTTTCGTAAGAATCAATTTGAAAAAATTTGCCAATAAAAGAAATTCCCTCAAAGCATTATCCATAGATTTGTCTGGCCGCATGTGTCTTTTTATTTTATGCACTTTGAAGGTAAATTGTTAATTATGTATCAAAATGTAAGAAGGGGCAAAAAGGTGCTGGAAAATATTAAAGTATACACTCTAAGAAACAAAATGATCCATTGAACTAATTCATATTACGTGTACCAGAATTTTCAGTGGTAGTAAATTTGATATAAATTAAAAGGTCGTCCGCATACATGACCGCCCTCATGTTCGGTGCTAGGTATAATTCAAGGTCCCTTAAGTAGAGGTTGAATAATAGAGGTGACAGAACTCCGCCCTAAGGAACCCTTATACCACAGACTTTCGGATCTGATCCGTCAAAATCCGTTCAAAATAAGAGGACGGACATTAAAGGCGCCCTTGATGTCAATTGAGATAGCTAGGGTACTTTCTACATCCATGAATCCGATCTGGGTGTCAGTAACAAAGGAAGCAACACAGTCAACCGCGGATCTCCGCTTTCTAAAGCCAAACTGGAAGGAAGGGATCAAGCCCCTCCTCTCCACCTTGTGTTCCATTCGACATTGGATTAGTTTTTCGAACAATTTAGAGACTACTGAAGTGAGGGCTATTGGGCGAAACCCCTTACCTCCAGGTTTTGAGAAGGCCAAGACTCTCGTGTACAACCAGGAGGTGGGAAAGGATGACTGTAGAAGCATTCCATTAAAGAGAATCAAGAGAACCTCCTGTGCCACTGGACCAAGAAATTTGATCATGTCGGCTGTTACTCCATCCAAGCATGTAGCCGACTTTGATTTGGTAGTGGAGAGGGCATACTGAAATTCGTTCATAGAAAAAAGTGGGAAGTCATTTCCGAGTTGGACTGGAGTGGGTAAAAACGGTATATCCGCTGGTTAAATATCCTCCCTAATAAGATCTTGACAGAATTTTGTATGCTCTTGAGTGGTCAGATCTATTAATATGTTGGTGTTACGTTGGTCCGATCTTGAATATAGGGCTCTGACTGTTCTCCATAGTGAGGACATGCCCCTAGAAGCGGACATGTTCTCACAGAAATTTTTAAATGCATCAGACTTTTGCTCTCTGAGTGTTCTCTTAATTTCTGCATCCCTACGTTTGAACTCCTCTCTGTTGGTCAGGGATTGGTTAGCCTGATACCATCTATAGTTTTCCCTCCTAAGATTCAAAGCCTCATCACATTTAGTGTTCCACCATAATGGTTTTGAAATTGATTTAAGAGAGTTGTTTTTAGGTATAAATGCTCCGTTGTTAAAGAGGCATTGTTTTAGATATTCTATAAATGTTTTATATATGTTGGCGGGAGGAGTCTCAGAAGAAAATTGAGTTGTGATCTCAAGCGAAAAGTAATCCATATCAGAACGATAGTTTGCCCAATTGATACTCTTGAGACAAAATTTATTACTAGGTGAAAAGGATATGTTAGGAATTATGTTGGCATTTAGAAGGACTGGCAAGTGATCAGAGTTATAGTTGTCTTGGACTACATTAATGGATGAATTTTGTAAGATGGTGGGAGAACAAAAATTCAGATCCAGGTTACTACCAGTCACATTGGCATCACGAAATCTGGTTGGAGTGGAATCATTGGTCACGAACAAATCGGAATCAAGTATAAAGGTTTCTAGAGAGAAACCTCTAAGGTTAGTGGATTTATTCCCCCAGCTGGTGTGGTGTGCGTTGAAATCACCACAAAATATGTGGTTAACCTGATTAGGAAGGAACCCGAAAATTGTCTTCCATTCATTTGGAGGAATATCGCCGCCAGGAGGGGCGTATAAAGTTGTTATCTGAGTTTTGCCAAAAAAGGTCTGGACTGTGATCGATGCGACATCTATCTGGAGGTTGTTGACCATATGTGTAAAAGAGTTTGTGATGTGGAAACTAATCTCTTTGCGTACTAAAAGTAAGACACCCCCTCCTCTACCGTTAGGACGATCCTGTCTAATAGAGATGTACTTAGGCAGTTCAAAAAAGGTGTCTGCGGTTAACCAAGATTCTGTTATACAAACGATATCCGGATTGAGTTGCCACATAAGGATCTCCAGTTCAGGACGTTTAAAAAGGATGCTTCTGGAGTTCAGCAATATCCACCGACATATCATCGTTATTATTCTCTACGATCGAAGGTGGAGGTGGAGAAATGGCTAGAGGTATGCTGTTGTGATTTATTGGTAAAATCGTTTCTTGAATTTGTAAAGCGGGAGAATTAAACTGCTGTTCCCAGATGATGTCATAGCCGGAGCGTGTGTGACCATGTGAGAGAAGATAAGCTTCTGCATCCTCATATCCCAAGTTCAGCTCCAGACGGCATTTCATTACCGCGAATTCAAATTTGTAGAATACACATTCTTTCGAAGAGGCCGCGTGTTGTCCTGAGCAGTTGGAACAAACGGAGGACCGATTTGGATTGGGGCAATCCGCCTTAAAATGCGACTCAGAACAAAACTCGCACGTGAAATGCGTAGAACGACATTGGTTAGAGAAATGTCTGAACCGTTGACACTTATGGCACCTTTTTGGCGGAGTCACTATCAATGTCAAGTTAAAGGCCGCTCTGGATATCAAAATTGAATCTGGGATGGTAAGACCGGAAAAAACAAATTCGATAAGGCCGGAAATCTCCGTTTCATTCTTGGTTCTTCTACGAATAGATATGATATCAGAGAGAGTGTCAGGGTGTATTTTTGTGCTATTAAGGAGTGGGGATAAATTGAGATCCACGTCGTGTGCCAACGCTTTACGGCTAACCAGCGATGTTGGGATGAAAAATTTGTATCCCTTTATACTGAGCGACTCAGTGTCTAGTAACTCATTTGCAATGTGCCCGTTGGAAGAAGTAATTCTTAATTGGTTGAGGCCATTAGGAACTATGGTTCTGTCTGGGTCGCTAACTACCGTTACCAAAAAGTCCGCGAACGCAATTCTATTATATTTGCCGATATTTTTCCCTTGAATAGTGGATTCGACCAATATTGTATACGGGAGAGGAGAATTTTTTAAAAATCCGTTATAAATTCGTTATTATTATTGTTGGTTATGCTCTGAGAATCCGTCTGTGATGGGGGGGTGGATGCTTCCGTGGATGTGGTTACACTTGGAATTTTGTCGATCTCCTTCCATGTCGCTTCCTCATGAGAGGAGGTGAAGGGGTTGGGTTCTGAGATGTTTTCAACTAGAGTCGACGAGTTGTCCAGTGTAGATTGTGAAGGAGAGGAATTGTGGGAAGATAAGGAATGAAGCGAGGTATCAGTAGATGAGATCGGAGAAGAGGTTAGCATTGTCGTGAGTTCCTTTTTGATCATAGCAGCCAGACCAGGCCTCAAGGTTGGACGCTCCGAGGAGTGTTTCATCTGCATACCCCTGCCTCTACCTCTACCGGGAGCTACTCCGGTGTTCTTTTCTGAAGTTGAAGTTGAAGCGACAGGCCTGGATGCAGCGGGATGATTCGCGTCATCTGATTTTTTTTGTGGTGTTGGTGCCATGGTACCTTAAAAAGAAAAGCAAAGAGTATCCAAATCCCAATCCCAAATCGGCTTCAAATGCCGAACTTACGATTTATTCAATACAACAAAAATGGAAAAAAATAATAAATCTAAAATATCCGACCATATGTCAGATGTCAAAGAATAAAATTTGTCAAATAAACTCGATTTATATTTTAGTGTTTATACGTGTGAAGTTGAAAAATATTACAACAAAAATTCTTCCTCCTTATGGCTTGATACAAGTATTTAATTAATGGATATATATTTTAGGATTTGTAAAATTATTATAAAATAAATAAAAGTGTTATGGTGAGTGTGCAGGGCAAGTTATTATATATAAATAATATTAAGTTTATATTAGAAATAATTCTCAAAACGAGTAATAGTAATTTTATGTGAGATGGTTGATTTTATGTTTATTCTATAATATTTTCGACGAATTTAATTTAAATTGAATTTAACAAACTTATGATCAAGAAAAATACCAAATCAAAGAGTCAACAAAAGCCCAAGAGGAAGTGAGAGAAAAATTGTGAGGGTTTTAATGATTGTTTTGAGAGGAAAGTAAACAGGAACGACTTTACCTCAGAATTGAAGAGTTAATATTAATTTGTAGAATTTCTCAAATCAAATTAATTCCAATATGGTTGAAAATCTTCCTTCTTTTACACATGGTAAATAAAATAATGATAATAATTAAGCTATCTTTTGAGCATCCCTGGACGAATTATACGTAAAATATTCGGTGCACCACTTCTCCGAGGAGTATGCAAGGAGGTTGCTTCTTGGTGGAATTCTTTAATGTTGAGTCTTCTTGAATTTTAGGTCATTTTAATTACTTTTTTAAATCATTTTTCTATCTAATCAAAATTTGCTATAGAGAACGAACTGTTTTTTAGTTTTATTCTGGTTTAAAAAATCTGCTTCCAAAAATACATTTGTTGGTTAAAATGCAAGTAAGGTCTTAGTAAACTTGCATTTTAACCAACAAATGTATTTTTGGAAGCAGATTTTTTAAACCAGAATAAAACTAAAAAACAGTTCGTTCTCTATAGCAAATTTTGATTAGATAGAAAAATGATTTAAAAAAGTAATTAAAATGACCTAAAATTCAAGAAGACTCAACATTAAAGGAAAAACTTTCCACGTATTTTTACATTAGAAAATTAAAAAGTCAGCGCACATAATTAAAGTGCATTGAAAGTATAAGTCAATAGTAAGTAGTAATAAAATTTTAAATATTCACAAACTTAAAAAAAATAATTAAAAAGTGATGGTTTTTGACATTCCATAGGTAAGTTTTAATGTCAATTATTATCCAGTATTTTGGGTATGTTTACATAATAATCTATATAAACTTTTAACAAATAAAAATCAAAATATTAATATTATTATGTAATAAATTATTTTCATGCTTTTTTATTCATCTTCACAGTTGTTAAATTAACCTTTTTAAAAAATTTCGCCCAAAAACAATTTTATCAAATATTATCAAGAATTTTGTTGAAAAACAATACAAGATCCCCAGCTTAAAATCCCCGTACAGGATCCTTAAAGGATCCTCTCGGGAGTCTGTACAGGTCCTGTGCAGGATTCCATACAGGATCCCTTACTGGTCCTGTACAGGATCCTATACGGGATTTTGGGACAGGGTTCCTGTGCAGGTTCCGATGCAGGAACCTTAGTTATCAAAGATTTCTGTAAAGGTTCCTGTACAGGAACACTTGCAGGATCCAGTACAGGAAACTTTGTAAAGGTTCCTATACAGGAACCTTTGCAGTTTTGTAAACTGCAAGTACTTAAGTGTAAAGGATCCTGTAGGGAACCCGTAAAGGATCCTACACGGTTTCCTCAATTAATTTATGTATATTTTTAACTCCTACGCAGTAGTTTTCTATGAGTTTCTCGAATGCGCAATACATTTTTCTGTCCAACATTGATATACGAGCCTAACATATTAAAATGTGAAGTCTATGTATGTCAAATGTTGCTTAACATATAAAAACATTAAAAAATTAAAAAGTTTCCTGTACAGGATCCTGCACGTGTTCCTGTACAGGAACATTTGATAGCTAAGGTTCCTGCATCGGAACCTGCACAGGAACCCTGTCCCAAAATCCCGTACGGGATCCTGTATAGAATCCTGCACAGGACCTGTACAGGATCCCGAGAGGATCCTTTAAGGATCCTGTACGGGGTTTTGAAGCTGGGGATCAAGATTTTAATTAAAAGTCAAAATAAGTATCTCTACTTTACACACTGGAATTCACTTTACGCACTACTTGCGGTCACATCGCTATAAAAAGAAGTACTTTGCACACTGTTTTTAGTGTGTAAAATTCAATTTTATAGGTTAGTGTTGCAAAAAATTTATTTTTATTGTTAAAAAATAAATCTGCAAAGCTTCAGTGTACAAATTAATTGAGAATAGAATTTAGAGAAATTAATTTAATTAAATGTGAATAGGATTAAATAGAGTAAATAAATTATTATAAGTAATTAAGTTACTGAAACATAAAATAAATCTTTTTGCTTTTATACTTTAGGGAATAATGAAAATATTCATTCAATGAAGTCTGACAATCACAGGTGATTTAAAACAATTAGGTTAGGATTTTTTTAGTGTCCATGATGACAGCTCCAAACTTAACAATATACCAATTCAAATTCACGCGTCATATTTCGGCCCTGACCTAGTTTATATACAATTTGACAGCTAACTGTTATTGTTTCTGAAAATGTAATATATAATTATATATAAACACAACAACTTTAAAAACAACATATTACGATATTAACAAATATTACAATTTTTAATTACTCATTTATTATTCCTTATGTTATATAATAATTATATATAATTCAAAAAGTGTATTAAAAGTATATGTGTCATTCCACGCTGAAAGGAACCTTAGCTGTTTTTTGACAGAAACTAAAATTAGAAGTATAAATAAATATAAAAGTGACTGATTTTCTTTAACAAATACTATTAATATTTTGTTTTTTATATTATAATATACAAAACAATGTTTTTAGTAAAATATGCTTTTGATGGTAAATATCAATAATAAATTTTTAAGGAAGCTAAAACTACTCTAAACATAACCTAAAATTCTAAGCAGCTATACTAAGGTCCTTTTTATCGTGGAACGTCACATATTAATATACAATATTAATATAATATAACATTATTATTAATTAACATTATTATTCTCTTAGAAAAAGATCCTCATTTAAAATTACTTTACATAAATCTAATTATGGTTCAAATTCAATTTTTGATAGAATATGTTGAGAAGCTAATTCTTATTGCGCAGATTTTGATTTCTTTAACTCCTCCCTCAGTATTTTTACTGTATTTTTACGTAGAGCGCTATTTTACAATAATAATTAATAACAACTCCATCTAGTGTGTTTCTAACTACGAATCTTTATTCATTATAAATTTCTGTTAACTTAATTAACATCCTTCAAATTAGTACTTTGTACGAAAGGGCATTTTTGGAAAAAATTTTGTAAGCCCGTATAATTGAAATAAATAAATAATTTTCTGATTGTTATTAATGAAAGATCTAAAGAAAAAGGGAAAATTCACGTTTTTAACTTTCTCAAAATGGGTGGTCCGAAACCGATCCCATTCTTTTGGGGGGAAATCTCAAGAAAAATTAAGATATTAAATTCTGATAGTAATTAAAATAAAATTCAACAGTTTGTAATGAACTGTTAAATTATTTTGACTGAATTTATTTTTGGACCCTTTTTCTGAACAAAAAGGTAAAAACCGCTGCCAAGTTATAAATTTTTGTTATACTTTTGGTACTCATTTCATTCGTTTTCGTAAATCTTGTTGTGTTTATTTCATTATTTATTCTGGGCTCAAAAGATGCGTGTAAAAAAACTCTAAAAAATTAGAGAAAAACATTTATAGGTGTCCTAACATTTTTTTAAGTTACGGGCAAAAAACGTTTTTTTGAAAAATTAAAAATCAAAAAAATAAATAGTTAAACTTTATTAATCTATCTCAAAGTACTCTCATTTTATGTCCGCAGATGAGACCTACAATTAAAAAATTTTAGCCCAAAAACACTTTATACTTTGGAGATATTTATGAAAATGTGGTGTTTACAAACACACATACCGAATGACATTTTGTAATGTCATTTTTGACTCCTGAGGTCAAATAACATAAAGATATGTTAAAAAATTGAACCTGAAAAATTTTAGTATTACAATACTTCCTCAGTATGAGGAAGCAATAAATGATTCATTAGTAACTTTACTCTGAAATTATTTATGTTTATAAGTTATGTTGACATAGTTAAACTTGAATTAATATTATCACTTTATTTAAATAATTTTTAAGGCCTTTTTTGAAATGATAATAAATATAAACTGTTAAACAGTGTCTAAATTTCCAATATAATAGCAGCAATGGTTTTGCCTGTTTTAATTTTCGCCATATTTTTAGTAAAATATACACGAAATTTGTTATTAATCTTTTTTCGTTTCTGTACTTGACTACTTTTAAAGATGTCGAAAAGTACGTTTCCTAATTCATATTGCCATGTCAAAAACATTTTACAACTGACAATGAATAAAATATTTAACCAAAAGAGAATTAAAGTTAAGTAATATGTGCTGTGATTGCTTGTAAAATATTTTATAAATTCCTAAAAAATAAAAGTAAATATGCAAAACCTATCCTCACTTCATGTGAACAATAAAAAAGAAGAGAATAAACAATTACAATGTAAAAATATGGGGGTCGGGTTGGGACCACCCCTTAAAGGTCCGTTTCAGACCACCCCCACTATTTTCACAAAATGTTTTGCCAATCACTTATATCAATGGCATCAATTTAATTTGAATGTTGTGCGTTGAAGTTAAGGTCATACACAATCAAAATTAATTTCGTTAAAATTTTCCTGTATTCAAAAATACTGTTAGCATTTATCACCTACTCATGCGACGCCAATTGCAACGCCTTGCCGCTGAAGTGGTTAAAAAGTATATATAGAATGTTTAAAGGTAACACTTCTTCAGATTTAATTCATACTAGTCAATCACCCCCTGATCTTGCCTTAATTGATTGAATCATTTAATTGTTTCACCTAAAACTATTAAAGCGTCTACTGATTTTGCCTTAACGAGCTGAATCGGATACTAATTCTTTAAACTGCTGAATGAACTCTAAAAACCCTTGATTAACCAGTTTCAAGCGAATTCAATTGACTTTCTTACAATGTGTCTGCCATATTGGAGTCGCCATTTTGAATTTTAAAAATCCAATACATATTCATTATCAGCGACCTTAAAAACCCCCGAATAACCTGTTTCAAGAGAATTCAATTGACTTTCTTACAATGTGTCCGCCATATTAAAGTCGCAATTTTGAATTTTGAAAATCCAACATCATATTCGTTATCAACGATCCTAAGAACCCACGAGTAACAAGTTTTAAGTGAATTCAATTGATTTTTGTCAACAAAACATTCTTGAACAACTAATACACATTATTTGATTTTTTTAAACTTTGAACTTCTGTAGCTCAAAAACTCGTCATTATTTTAAGTTTTGTAGTATACATTTTTTGTTCAGACTGTCAAAAACTACAAATCTGCAAAGTTGCATTAAAAATTGGTTTGAAAGCCAAATTCAATAGTACAAGTGCGGGGTCCTTTGTTTTTAAATCTTATTACTCGCCTACCACTAATGCATAGTATATATATATATATATATATATATACAAAAGACTCCCCCTGGTTAAAAGGAACCCTTCGAACAATAGGCCAGGTAATCGAAGAGACCTTTGGTTTCTCTTAACAGATTTTCTGTCTTCTTCTTTCTCTCGGTAATAATAACATAATTCGCTCTCTGTTCATAACGCAGAAAATCTAACGCTATTGGTTTCTTCCTCTTTCAAAGACAAACAACATTCAAATGTCTCTCTTTACCTAATTTGCATATCTACTGATTTCATAGAAGGATTTGTGAACATAACAACGATAAGTATAATGAAGAAAAAGAGAAACAGAGAGAGAATAAGAAAGAACGCCCAAATAGCACGTAACATTATTCGAACGTTGCAGAAATGTTACATGCATTGTTAGTACCATTGCAGTAATATTAAAAAGTCCTCCCAAGGTAATATTACAGGTAACAGTACAGTAACATTACATGGTAATGTTACTGTAATGTTACAAAGAAAGTTTATAGAATTACTATTTGATCGTTAAGTGTGACAAGGATTATTAAAATAAGTAAAATTCAAATAGTAGGTAAAACGTAGATTTATTTTCTCAAAAACGAACAAGGTTGTGCTCAGGTCGGAAACTAGTCGTAGACTGGTGAATCGTATTTGTCTTCCTGAACGAGTATGCAAATATTGTTGTTGAGCTGGAACTTGTTCTGGTATTGGTTCCGGAACTGGAACTATCTCTGGCTCTGGAACATGTACCAGGTCTTGGGCCCGATAAAAAACCACTTCTCTTTGATCATCTTCGTCATTTTCATCTTCTTCTCGTTTTACATCTCCCATGACATATGCTAGTTTAAGTCTGTCGAGGGATACTGTCACATTTCTATTGTTGATGTTCAGAAGAAAGGTCTTCGCAGTTCGAGAAATTACCTTGAAAGGACCCTCGTATGGCGGTTGCAGCGGTGCCTTCGGTCCATCATGTCTTAGGAACACAAAATCTGTTGTGAGTAAGTCTTTGAAAACAAATACCTTTTTCGATCCATGTCTGGAACCTTCTATTGGTAATATCTGCCTCATGTGTTCGCGAAGTGCCTGCACAAATGTAGCCTGTGTCCCGAAGTTGGTAGCGTTTGTCGATGACGATAAAAATTCTCCAGGTAGTCTGATTTGTTGACCGTAGAGCATTTCAGCCCTCTGTTTACTAAAGGTCACTTTTACATGCTGAGCGGACTCCAAGCAGCACCACTGGTAGAACTTCTGTCCAACGATTGTGATTGTGACACTTAACCGTAGCTTTCAGCTCTCTGTGTAGTCTTTCTACCATACCATTTGCTGCTGGATGGTATGCTGTTGTCCTAAAATGAGTCGTACCGGTCAGATGATTCAGTTTTCTGAATAGATTCGACTCAAATTGTCTGCCTTGATCCGTGGATTTGAGCCTTGATCCCTGGGTGTCTCAAATTGTGAATTGAACTGAAGATCCTGTGACATATGGAATATAGGGACGCGCTGTTAAGGTGCTGACGTTACACAACAATGAAACATCTGCTTCCGCAATTTTAATAAGTTTTAGTTGTAATAAGGTTGATGTTTAAGGGCATGTCTAAGTTGCAAAATGTAAACAAAGCAAAATGTAAACAAACCAAGCACTAAAATCACCTCTTTTATACATCTTTTTCTCTCACAAAAATTAATACTAGAACACTTTTTTTACAAAAATGATAAATTAGAGTGTCAAAGTTTCCAAAAAAATCATTTTTTAGTGTGTTCAATAAATATCAATTAGTAAAACAACTAATTCAAATGACCTGTAAAATATCATTTTTGACGCGTCGCGAAAAATAAACTGTTTGAGTATATCAACAGCACTGACGATGAAGAAGTCACATATCAGCGATTAGACCTTCAACATGTGGAAAGGGAAATTTTTTCCTTTCCTCCATGAAATCACAAGGAGAAAGGGTAAAAACTTCTTCATCGTCCGTGCGGTTGATATTATCAAACACTTAAATTTTTCGCGATGTTAGACGGTTGCTCTCCACGCACGCGCAGACCGTGCCAAAAAAGCATTGACAACACTATGCAGAAAGACACTTTTTGTTTTACTTTGAATCTCACTTATTTTCACATACTTTCAGGTATACTAGGTATAGATACCAAATTCAACACTTCAATTTACCATTTTCATAAAAAAACTGTAAATTTCTATTCATTTACGAAAATGTGATGGTCGAAAAAAAGCAGCAGTAGAAGACCGAATATTCAGGATTTTTTCGACAATATTTGTTGACAGTCGATTTTTTCAAATGAAACGCAATACATCTTCGGAAAAAATTTTACCTGAAAGAGCCTGCAAATTCCATAAAAATTGAGATGGCGTTCTGTCTCCAATTTGCTGATTTTCTAAGAGTTCCCACATTTTTTGGTCCTGCGAAGTACCGAGCCAAGAGATGAGTTAATCTTTTAATTTTTTATATTTGTCTGTTTGCGGAGGCGAGGATAGGATATCGCATATTTCAGACACAACACTCAGGTCTAATGTTCCGACCGTATAATTAAATTTTGTCTCATCGTCTGTCACGCCAGCTAGCGTGAATTGAGTCTCGATTTGCATGAACCACATTTTGGGATTACTTTTCCAGAAAGAGGGTAATCGGATGTTCATTCTGAAGATAACAACACTGTTATTGTTTTCACTTGCCATTTCGTTTTTTTCATTTTACACAATTTTGATACACTTAAATCACTGCTAAATTGTATGTTTAGTACGACTTTTTAACCGAAAGTTTAAGGTACCGCACTTAGGTTAAATTCCTGCACACTATACACAACCTTTTTATTTAAAAAAAATCACGTCGGGGCCACCACTTTGGTCGCTGAGTGTGACAAGGAATATTAAAATAAGTACAATTCAAATAGTAGGTAAAACATAGAATATTTTCTCAAAAACGAACGAGGTTGTGCTCAGGTCGGAAACTGGTCGTAAACTGGTTGAAAATGGCTACCGAAAATCAATGCGTTGCTTTGGAAAAGAGAGAATAGATAAAACACGACAAAAGTATCAAATGATAGAAAAAGAGGAAAGCGGTAAAAGAGAGGGTAAAAACTGTACATCGGAAACAGTGATCATTTACCTACCCGGACCGATTTTTATGATCGTCGACCGCGTGTTATAGAAAATTGTGTAGAACATTTGTCAGAATTTAATTTTTAAAAAAGTTTACTTAAAAATCTTTTCCACTAGTTAGGGCTGTAACGTTATCGCCACAACTATAATAAGGAATTTTGCGATTTTTCTTTGTAACATTGCTGTAATGTTTTAGAGACATTACAGTGACATTGCAGTAACAGTGCTGAAACATTCGAGTAATGTTACGTGCTACTTGGGCGGGAGAGAATAGAGAAAAATAAGAGGGAATAAGAGAATGACAGAGATTGAGAGAAAATGAGTAAGAATAAGAGAGGACTGGAGAGAACGAGTGAGTATAAGAGAGAATAGAAGAGCTCGGAGGAGACTAAGAGAGAATAAGAGAGAATGAGAGAAATTTTTTCCTACTCTCTCCATTCCTCTCTTATTCTCTCTCATTATTTTATTTTTTCCTACCCTCTACAGTTCTCTCTTAAAGAGAATGAGAGAAAATAAGGAGTAAATAAGAGAGATCGGGAGGGAATTACTACTGGCTTTATGTTATTATTAAAAATAACAATTTAAAATTGATAGATATCAAATTTTAAATCTTCAATTTTTTCATAAAAATAACATTTTAATCTGAATATGGTTTGAATAATATTATAAGTAATAACTACAATAAATAATCATATATTCTGAGATAAGAATTAATTGATTTTTAAAAGGGTGCAATAACCGAATAATGTTACGTCAAAATCTACGTTTAATTTGGACTATTTTTTTACCTAAAGGTCAAACAGAGACGTAAGAACGGCCCTAAATTACGTCAAAATCTATGTTTAATTTGACCTTTTCTACATTTACTAAAATAGTTTTGACCTACAGTTCAAAAATTGACGTGTATTCCCTCTGCCCTCAAAATTTAGGTCAATTTTAAGGACAATTTTGACCTATATACCAAAAATTGACAAACAATTTCCTCTGCCCCCAAAATTTAGGTCTATTTTAAGGTTAGTTTTCATCTACACGTCAAAAGTTGACGAATAAACTCCCTTTTATCCGATCTTCCCTTAAAATTTAGGACAATTTTAAGGACACTTTTGACTTACCTTTATAAATGTTATAATTTCTAAATGAAATGAAATAAAAATAATCTATTTCGATTTATCCTGATATTTCCTGTATTTTGTTTACTTACACGGTCATTCACCTGACTTCAGTTAATTATGCTTCCAAAATTATATACATTTTATTCACAAGTTCTAATTGTAATCACCGCGACATAGACGTTTGTTTGGAACCTTTTTAATTATTGTTTTATTGTTTTCCTGTAATTTTATAAGTAAGTTTATAATCAATATTATTTTCACGTCTTTCAAGAATATATTTTATTGTAATTATTACTTTTTTTCTTAAATAAATTATTGTTTCTGAAGAGGGCAACCGCGCTGTGGAAACGTCAAACAACTTTTTATTGTTTTATTGAAACATTTACTGACTCAAAATGATCGTTAAGGCTGTTTTTGGTGTTCGCTCCACGTTAACTCTAAGTTACCGTTGGTCTAATCATCTATAAGATTCTGTTAGATCTACCAATCACAATTAACCTGGAGTTAACATGGGGCGAACGTCGAAAGCAGCCTTTATTCAATGTTTTATAAAATTTTTAAGTAAGGGTCAAAATAAGTGAAACCAGCCACTTGAAAATTTTTTGTCTCCAATTTTCAAGTTATCTATGATTTTTGGTAGATATATGAGTACACTTTTTTCCTCTAAAATATTTTTTAAAAAAATTATTTTTCAAATAATCAGGTGTTAAAGTTTTGGGTCATTTTATTTTCATTTTATTATTACTTTGAAACAAATAAAGATAATTAAGTGATTTTTTTAAATTAAAGCTTAAAGTATATAGTTTACGGATTAAATAAAGTGATTGCTAAAAAAATAAAATTTATAATTGTTATTAACAATTCTTTTAACAATTGAAAATTGAAGAATGTTCTTAATGTTTTTGAAAGATTAAATTACGATGTTATGATGCGCAAAACTCCAAGGATTAATTTAAAAAAAAATCAGTAACCTACAATATTATAGAAATTATGTAGATTTCGTTGACAAAATGCAGGCGAAATTCGATTCTAATTACTGGAAAAAGATAAAATTGCAAACGAATAAATAAGATCGTCTTTTGTTTTGTTAGAAACTTCACGCTTTTAAGCGGATTTTTAAGATTAAAAGTTGATTTTCTCCTGCATTTTGTCAGACAAATCTACATAATTTCTATAATATTGGAGGTTACTGATATTTATTTTTTTTATTTTAATGCTTGGAGTTTTGCGCATCAATACATCGTAACGTAATCTTTCAAAAACATTGAGAACATTCTTCAATTTACAATTGTTTAAAATAATTGATAAAAACAATTATAAATTTTCATTTTTTAGCAATCGCTTTATTTAATCCTTGAAGTATAGACTTTAAGCTTTAATTTAAAAAACATCCACTTAGTTATTTTTATTTGTTTCAAAGTAATAATAAAATGAAAACAAAATGACCCAAAACTTTAACACCTGATTACTTCAAAAATAATTTCTTTTTTAATAATATTTTAGGGGGAAAAAGTGTACTCATATATCTACCAATAATCATAGATAACTTAAAAATTGAAAACAAAAATTTTCCAAGTGGCCGGTTTCACTTATTTTGACCCATAAACAACCGAGTAATAAAATCATATAATTTTTTTTATTAGAAAATTATTACTTTTGTATTTAAATAATTAAATTCCTTCAGAATTTTCTAATAAATCTTTATCTATTTAAAATTGTAGATATAATAATTAACTTTTCAAAACAATATAGCATAAATTTGTAGATGAAATTTAAATTTGCAAAATAGTTTCAAATTAAAATCTTTGAAAATTATAATTCTTCATACTTTTACCTGACAGTTCTGAAGAATTCATTTTTTGAAATTTAAATTTGTTTTGATATTATTTGAAATTTTTATTTTCTAATATAATTAATATAATTAATTATAATTAAATTGATAATTAATTGAATCACTCAGAGAAAAAGTTTATTTCACTTAACCAAACTGTTTAATTAACCTATTTTATTTGTTACGATAAAACAATTTCTTTGATTTAAATAAAAATTTGATTCATTTTAATAAAATATGTTCTAAGTTCGCATTTGAAAAAGTGGGGATTGTTACAATTCGGTCACTGTAACCCAAGAGTTTGGTTCCAACAACTACTCTGCCTTAATCAAACGGTTCTGGTTGATACAACAAAACTGCGTGGGTTGAAATAACCATACCCTTTGATACTAATAACCTATCTAGCATCAACCATACTCAGTTTTGTTATTTATCAGAAACTAACCATTTTTTCCGTGTATACATATTATTGGTTAATTTATAATTCACTATATATATATATATATAAATTATAAATTAACCAATAATATGTACTAGTAAATATTAAATTAGGAAATTCAAACATTATTACAGGAAAATAAATAACAAAATTAAGTAAACAAAAATATTTATTTAAATGAACCAAATACGTTAACTAAAACTATTTATTTGAATCAAACAAATGTTTTCTCTTAAGATAAACAAATTTTTTAGTTGTATAAAATAAAATTTGTTAGTTAAGTGTAATAACAATTTGGTTAATACAAATAAACGTATTGGAAGAAATTATTTGGTTGAATCAAACAAACGTTTGGTTGACTGTATTGTAATGGGTTTTTCAGCAAATAACAATATTTATAAAATTTGTAAACAATTTATTATTACAATTTGTTATAAACAATCATAATAATGACAACAACAAAATTTATTGTTTTCAAAAAAAAGGAGAGAAAACAGTAAATAAAATCCAATTTATAAATAAAATAAATTATTAACAATAACAAAAATAAATATTAAAACTTTGCCAAAGTCTTTATACCCAATACAATTAGAAGGAAGGAGAGAGGGATACTTTATAAGTTTCTCAACCCAACTAATTTGTTAAGCGCCAGTCCTTTCTAGGGACATTTTCTTATAAAAAGAAAATTAGAGAATTAACAAAACGAATAAGATTTTAAGGAAACAAGACCATTGAATCCTCAAAATTTATAATACTAAAATTATTAACAAAACAACTACCTAGATTACAGAGAAACAAGACCATTGATTCCACAAACATAAAATATTACAAATAAATACATATAGGGCACACAAAATTACAAAATTTTGCACAGATTTTCACAACAAAATTATAAATTAAATAAAATGTTCAGGCATAAATAAAAAAGGGTACCTAAAAGGGTTACGAATTTGGTAACTGGGGAAAGCTAAGGGGCAATTTCAATAACTTAATGATAATAAATTATTGTGGGTTTGGTAACTTGGGTAACAGGGAAGAATATAGTATAAAATCTTGAGAATAAAAGGGGAAAAAGGGTAACAAAAGGCAACACGTGGATGAATAAGAGACATTATACTATATTAAAATTATTATATAAAATCGAAATTCCAATTAATCAAATTATGAATAAAATAATTCCAACTAGATATCTATTAACCAATTTAAAAAAAAGGTCTTTTATTCAGCCATGAGGCCGGCTGAACCAAAAGTATAATTATTACATGATTCTAATGAATCTTTTAATTAACAAAAATTTTTTTTATAATAAAAAAAATAACTTACAAGCTTAAAAGCACGTAGAATAATCCAACAAATGAATTACAGAAGGCTGCAAAGCACAGAAAAGGAAGGCAGAAATAAAGAAAAATTCAAATTAAAAATTAATATCCGAAACTTCGAAAGATGCGTCCGTTGAGAGCGAAGGCAGGATCGAAAAGAGAACGATGATAACGATGATTGCCGGCTCGTACCCTGCTGGTCCTTCTTCGTTTTTTCCCACCGGTAGCCCTTGGTCAATCTTGTATTCTTACGCCGGAAAAAGGAGCGTAACCACTGGAAAAGCTATAGGCCAATTTCAACTTTAAGAACAGCTGTCGGCATCCAAATTTCGGTATCTTGACCCGTGTCTTTCTCGCCATCAACTTGCTTCAGGGAATTAGTTCCTAATTTGTAGCTTCTCTGATTATAAACCAAATAAACAACCAACAATCCATTAAAATATCAAAAATACAAAAATACGAAAATCAGAGTGGGCCTTTAGTAACGATTAATTCGGGCCTGATTGACAAAAAGTTTTCACTACGAAGAAAAATTGACGAGAAAATTCTCCCTTATTTGTTTTACAAATACTCCTGAATAATAATAAAAATTCCGGAATAATATTAAAGTTAATAAATTTCAGGGTATTATTGTTATTGTTATTTATAACAATTCTCGGGTTAGGTGCAAGAAAAAGGTAACAATATCAAAATTATTCAAAGCTAAGTTGGGTGACTTAGTAGTTTCCGGTAGGTAGGGGAAAGCGAAAACGGGGGAGACATAGCGAAGGCGGCAAGTCTCGAAGAGTCATTTCTCAGAAGAATGGGGGAAATTCTCTGTGATTCGCACGAAGAAAAGGGGAAATTGTCAACGACGAGAGGGGAACACTGCTTGCAAGTTGACCGACGAACGTCGTTTTCAATGATTTCAACAAATTTGAAATCTTCCGTTGGTGTAATGATTATTTCAATAATTTTTTACTCTTTAACATTTAAACATACAAATTTGACAAAGTACATTTTGGAAAGGTTTTTTCATGCTCTTTCGATTGGAAATAAGCATTTTGAAAAAAAAAATTTTGACCCAAAAAAATCAAAATTAAAAATAAATTTCAATTTTTGGGGAGAAAGAACCAATTTTTTTTTAAACGAAAGCTGAGGTTTTTTCCTAAAAGGACATAAATGATAAAGTGGGACTAGAAGGTTTAAACATTGAAAAAAATAGTTTTCTACTCGCCGGAGCGCTCAAAACCCGGTTTTTAGCTCCGTTTAGGAAAAAATTCTTTTTTTCAATGTTTAAATATTCTAGTCCCACTTTATAATTTATATGTCCTTTTAGAAAAAAACCTCAGCTTTCGTTTAAAAAAAATTGGGTCTTTCTTCCCCAAAAATTGAAATTTATTTTTGATTTTTTTGGGTCAAAATTTTTTTTTTCAAAATGCTTATTTCCAATCGAAAGAGCATGAAAAAACCTTTTGCAAAATGTACTTTGTCAAATTCGTATGTTTAATTGTTTAAGAGTAAAAAATTATTGAAATAAGCATTGTACTGAAAAACACAAAAAATTTAACCCCCTCCCCCTCGGAAAATATTGGACTAGTTAAAAAAAAATTTTCACGAAAAATTACTATCTATGAGTACTACAAAAGCCCCAAGTTTTGCTACGATTGGAGAAAGATTTTTCTCCACCTTGATCACTTGACATGGAATGCCCCATAAATAGATTTGAACATTGTCATAAAAAGTTTGATATATAGAGAAGAATTTATTTTTGTTAAAAATTGTAGAAAATAATAATTCAATGATATTCACCACTGGCTTTGCACTCAGACGATTGGTTGACCGAAGTCCAGCCAAGCCTCGACAATCAAATTGAAAAAAATGATCATTGTCCTGTGAACGTACTACCAATGAGGATTTCTTTCTGTTACCATTTTTGCAATCTCTTCTATGCTTACAGACAGAAGTGTCAAACTTTCCGACGTAAGATTTTATGAAGAAAATTTGAAAATTGTTTTTAACATCCTCAGGGGAAACGATTACCCTGCTTGGTTTATTAATAAATTCGTTAATTTAAGATTTCAAAAAATAGTTAATGAAAATAATGATAGTAATTTAGTTTCTGATACAAACAAATTTATTGTTTTACCTTTTGTTGGCGAATTATCATATTTTTATAAAAATCTTTTTAAAGACTCAGATTTAAAAGTAGTCTTCACGTACGAGAGAGACCCTTTCAGGTGTTTTTTTAAGAATAAAGATCAGACTATTTTCAGATATAGAAACCATTTAGTATATAATATCCCATGTCAATGTGGTATATGCTAGATTGGAGAAACGAGTAGATATATTGCTGATCGAATGAATAAGCATAGAAGAGATTGCAAAAATGGTGACAGAAAGAAATCCTCATTGGTAGTACATTCACAGGACTATGATCATTTTTTTCAATTTGATAATGTGAAAATAATTTGTAATGAAACCAATTTCAGACGTAGAAAATTTAAAGAAAGTTTTCATATTATTAAAAATAACAACTCTATTAATAAAAAGTCAGAAATTGTTTCTGTGAGTAATATTTATCACTCATTGATCCATAATACAAATTAAGTTTTTGATAGTTTGATGATTCATTAACTTATATAGTTTTAATTTTTTTGGAATTTAGCGCCTTCAGGTAATGTCGGTAACATAGATATCACGTATATTGAGATGACAGTTTGATTTCTAACATAAAATTGTGTGATGTGATTGTTATTGCTGGAGGTTTTTTCAATAAATGCGACTTGGTTTAAAATCCAGTCGCATTGTAAAATTATACATGATTTTTTAAAATTTAATAAAATGTAAAAATGTTCATTTTTTATAATAAAAACTGTTCGATGATTGTGTTTAGTGACAGATATCCGCTTTGTAAATTTTTGAGGTTATGTGTATTTTGTTTTCCTTTTTTTATAATATTTGTGATATATGCTATATAAAAAATATTTTTGTGAATGAAATAAATATTTTGCAGTACCTAACTCCTGAAGAGGCCCATCGTTGAAGGGCGAAAGCTTGAGTTTATTCAGCTGGGAGTATAATAAATTATGGATTTTTATATTGTAATATTGTTATATTCTAATATTCTTCTATTAATATTTACGATATGGTATCATTAAGACCATATTTTTACTGTCATTATTATTATAATTATTATTTTTCCTACTATAAAATTAAGATTTATTTTATGTAACGGGCCATGGTGCGGAAATTGTTTTCCTAGCATGGCAAAGTTATGTAGAGAGAGGGAAACTCGGCACATCCTACGCACTCCGCGGCTCCCGCTGGACTAACTCTCGCTTCACCGTACCGCGCATGCGCGCGCCTGAGTGGGAGTACCTCGCGCGTGGATTGGCTCCTGCCCTGTAGGAAAGGGAAACTGCGGATGCGACTCGGCCGAGTCGCATAAGTATGCCGCAATTTCCCAGACCAAGACCAGAACTCATTTGGACTCAACGGAGACAGGACGTCTCTAATTCTACGCCATCACAATAAATATATATTTTCTGTGGGTAAATATAGTCTCATCACTTTCACGCCTTGTGCGAGAGTACTTCCACCACCTGTCCTTCTCAGGACAAAATCTGTACAATACCTGCCCTTTTCAGGGCACAGTTACGTGAGTATATATACACCGAGTTAACTTGTCCTTTTCAGGATTAGTTAACTCTTGTAAGAATGTTTTGTTTCTACAGTGACAACGGCTCCAGGGGACAGCGCTCAGAACCCTGCTTGGGTTCGAGGTCGTTGTCGCCGATCGGTCTGTTCACTGCTGCCGATGATACCAACGTGCGTCAAACGACGCACGAACAAAACGGGAAGAATTTCGTGATACACTGACGCTACCGTTGGCGTCCACCTTGCGCCGGTGTCTTTGCTTCGAGCCCTATTAGCTTTTGAATATCCACATTTGGCCCTTTGCAGGGGCACGACAACTATTACGTAGGGAGTTATCTTGTTCACATTACAACCTTTTCTCCTCGTCTTTCAGTACCAGTCGCTCGACGAACTGCGACCGGTAACAACAATAATAATAATTAAATAAGTTTTCAATTAAAGAAATTAGTAAATAAATGTGACAGAAAAAATTTTCTTTTATTTTCTAAAAATTCAAAAAAATTTCATATCATTTTCAATTAAAATTTGTAATGGATAAATAGAATTTATAAACATTTTTTTCTTCATTTTTAAAACAACTTTAAATTTTATTAAAACTATTGTTAATCAAAAAATAAAAATTATGGAAATGAAAAATTTTCTACAAAATATTTATGAACCGCAATATTCCTAAAAGAAAATAAAAAATTTGTGAACAATATCGTTATTGAGAAATAAAAGTTATTTATAAAATATTTCTTATTCATAATTTTTTAACAATTAAATATTAAAATTCGGGGTGGTAGCGATTCTACGCAAATAAACCCTACAAAATAAAATTCTACACAATTAACTCTACACCAGGAAATTGTACACACTTCATTTAATAGATTTGATTAATTCTACGCAAATAAATTCTACAGAAAAAAGTCCTACACATTAGAATCAAATAGAACAAAATATATCATTAAAATCTTTTAATTCTACACGATTAAATACTACATCAGAAAATTTGACACAGTTTATTTTAATTAAAATAAAATTCTAATAACAATTTTTTTATTTTAATTTATAATTCTACGCAGTTAAATTGTACACCAGAAAACTCTACACATTTGAAAAATATTGATTAAATTAAGTTTTAAAAGATTCTAAATAAATAAATTCTACAAATAAATACTCTACACAATAATAATACTAAATAAAATGTAACTTTAAATAAAATTTATTTAATTTTGCACTGTGTTACATCCCGAGATATTTTAAAATTTGTGAATTAATAATAATTGTTAATTTAGTTAATCAATTAACTAAATGAGAATTATAAATATAATAATTGAACAATGTCCAAAGGCATGGTTTAAATTAATACATTACTTTTCACGAATCCTGTATATAGAAATATAAAATAGAAATCATAATTAAATATTATAATTCTTCATTCACATGAGTCATTAGCACGTGTTACTACTCATATGAATGAAATAGTAAAACTGAATCACGTACTATGCCTTTGCGACAAGTGCCAAAGCCATGAATGAAAAAGATGACGCATGATTGAAAAGAATGACAGAGAAATAAATGTAATTTATGAAATTAATTAATATTATTAAGAACAATTATTTAAAATAACTAATAACTTTCAAATACTGTTAATTTACGTTTATTACCAAACAATTAATTTAAAATACCTCTAAATTGGTCGAATCAAAAATTAATCGATAATCAACAATCGATTAATCGATAATCGATTGTCGATTCGATTAATAGAGCAAAAACTTGTATCAATGTTTGAATTCAATAAATATCAATTCAAGCATTGACTATAAGTCTCAATAACAGATAGATAGAAGCTAGAAGGAAAAATAAAAGATCATATTACATCTGTATGTGCTCAATGCTCTTTTAGATAAAAACGTGACGAATGCTCTTTTGACCAGAAACGTGTTTTTTACTAATTTCCCCACACGATACATAGACCAAAGGTCCTATATAAGCCGATGCAAAATCAAGAGCGATTGTCAAAAGTTCCGGTGTAATTCAGAGCGAATAGTATCATTGTAGAGCGACCCTTCGGTTAAAACGCGAGTTATTGTATTCTTTCCGTAAAAAGGTGCAAGTTAGATTATTTATCACTTAGAAACAAGTTTCTTTCCGTAAAAGGTGCAAGATAATAATTTAACACTTAGAATCATTAATTTTGTTGTTTTAACTGTCGTATTTGTTATACACAATTAACAGTGTAAATTTCATTAATTCTTTCCGTAAAAGGTGCAAGTTATAATATTATCACTTAGATAACGTGAAACTGTTAATTTATAGCAAAACTCTTACAAAGTTGTGAAAGTTACATAAGTGTAACATAACAAACTTTAAGTTTCATTTACTTGAAACGAAACCAATCAAGAACCTAAATATAACGACTTTGCTGTACTTTATCAACGAAAATTGTGTAATAAACGTAAGTAACTACTGTAATAATTGTAACTTTAATTGATATTATAAACAATAAATTTATAAAAGGAATATTATTCTTGTTTTTAACGCAAAACCCATAGTTTTGACAAGTGATCACGATCCTACTACAAAAATAAAGATCAGGCCTTACTAACCTGATTAATCAGCTAACTGGTTTTAAAACCTATTTTAACTAAATAATTAAAATTATTTAAAAGCCTTTCTCTTGCTCGGGACATAACACACTGTTAAATACTACATTAAAAAATTTTACACAATGTATTTTTAAACGAAGAAAAATATAAATTATTATTTCAATTTAATTTTTAATTCTCCACACTTAAATTGGACCCCAGAAAACTCTACACATTTGAAAATTATTGATTAAATTAAGTTTAAAAAAATTCTAAATAAAGAAATTCTACAAATAAATACTCTACACATTAGAACTAAATAAAATGTAACTTTGAATAAAATTTATTTAATTTTGCACGGTTAAATACTACATAAAAAAATTCTACGCAATATAACGAAAAAAATAACAATGATTTTTTAAATTAAATTTTGAATATTCTGCACAGTTAAATTGAAAACCAAAAAACTTTACACAATGAAATAATTTTTTAAAGAAATTTTAAAACTATTGTCAAATATATTCTTCAAAAAAAACTCTACACATTAAAATAAAATAAATATAAAATTTTTAATCTAATTTGTTTAATTCTACACATTTAAATTCTATATCACAAAATTGTACACAAATTATTTTTAAGCAAGGAAAAATATTTTCTTTATTTTTTTAATTTAATTTTTAACCCTATACATTTTAATTCAACTCTGGAAAACTCTACACAAATGAGCTTTAAAGTCTTCGCATATTATTTTTAGATAAGATGAAATTATTTTTTTAACTCTACGTAATTAAATTAAACACAAAGAAACTCTACAAATGAATTCATTTAATTAGATAAACGAAGAAAATAAAACTCTACAAAATAAAACTCAACACAAAAATAAAATAAAAATTGTATAGGTATTTATTTTATTTTAATGTGTAGAGTTTTTTTTGAAGAATATATTTGACAATAGTTTTAAAATTTCTTTAAAAAATTATTTCATTGTGTAAAGTTTTTTGGTTTTCAATTAAACTGTGCAGAATATTAAAAATTTAATTTAAAAAATCATTGTTATTTTTTTCGTTATATTGCGTAGAATTTTTTTATGTAGTATTTAACCGTGCAAAATTAAATAAATTTCATTCAAAGTTACATTTTATTTAGTTCTAATGTGTAGAGTATTTATTTGTAGAATTTCTTTATTTAGAATTTTTTTAAACTTAATTTAATCAATAATTTTCCAATGTGTAGAGTTTTCTGGGGTCCAATTTAAGTGTGGAGAATTAAAAATTAAATTGAAAAAATAATTTATATTTTTCTTCGTTTAAAAATACATTGTGTAGAATTTTTTAATGTAGTATTTAACAGTGCAGAATTAAAAAAATTTTATTTTAAGTTACATTTTATTTAGTATTATTATTGTGTAGAGTATTTATTTGTAGAATTTATTTATTTAGAATCTTTTAAAACTTAATTTAATCAATATTTTTCAAATGTGTAGAGTTTTATGGTGTACAATTTAACTGCGTAGAATTATAAATTGAAATAAAAAAATTGTTATTAGAATTTTATTTTAATTAACTTTGTTTTAAATAGACTTTTTTTTTAACTTTGTTGATATTCTTTTAATCGTTGGACATCTAATGAAATAGTGTTTCATTTATTATTCTTCCGATAATTGATTAAAAGAATATCAATAATATTAAAATTCAACTTATGGTGTTTCTGAATAAAATTTATATAAATTAAATAAAGAAATATAACCTTTAAGGAGGTTCTCCGGCCCCAGTGGTGCTCAGTTGCGCGCGACACATTTTATAGGAATCGACTAATCCCGCTACCTAAGTATTAGTTGAGAACGATTTTGTGCTTTCTTAAGCGCGTGACAGCAGTTGTCTCTCTTACCGCTTGACGCGTAATGGAAAATCAACCTGACTTTTCTACTTAAAAGTGCTCTATTAAAAAATTAAGTATGGTTAAACCCTCTTGAAACTGTTTCATATTATTCTATTAATTTGACTCTAGAATAAACTAATTTTTTTTTAATTATAAGAAAAGTTTGTCAGCAATTAAATAAAATGTCACATTTTCAAATGCTTCATGTGGAATCCTATGCAACTGTTGAAGCTTTAAACCTGAGTATTTACGTTTTTAGCATGGTAAGGAGTGTTGAGATTTTTGCCACTTATAAAGTATACAAAAATAAATATTTTCCCAAAATTTGGTAACATTTCGAAGAAAATTGATTTGCTGGAGAACTTTCTTAATGAATCAAAACATGAATATAGTTACATAACAGACTTTACTAATAATTTCTATCTATTATTGGTCTCTTGTAGTCTTGCTTTTCATTTAGTTGCTACTTACTAAGCACAAATGCAAAAAACAGCTAATAAAAATCCTAAACAATTTAAAAAATAGCATAAAGAAAGAAAACGCAACGCGTCAATGAATCGATGAAATAATATTACACTAGTTTACAATGAAATTGCCAATCGAACAAAACTTTTTTTTGTATTAGTAGGTGTTTTCTGAGTAAGAAAATCATAGTTTTAATTTTTTTCCTCGTGTTAGTATACTTTTCAATATTTGCAGCAAACATGCAAATAGTAAAATTAAGTTAAGTGCTAAAGTTACTAAAATCACACATCAAGAATTTCTAGAGTTGCTCAATTCGAATACAATGTCAAATATCAAAATTAAAAAATGGCGGATCCAATATGGCGGACAAGTTTTTTTTAAAATCGATCAAATTTATGACAATTTCATTACTCGGGGTTTTTCGGTGTCGCTGATGACGAGTCTAATGTCAGATTTTTAAAATTAAAAATGGTGGCTTCAATAGAGTGGACGAGTTTTGGCTCTCTGATTAGGTCCCTAATTACAAATTCGATGTCATATTTTGAAAATTCAAAAAGGTGGATTCAGTTTGTGCGAACATATTTTAAGAGTTTAAAGCTAAACTTATGAAAATTGATACATTAGGGTTTCTGGGGTCTCTAATTCCGAAACCAAAGTCGGTTTTAAAATTTTTAAATTGATGTTAAAAAGGTGGATTCAGTCTGTGCGAACATAATTTAAGAGTTTAAAGCTAAACTCATGAAAATTAATACATTAGGGTTTCTGGGGTCTCTAATTCCGAAACCAAAGTCGGTTTTAAAATTTTTAAATTGATGTTATGTTAATGAAAAATAAAAACTTTAATCTAATTGCAATAAACTATCTTAATTTTAATTTTCAATAAATTTCTATATTTTTCAACTGCAATACATTTTAAATCTCATTCGAAAATACAAACACTGAAAACATTCAAGGACGGGGATGAAGAATGTAAAAGGGCTCGAAACATTAAAAAAAATAATTTTAATTTATTATTTAAAAACTTTTGTTTTTTAAATGTACTTTTATAAAGTTAATTACATATATTTAAAATGTATTGCAGTTAAAAAGTTATAGAAATTTAATGAAAATTAAAAATTAGATAGTTTATTGCAATTAGAGTAAAGTTTTTATTTTCCATCAACATAACATCAATTTAAAAATTTTAAAACCGACTTTGGTTCGCCAAAACTCGTCTACTCTATTGAAGCCACCATTTTTAATTTTTAAAATCTGACATCAGACTCGTGATCAGCGACACCGAAAAACCCCGAGTAACGAAATTGTCATAAATTTAATCGATTTTTAAAAAAACTTGTCCGCCATATTGGATCCGCCATTTTGTAATTTTGATATTTGACATTGTATTCGAATTGAGCAACTCTAGAATTTCTAAATGTGTGATTTTAGTAACTTCAGCACTTAACTTAATTTCACTATTTGCATGTTTGCTGCTAATATTGAAAAGTATACTAAAAATTGCAAAGTAGTTTTGTTCACTAAATGTAGTGTAGAATTTTCATTTTTAATCTAATCAAGGTCCACAAGGGCTCAAAAGTTTCTCAATGGAATAAGATATCAATAAAAAATTTAAAACATAAATATTTTCTACTGTTTGTTGTGGAAAAAATTAACAAAAGTTAGTCAAGTGTCTAAAAATCATCGAAATTTCCATGAACTTTGATCTTGAATCGACTGTAGCTCTCTCAATTTTCATTCAATTTTATTCTGTAATATATGGATTGAAAGATAATTTAATTACCTTTCCAACGACATCCTATTCATCATTTTTGGACGAGTTGATTTTCCTACAGGTAAATTTAAGTGTCGTCGCTGCTCAAAAATAGCTACAAAAAAACTATACGAGGGAAAAAATTAAAATTATGATTTTCTTACTCAGAAAGTTTTTAATTTGTAAACCTGTGTTATAATTGTACGAAAGCAATATAAAAACATGTCAAACTCAGAAGCAAAATAAAATTATTCATGTACAACTAACTTCAGATGTGGTCAGAGATACAAAAGAAAAGCAGAGATTATTATAAGTAATAGTATTTTTTTTAAATAATACTATTAATATAATAAAATAAATTAAATTAGTTATTTATTACTCATATTTTTCGTTCGTATATGTTCCACAATTATACTATAAATATATTTTTATTTTTCTAATATTATGTTTTAAATTGAATATTTTATCAGTACAAATTTAATCCTCTCAATTTTTTATCTTTACTTAACTAATATCCATAAGTTACTTTTCCAGAAGGATAATAATTAAGAAAATATCAACAATTTTAAAGAACAATTGTAAAGCACATGTTTCTGAATTAACATTTTCTTGTTTATTTTGAAAAATAAATACCTTTTACAAAAAATAAAGAAGGGATATCCACACAATTGCGCACCATAATGGAGTAGAGTTAATACCTAACCATATGTTAACAGTCACATCGATTCAACCATTTTTGTATTTGGCGTAACTACTAACTTTTGCGACAAACATGTAAAGAAAATTAATTTCATTTATATGAAATAATAGATCCAAAAAAATCATATGCCACATAGGGTGAAATATTTTATGTTTTTACTTCAAAATAATAATAAGTGATATAAAGAAAGTAGTACATTTAAGAAAAAGAGAATATAAACATTTTTTTGACGACTGATACAGCATAAGTGTAAATTTCTTATTAAGCGTAGTTACAGCTTTAAGATTTTTGTACTTAATTACTCTTTAATTTTAAAGAAATAGTCGTGAAAAAATAGGTCGTTAGAGCATTTATACAGACATATGTATATACGTAGGACATATGGTGATTGGAATTGAATGCGACCCTACTGAAGAGTTCAAAAAATCTAGAAGTTTGTAGGGTGCCAACATTGGATACCCTGAGTAACAGTGCTCATGAGTATCGAATGAGATTAACAGCCCATCTGTGCTTAGTATATAGCGACCCTATATTCGTAATCGCTTGTAGACAAAGTTAGTCAACCTGTTTCTGCCACAAGAACCCTTCACAACATAACTGTTTAGTTCCACCTTGCAATTTTCCTGGACTTTTTTGTTGCATTGGAAACAATTTACTCATTAGTACAACTACTTTCATATTTACAAATATCAACTATTACTTATTCATAAACTTACAGAAATTCCAAACTAATATTCACTAGATTTTTATATTATAGTGTTTCCCATGATTAGCCAATTTTCACAGAATAGTTTTTATTAAAGTAACAGAAAATTAGTTACAAGTTTTTTACAAATAACTTTTTAACTATGTCATATTCTATTATCAAAAAAAGTTAAGGTTTGCAAGTTTGTGTAATATATCTTTTACACTTAAGATACGAATCTCAGGTGTTTAAATTACTCTTGAATGTTGGACGTGACAAATGTTTCACTCTAGATAAACTGAAAAATAAATTAATCTGTGTAACTTTCTGCTAGGGGGAGTGAACAATAATCACAGTCGCATCTGTGATCTTTAGATTCAGATGTCAGAACAATCTTCAGGTTGTAGTGTTATTTAAGATTGATGACTTATTTGGTAGTGTATCTCCTGTCTATTTTCCTTTAATAGAGTGACTAAAAATATTCCCTTTTTAGAAGAAACACAGGAAATTTTTTTTTTCTAATGGGAAAATTCACTTCTAAAAACAATTGTTTAAATATTTATAATTCAATGTTGGAAATTTATTTACTTGCATCTATTTTTTCGTATTTCTAATAAGGTATATTTTCTAAAAGTTTATAAATAATATGTAATATTTATATATAGAGCTATTGAGAGGGTCATATATGCTTAAATGGTGTTGAGAAGCGGTCAGAAGTGCGAAGCTTCAAATGCTCTATGCCTTTCAATTTTGCAGAAATTGACGTCAGATTTCAGGGGATCATTTCTATAAAATAACTTCAATTCCGATTAGGAAAAATTTCAAATTACTGTTATAAAAATTCTTTTGTTATTTTAAAAATCTCGGAAAGAAATACACTTAATTTACTAAACACTTAATTACTAAATTGCATATTAAGTGTCTCTAAGTTATTAAAAATTCTACTAAAATCCAATGTACTGCGTCTTACAAAAACCTTTTATAACGCAATAAATGGCTTAAATTTTACCGCAGTCTTATAAATTCAGTTCCTTTTTTGTAGTAATAGTTTATAACATAAATTAAGTCAGTTGAGAAACTTTGGTATAAAATAAAATAATTTTTCTCAGACGGTAAATCGCTGATGATAGCTTTTATGATTATTTTTGGTGAAATCTTCTTTACAGATGTGGGTTGAGCAGAACTTGTCAGAAGATTCAGAAGAAGAGATAAAAAAGAAAGAAAGCGGGAGGAAAGAACGTGAGTAAGTTATTAGAATGTCCCGGAAAAGATGGCGCAGAGTCGCTCCGTATTTTTATACTATATGGCCGTTACTTTGCATAATCCTGCACTTAGTTCATTCGTTCTGAGATTTGCCAGAAATTCAGAATTCAAAAATATGAAATATGGTTCAATACTTCTCTATATATTCAGACATTAATTTACATAAATAATACGTAACGGAATATAGCATACGCATACAATAACAATTTTTTAATAATTAAAAACATTTAATTTTTTTATGGTTTTTGGAAGTAGAGAGAATATCAATTTTTGAATTTAAAATGTTAAAATTAAAAACGTCTAATTTTTATATTCATCCTAATACTAAATAATGATGTTTTGTAGACATAGATTTGATACCTCCTTCAGGATGAAATTAAAATTAAGATATTTTTTTCATTCTTCATAAAATTTTCGTACACTTTTATAATATTAACTACTTCTTTACTATAAAAAGTTAAAAGTTAATTTTTTACATAAAATAAGACCAAATCTAAAGTGATTGCTAGTCGATTATATTTTTTTCTTTAACAGAAAATAGATTGAAATGTTAGTTTCAATTGTTTTCATTGTGATTTTTACAAGATTCGTAATTTCTTGAGTGAGATTCACTCGACATTTATCATTAATCATGTCCTCCCTAAGAAAATGGAAATGTTTTCATGTACAGAAGTTTTTGCTAAAAACACAAATAAAAAAATTTTTTAAACATTATTTTAGACTTTTTAAACATAAATGAAAATTCTCTTCCGCGTGACGAATTTCTTTTTATGAGATAAAATTCGATCAATAAAAAACAAATTTATGTTATTTTTTCAAGATGAGATGTTTTGATGCTGTGGCTATAACCATCTTTTTCATTTTAATTTATTTAATAAAACGCTAAATTTAATAAATATGCAACAGTTATACACATTAAATTAAAAAAACAAATTAATAATAATACCTGAATAATTAAAAATAATATTATATTGCAATATATTGCATATGCTATTAACAATTCAACTCTCGTAAACAATACCAAAAAAACCAATTCGGATTTTTTCAAAATAAATTTTGTTCCTTCCGTAAAAAACTGAAGTTCAAATATTTAAAAATATTAATATAATTTTAATTTAATAATGATTAATACTATCAAAAACCAGTTAGACCTGTCACACAGTGACGAACAATATATTTTTTCGTTTCAAGTCTCTTTACAGGTTACAATTTTTGACTAAAAATATTTTTTTTCTAAATCTTAGTAATTAAATTCTTATCGATCTCTCAAGTCCGATTTTTAGATTTTTGTTTTTTAACATTTTTTTTAATAACAATAAGTATTAAAAACATCACATGGTTGAAAGAGACTAACCAGTCAGACAGCAGTGAGCGCCTATAAGCCTCTCACTTTTGTCTGACTAGTATAGTCCTTTTGCAATCATGCGTAGTAGGCAGTTCAATCCGTTGCAAGCCCTTAATTGTTGTTATATTTTTAATAAACTGTACTTATGGCTAGACATTATTAGTTTTTTCTCAGTTGTGCAATTCGTCATGAGTAAAACATCTACTAATGTAAAAAAATTAATTAAATAAAACATTATTTATTTATCAAATTGTATAAACAATTAATTGATTTTTTCATAAATTGTTCTTGGGGTTAAAAATTTCTAGTTTTATCTCAATTGTGCAATTTTCCATGAGTAAAATATCTACTGATGATAAAAAATACAAACATAATTCATTTTAAAACTGTTTAAATAATGTATTGTTATTTTTTTCATAAAGTGAACTTAGAGCTAGAAATTTCTAGCCGGCTGAAGCTAGTACCCAGGTAGAAATTGACGACCGGCGTGATACTGGCCCGGTACCATCGGCGGATTTTGAGTTCCGGGCGGTACCGGCATAAGACCGTCGTTTTCATCGGCTTGGTACCGGTAAATTGCCGGATGATAACTACGGCAGGTATCCGGCACACGTACCGGGCCGGTACCGTATAATTCACCGGGGCGATACTGGCCCGGTTAATATTTGTAGGCATTTAGTTCCGGTTTACTACCACCTAGGTACTGACCCGGTACTGAAAAAAATTGTTTTTTTAGCTAAAAAGGTATTTTGTAAATAGAACATTTTTTTGGTAATGTTGGAGTAAATCAGTTTTGTAAGTGTCGGCGATATATTGGC
The DNA here is from genome assembly GCA_032872475.1 of Leptopilina myrica (nomen nudum). Taxonomy (NCBI): domain Eukaryota; kingdom Metazoa; phylum Arthropoda; class Insecta; order Hymenoptera; family Figitidae; genus Leptopilina; species Leptopilina myrica (nomen nudum). The sequence continues at coordinate 10,926,478 of CM065466.1, forward strand.
CAGGTACCGGTTTTAAATATAATTAGTACACACTTTTCTAAGTTAACATTTTTAAATAAACAATTCATAATATCAAATAATAAACAATTAAGAAAATGTTGTAACATAACAATTATAATTATTGAAAATCTAATGTTACGGGGAGTTGAACTCTGGACCCTGAGACTCCAAGCGCACTGCCACATCCACTGACCTAAACCTGCTGATGGTATGTAAACGCTAAACGGTCGTATAAAGTGTAACAAGAGTCAAGGTACCGGGCCGATGATACGCCGGTGCTGGGCCGGTAAAATTTTTTACAACCGGCATGTCTTCTTCGGCGGTATAAAACAGAGCGAAATTACAATACCGGGCCGGTAAAAATATTATCACCGACAAATCTCCTTCGGAAGTATAAAAATAGAAGTTAATTTTAGTACCGGGCCGGTGCTGGACCAGATATTTATAATCTACCGGCCCGGTACACAGTACCGGTACAAATCCACATTTACCACCGGCCCGGTACCTTTTTGCCGGTACTGACATAAGTCCGTCTTTACAACCGGTTCGGTACCATGCCGGTCGTTAATGCTCGTAGACGTCCAACTTTTCTGCCTGGGTAGTCTCGCTCAGCACCCTTCCAAAGATTTTTTTGAGTAAATTTGAAATAAAAAAATTCTGAGGGGTAAAAACAATACAATTTTAGAGAACTGTAGTTTATACTTCAGTGATGAATTTTGAAAAATTGAACAAAAAAATTGTTATAAACAAAAGCCAGCAGCCACAAAAATTTTTGAGATTTTAGTAATTTTTTAAGTATATTCTAAATAAGAAAAATCTCAGGGATAAGAAAACGATGCGACATTTACGAATTGTAGTTTATACATCGCTGGTAAATTTCCAAAAGCTAAACAAACAAAATTGTTGTAAACAATAGCCAACACCCACAAAACGCCTATAAAAGAAGGGTGCTACACAGAAAAAAACTGAATTTAAAATGAGTCAGAAAAATGCACAAAACAGAAAAATAATTGCTAGCCCTAAGTACAGTTAATAAAAAAATAACAATTAATTGTTTAAACAATTTAATAAATTTTATAAACTGTTAAATTATGTTAAAAATAATTTGCTGTTTCCATATATTGACTGAAGAGGTTCATCATCGATAGACAAAAAGCTTCACAATTGACTCAGAATTGGTTGAATAAATGTGGATTGAATTTTAAAAAACAATAAACATCTTTCACTAATTTACTAGCCCGTGTAGAAATCACCATGCTATGCCTAAAATGATTATTGGCCCTAGCTTGAAACTAACTTGGCAACCCCTTTTTATATATCCTAGGCTGGTCCTAACTTGGTACTAACTAGGAGATCCAGTTGTGACTTAGAAAATTTTTTAGGAAAATAAAGTGTCAAAATTGATAAATATTATTCTCAATTAATATTTATAAAATTAATTGCTAATCATATTTTTTTAAACAATTTATTGTTTGACATAAATCAGAAAATTATACAAAATATTATTAAATAAAGTTAATTTATTAATTTATTAATTCAGCAATTGTTTAAAACTTTAAACAAATAATTGTTATTCACTAACTTTTTACATAATCAACCTAGAAACTAGTAGTTTTTTCTAATTTTGCAATAAGTAAATACTCAGATTAGTTAATTGCAAAATTTTAAAAGATTACAAGTGTCTAGACGCTTTATTGTCTCAAGAGTTAATAAATAACAACAATTTTTTGTTTAAACAAATGCTGAATTGTTAAAATTATAAAATATCTCTATTTCATACTTTTTAAATTAGTTTATTGCACAATTAGGGAAAACTGCAAGTTTCTAGGTACTTTGTATCTAAGTAATTTGTAACAAAAGTTAATAAAACAGTAACATTTATTTATTTATTAAAACAGATACAGACTGCAATATAATTATAATTAGTAAAATATATTTTTAATTTCGTTTGCAGATTTTAAGTTTCGTTTAAGTTGGTGCTAAGCACTAGAAGATATTGCAGTTTGAATGTGGGCTGACCCACCCAGGTCCAACCCAGGACCAACCTAGACTTCATAGTTTCATTAGCAAAAATTTCTAAGTCCAAATTTAAAAATTTTTTGATAGACACACTTTTACCATAGTTTCACGGTCTTCCAAAAACTTATGAAAAAGATGTTTTTCGTCTTCCAATATTTTTTGTTAAAATATATTACAATTTACAAAAAAATTGACGGCACTCCAATGGGTTTTACCATTTGACCATTTCTTGCTGACATTGTAATGAATGATTTGGAGTGTGATTGTCTTAACATCTTAAAAGCTGATTGTAATAAAATTGGATGATGTAATTAGCTATAAAGAACTATGCAAGTAATACTTACATTTCAAGTGATTTCCATAAATTTTTTAAAAATGTTTTCCTTTCTCTGGTTAAAATTTCAAACTATGATTCATAAAAAAATGTGAACCTTTGTATTAACATATTTTTCCCGCAATACACTCGTTTTGAATAGTGATAAACTATTTTATATTATTTCAGGTAGATTGAAATTTTTAAAAGTCTAATAAAACTTTTTTTTCATCTTAGATTTGATATTATTGTACTCAATGTAATTCAGAAATTTTTCAATTTATAAATCGCTTTACTAGACATTATCTATTTTTTTCTAAAAAAAACTAAAAAATAAGTGAAATTAAAGCCTCCTAAACCTATTTGAATCACAGTTGTGTTAAAACATGTCATGTACTGTGTTCGATATGTAGCTGGATAGTGATGTAAATTAGGCAGGCAACAATGGAACCGTGAAAACAATAACACAAAAAAAGCTTGTTAAAAACTGAGACAATGTAGGGAAGTTTGGTCCGGGCGAAACAATAATTTGAAACAAAATTCCAAGCAGTCACTATTGTCGAGTTCGTTAGTATTAGGCGACAACTAGCAGCGACGAAATATCGCTCAGTAAATCAAGGTCCTAACAGAAGAGTATCCTTCCGTGCGCTATAGCACGCCTCATGCCCAAACGTCAACCCAGCTTCCGTTGTGAATCACATAGCATCATAAATATTACTTCCTAAAAAATACACCCATTCGATCTGCTTTCAATAAATGATATCAGCGGCACTATATATTTTGAAAATTTCAAAATTGTGTTTCATGAAAATTAATCGCAAGTTTTTAAAAAATAAATTTCACACTTTTTTAATATAATTTATTAAATTTTCTTAAACTATATTTCAAAATATATAAGTAGAAATTACAACCAAACAGTTTAGAGTTATCAAAGTTAAGAACAATTATTTTTCAGATTGAATTGAAGTTTGTTGTAAGCTTATCATGCAATATTACCAAGCTTACAGCGCAAAATTGTCGATAGATTGATACAACATTACAAGAAATCACTTTCGAAAAACAATTTAAATTTTCCAAAAAAATCTGTTTTGTTTAAACACAATTTTCAATAAAATGTATTTTCCGAAATTAAATTCTCCCTTTTATGGGAGAAAAAAAGTATGAAGGAAATGAGAGAAAAATCTGTGATTTTGTGTACAAATAGACAATGTCAAAAAGTTAAAACTAGGAAAGTTTAGTGAAAGTTTACTACAGATTTAATGAATAAATAATTATTTTAATTTTAATTTTCAAAGCAATAATAAAAACACATGAAAATGTGGCTAGATCGCAACAACACATAACCACAAAAAAATACAAATTTGATCTGTACACTTGAAATTAACAACATTCCTTATTAATAAGGATTATTTCTTTATTGTATCATAATTATATTTTACATTTGTTTATCATAATTTTCGTGTTCCCAACACTAAAAAATTGTTTATTTAATAAAATTAATTAAACACGACGAAAAAGTAGTTCAAAGTACGTTAAAAACATAAAGAATGAATAAACGGTTGCGACGAAGTATGTTATCTGTGGTGAAACTAAAAGAGAACATCTAAAAAAGGTACAAAAAATTGGCAGTGCAAATCGAAAACATCAGGTAAACTTAATATAATTTTCAATTTTGCTTGCTAAAAACTCTTTCATAATTATTAATATATTTTTCAAATAAGACTATTTTTCATATAAATAAAGGAAAACTATAAAAATGCCTAAATTGATAACATGTTTTGCTAAAATCGTAGGGTGGCTTTTTCGACCCACCAGGTGGTGTAAAAAAGCCACTTACAGTGCTTTCGTAAAACTCTTATAACTTAATCCTTTCATGAGATAAACAATATTTCCGTCAAGAATTTTCAAGCTTAATAACTAAACTTTCAATAACAATTGGAAATTTGAGAAAAAAATGTTAAATACACATTTTACAGCATCAAAAGTAAAAATGTGGCTTTTTTTACCACACTCTACCCTATAAATTTAAATAACGACGCAGCGTAAATTATGTCATATTGAGATTTTTGCACGGCGAAATTAAGAATTAAAAAAAAATCAATTTGTTAATAAAAAAATTGACAGCCCAAGTTTTAATTTAAGTCTAATTAAAAACTTCTAGCACCTCGGCATTATTTTCTACATGTGATCAAAAAATGACAAAACAAATATTTGATCTGAATCAAGGGGCAAACAACTAAGGAATTTGGTGTACACCTACTACAATAATAATTCAGTAATTCAAGGTAATTCACGGTAATTCACATTGGTAATTCAATACAAGTGTACACCATAATTCACGAGTTGTTCACCCCTTGATCTGAATATATTTTGTTAGAACCAAATATGTATGACTTCATTAAATGTATAAACAGATTTTTCATCATCATAATTTTCAGGATAAACTCTATTTTGTTATAACATTATAATGCATTATTGTATTTATTATACGCACTGTACATAAGCCTCTAACAATAAGTCAAAAAGGCGATTCATGATTAGTAGCCAACTTGTCCCCATACACCTGTTCAACGACAAAATCTTGTCTTTTGTATGTTCCCTTCTACCATAGACCGCTTCATACCATTCCGTTCTACTATTAACTAATACATATATATATAAAGTTACTCCTTTATCTGCGCAGTCTAGCAGCAGCCGTGGTTCACATTGTAATGTTTATATGGGTATAATTATTCCTAAACAGGACATTCTTACTTCCCCACTTATAATAACCCGTGTAGAACTTTCGTAAATTCTATTTGTGGTTTGGCCCTGATCAGGAATTACTTATCACAGCCATTCTTCGGGCCCTGATCAAGACCATATCAGGCTCTAGATTACTTCGAAAAAGCCACATTCAATTATTTAAAATTCATTTTACGTCAGTTTTAGCGAAAAAGAAACAGTTCGAGTGAAAATAAATAATAATTAATTAAAATGAATTCGAAGAAATGTTTCAAAATGTTCCAAATTCTGATGAAACTAAAAAAATGTTTTTTCTGAATCTGAAGGTACGGATATAATATTCTAATTCTAAACAATAAATTAATATAAGTTGACATTTTGTTGAAAAATTGTAATTAATTAAAAAAATTATTTTTTTCCTTTTTCAAAAAAAGTCAGTATTTTTTACAAAATTATTATTTGAAAATAGAAATGATGCAAATAATTTTCTTTTTTTACTAAAATTTGAATAATTTTCTATATTTCTGTAGAAAGATAGAGAACAACATCTGCATAATTTCAATTTGTCAATCATTTTAATTTTTTAACAAAATTTTAGTTTTTTATTGAAAAGAAAAAAAACAATTTGTATATTCAAATTAACCTTCCATTTTCATATAAAATGATAGAAATAAATTTTACTGCAGATAAAATAAGCTAATTTATTATAAGTATACTTATAAAATACCAAATCAGGTTCTGATCAGGTCCTTATAAGGCCCTGATGTGGCCTTTTTTTAAAACACCACTTCAGGACCTGATCAGAAAAAGTGTTTCATTTCCAAATCAGGGCCCTATTTAACCTGATCAGGGCCGGATGACTACCACGTTTCAATTTCTACACGGGAACTTCAAAACTATTATTTAAAATGTTATGATTATGCTTATATTTTTTTTTAATTTTAAAAAGATTCTCATGAGAAAAAAATAGAACCTAGAACAGTGATAAAATAACAATCCTTGTGAGAATATTCTCGAAAAATTTTATGATGAATATAATTAGAAAAAAGAGACAAAAGTTGTAGCAGAACTCAGGGCTGAATCGCGCAACAATACTCGAAAATGTGCTTTCTTTTTTCTCAGTGTATGATTTTCCAGGATTTTGATTGAAATAATATATTCCGGAAAATTTCCAAAACATTCTTGAGAATTTAAAGGTATTTCTCTGGAGTCATTCCAAGAAATATTCGGTGGGTATGTGGGTAAATTTTTCTCTGAAAATCTTTACTGAAATAAAAAAAAATCCCTAAAATATTAATGGACCTTTTTTCTTGTAAAATTGCATCGAAAAAATTCACTTTCATAGTTGTTCATCAATATTCAAGGAAATTCTCTGAAAAGTTTTAAACATTTTAGCGATAACTTACATTTATAAAAATAAATACCAAATTTATATTCATTGACTTCTTCCTAAGCCTAAATTGTAGAGAAACTAATAATATTGATCGATCTCGTAGTAAACGCAAAGTTAATTTAATTAAAATACTAGTATATCGTGCCAGATGGCTTAGCCAGAAATACATCCTGGTAGTGCAAAGGGGGCGTTCAATATTTCCCAGTATAATACGTAACTCGTTTAGGATTGCTGTTGACAAAAAAGGGTGGTTTTAACGCTTAATCATGAATGACAAAAAAATTTAAAAAGAGGATTTTTATATATTTTTTTAAAAATGTTTGTCGAAAGAAAAATATTTATACAAATTGATTAAAACTATAAAAATTGTACCAAAATGAACAAACGTATCTAAAAGGATAAAAATTTGTTTTTATTTATTGGCTTATGATGTATCATTTGTAAAATATAGTTGGAAATTTTCTAAAATATTTTTAAAACATCCTTTCTATGAAATGTAATAGAGAAGATATAATATTCTATACTAAAATTAAAATTAGTGTATTAGAAATGTATTAATAACGAAAGTATATTATAAGTAAAAGTTGTACTTAGAATTTGTGGTTAATCAATTTCATAGGATGAGAGACGAACCACAATTTAGCATTTCAGATGACTAAATCCGGTCGTTAACGGCGTTGTCGGAACATATGTGCTGGGCAGTCTCCATATGGGCCATCTTCATCATTCGAAATATGGGGTAACTTTGAAGAGAGATTGATACTACTCCTTGACTACTTCGTGATTAACCGAATAGTCTTTCAATTCAATAACACAATATTTTTATTTTTTTTAGTTTAGAAAAATATTATATGAAAAGCCTATAGTTCAATTTAAAGTACACTTTATCGAATAGGTAAAACTAAATGTAAAGATATTTTATTCGTAGAAGATCGAGAGCTTGGAAAAAAGTGTCAACTTATAATAATCTCTTCTCTAATAATTTATTAAATTAAAAAAAGTTTTTAAAAGTACTTTAGATAAAGGGTTAAGAAATCAATAAATTCATAAAGAAATTATATTATTAATCAGCAGTAGAATTTATCACTCGGTAAAAGATAAAAGAAAATCATCTATCTAAAAACATCTTAATAAAATCAATATTATCCCAAGTAGCCAATAATAAAAACTAAACTACATTTTTACATCACAAAAAACATAACTTCGAAAACATATATTGTTGAAGTACTAACAGATGTGACCTCGAGAAAACAATTTGGTTACAGTCGGAAAAAAATTTATTTGAAACAAGCAAACCGTAAGTTTCACTGCCAGCACAACTTGCACTTGTCTGCTTTTTCTAAGTGAGGGGTAGGACACAATAAGGGGATATGAGTGGATTTTGGTGCATAAATTTTGTCAAAAAGTTCTTTTGAAAACAAGTGAACTTTTTCAACCTGTTCCATATGTTTTAACTTTCGAAAAATGTTGACAATATCTATTTTTTCAAATTCACACAAATAGGTGACAATTTAAAAAGATTAAATACACAAGATATTACAATATATTGACGTCATAGTTTGGCAATTGGGTCTGAAGTAGAAACGAAAATTTTGATACTATGGGATCCTTAAATTATAATTGTTTAATTGTCTACTTTTCCTAAAATATTCTTGGACATCACAGAAAAATTCTATAAACATCTAAACCACCAATAAATAAATATCCTTCACGGTGTCAAAGGATATCCCTGAACATCCATATGCTGTGAGGGTTATACGCTACAAGTGAAACTAATAATGTATGTGAACCAAATTTGGGCTCCCTATGTCAAATATTTCAGCGACTAGGGGAACAAATTTAAGGACAAACGAACGAGTACTTCCATGAGGGTTTCATGAATAACTTTCGGTTTGCAAGAACCGCAAAGTACTAAAAATTCTGGGGGATTTTGCAACACTCATCTCAACACGATAATGTTAAGAATGCGTGTGTTGTTAGTACCTCCCTTTCATATCGTCATATTACTAACATATTTTGAAGAATATCTCAAGAATCAGAAATTAGAATATTCCATTTAAAAACTTGCCCCAGTAGCACGTTATATTACAACAATATTGAGAACATTGTCTCAACATTACCAATGTTTGTCTCAATGTTGTCAATGTTGCTGGAACATTATGTGCTACTGGGGAGGATTTTAAAATACTCTCTTTTTGTTGAAAACAGCTCTAAGAATTCAAAAATGCACGTGTACAATTTCATGGAATGTTAAATTTTAATTTTCCTAAAATATTCCACCTTCTTGTGAAATATTCCCAAGGGGGGTGTTGTTTTACTCTGCGAGCTGTATCTTGATAATACTTATCAGCTTCTGTTAGATTGAACAAGTCGATATAAGAAAATTGCACTTTTTTATCTGAACTACCAGAAGTTTGTCATATAGCAGTAGGACTTAAGTCAGAAATAATTTAGATGAAAAAAGAAATTGTCAATATGAAGAAAGTCACGAATGTTGGCCTGAATATACAATAAACATATACATTTACCAAACAGAGCAGGGTAAATACGTACTGATTTTAGTGAACCATATATAATTTACCGATGATCTTCCCATATCCCCCAAGCACGTGTCGCTAATAAAATGGTAATTGGCGTTAAGCGCGTCAGACAGAATTGTTCAAGAGATATCAAGTTTTGAATTTGGTCACGTGATTTAAATATTCACCGATGAAATACTGTCATGGATCCCTAAATAGGGTGTCTACAAGCGGACTTTACGAAGTGTCAAAGCAACGAACATTTAGACAAAATTTTAAAAATTATATGGAAGCAATGCTGCTATAAAATATAAACTTTCTTTTTCTTCTGGTTCTTCTAATCTGGTTATGGAGGATTTCGAAGATCTCATCCTAAGACAATTTTCTTTTAAAATATTATTTAATGCATTTAATACAGCCGACCGGAAATTAAAATTTACAATAGAATTACTAATAGTTGCTTCAGAAAATCCTTTTTTGATAAAATTTAAGTTTTATTTATTCTTTGGTTGACAAAGATATTAAATTATGCCACTTAACATTTTATGATTTTCATTTAAATTTAGTTAAACAACACATATTCCTGTTTCTTAATATTTTTGTGCAAAATTTTGAATTTTCGTAAGGAAATATTTTACATCATTTCGATTTCTAAATTACAATTGTTTTAATAAAATTCAAAGTTTTTCATAAATAAGGGTAAAAAGTTTATAAATTCTGTTTGTCAATTACAAATGTAATTAAAAATAAATAAACAATAATTTAATGAAGTTCTTAAAATTGAAATCATATACAGCAAAAGTAAGCGTTTTCTACTACTAGATATTTCTAACTTTCTATATAATAAGATAGAAACAATAAGATAAGTGAAAACGAATTATTTAATTAATTATATTTATGAGATTAATTGGATTTCTTTCAATAAAATACTTACAACTTCTTTTAATTTAATTTATTAAAATTAAGCGGCTAGTTTATAATCCTAACCACAAAGGGTAAATTTCTCACAGATATATATGGCTACATGACCTTCAGGGGTTCAAAGCCACTTACCAAAGGATCAATCTACTGAGTCGTCCGAGGGTTGTTTGTGTCATATCTTAAGAAATGTTTAAATTCATAAATATTTATTGTTAGTGATTCTTGATTTATTTTCTAAAGTTATTTTGCATAAATCTTTTATTTTTATACCAGTAGACAATAAATATATTATTTCATAATTATATAATTCCATTCTAAAATAGTAAAATAGAACTGTTAACACGTATATTTGAAAATATTATATTCTTCTATTGCTCAATTTTGCAATTTCAGTTTTTCAGATTTAAAATTACTAGTGGTAACTATACTAGTTAGTGCTTTAGTAGTAGTTGTTAGACGAAGGACCCAACTTAAAATCCCCGTACAGGATTCCATACAGGATCCCGTACGGGATTTTGGGACAGGGTTCCTATGCAGGTTCCGATGCAGGAACCTTAGCTTTCAAATGTTCCTGTAAAGGTTCCTGTACAGGAACACGTGCAGGATCCTGTACAGGAAACTTTTTAATTTTTTAAAGTTTTTATATGTTAAGTAACATTTGACATAAATAGACTTCACATTTTAATATGTTAGGCTCGTATACCAATGTTGGACAGAAAAATGTATTGCGCATTCGAGAAACTCATAGAAAACTACTGCGCAGGAGTTAAAAATATAACTAAATTAATTGAGGAAACCGTGTAGGATCCTTTACGGGTTCCCTACAGGATCCTTTACACTTAAGTACCTGCAGTTTACAAAACTGCAAAGGTTCCTGTATAGGAACCTTTATAAAGTTTCCTGTACTGGATCCTGCAAGTGTTCCTGTACAGGAACCTTTACAGAAATCTTTGATAACTAAGGTTCCTGCATCGGAACCTGCACAGGAACCCTGTCCCAAAATCCCGTATAGGATCCTGTACAGGACCAGTAAGGGATCCTGTATGGAATCCTGCACAGGACCTGTACAGACTCTCGAGAGGATCCTGTACGGGGATTTTAAGCTGGGGAAAGATAATGAAAATTTCCTTTTTTGTTGTTGTTATAGTTGTTAGTTACTATACTTGTACCCAGCAAACACGTTACGTAAATGTTACATAACAAATAGAGCATATTATTATATCACATTGTGACAATATTAAAATGTAACCATTATTTTATTTATTTTATTTAGAAAATCACGGGACACGCCCTTTTGTACAAAGTACTCCTAAATCTAGTAATTACAATATGAAATATGTGATTCATATAGTAACACTGTTACTGAATGGTGATATAATGGTTTTATAATTTCTTTAAATAACTATTATATATCTGTGTGATATATTCATTACATCACAGAGTTATAATTTTCGACTTGATACATTGTTCTCTAATTGTTACATAACTGTTACGATACTAGATGACATTACAGATACAACATTTTGATATAATTAATAAATTAGGTAACATATAATAAAAAAGCAACAGTGTTACTGGAACATGTTCTGCAACTATTACGTAACATTTCGGTACTTACAGAGCTACATTACGTAACTGGTACATAACTGTTATGTAACATAAATTTAACAATGTTCTGTAACTGTCGTTACAAATCTGTTATGTAAAATTATAATCTCTGTTATGTGACAAAATTATGTAATTGTTACGTTACTGTTACGTAACATAAAATAAGAAGCCATTTTAATGCTGCACTGTTTTGATATAGTAGATTAGGAGAGTTCTCATACAGCCTTCCGTGGCCGTGCGGTTTAAATAGGTGCGTTTATAGGCGTTGGGTATGCGTCATTCTTCTTTTTAAGCTTTGTATAAAATAATAAAATTACTATTTAATATGAATCAGTGGTAAAAACAAAAATTTTAAACATGTTTAATTTAAAAATATGTACCAATTACCGCAAATTGTCTTTTTTTTACTAAAACTACTATTTCAAATGTAATTTGTTATACCCAAATGTTATATTTGTTAAAGATATTTACATGTATATAAATAGAAACAATAACAATAATTTTCATCTAGGTCATAATGGTAATGTAATAACTATGTACTCGTCAAATTATGTAACAAAATCTCATAACTACCAAATGGGAAATGCCAGTGTAGTACCGATGTTTACCACTGGCTTAGTACTCAGACGATTGTTCGGCCGTAGTTTAGCCGAGCCTCGACAATGAACGCTGTCGCAATACAGAATTTTTATTTCGCCAAAGCTTGGACAAGCCACGGCGGCAAGTGCTGACTGAGTATAGAAAAATTCGACGCCTCCCGTTCATATAATGCTTATTGAAAAGCGAATGCAAGATGATTCTTATTCACTTTTTGGTGCAAGACAATGCTTATTCGATTTTCCGTGCAATAAAATGCTTATTCAAAATTCTATGCGAAAATGTACATTCTGAAATTAGCATATTCTATTAATTTTATAAAATTTTCAATTCAGTATAATTTATAATTGCAATTGCTTAAAAAATATTTTTTAATACGTGTAATAGGATTCGTGTTTAAAGTTTCTTATAACAATAGACACGTACTGAAATTCTCAGATATTTAATTGCAAGTTAATATAATAGGAAGATTTAGGGTTACATTTATTATTGTGTCAGTGGCAATTGTTTTGCATTCAATTTTGAATAAGCATTTTATTGCACGGAAAATCGAATAAGCATTGTCTTGCACCAAAAAGTGAATAAGAATCATTTTGCATTCGTTTTTCAATAAGCATTATATGAACAGGAGGCGTCGAATTGTTCACAACGCTCGTTGCCAACATTGCTTTTTGACATAATCTTGAAAAAAATTATAAAAAAAGTTTATGAATGTTTATAAATATTAATTAATTGCAAAAAATTAATATTTTACTTTTCAGTTATTCATTTTTTTTTATTTTTATTAAATTTAATAATAATTTAACATAATTGTTTAATTTTAATAAATAATAAATTATTTAAACAAATTAAAATTATAAACAAAATTTAAACTTCAATTTAAACAATAATTTGGTTATAAAATTCTATTATACTTCTTACTATGAATAAAAAATTATTAAAAAATTACCACTTGTAAAATGTTAAATGCAATAACTAAAGTTATTTAATTCTATTATTTAAAATTTAGTTTAATTTATTTAAATTCAATTTATTACTTCTAACGTATCCCTATTTTTTTCTCATCTTTGATTCAATAATTGTAAGTCTGAATGATACTGAGATATTATAACTTTAATGTACACGTGTGTCGTTAGCATAGTGGTTAGAGCGTTAGTCTGTAAATCCGTAGGTCGTAGATTCAATTCCCCTCATGAGAAATTTTGTTTATTTTCATAGGTTTGCGATAGTTCTAGATTCCAATCGTTAGGTACTAAAATATGAAAATCTAATGCACAATTATTGTAATTGTCTATTATTTAATTTTTAAATGTTATAAACAATTTTTTTAAGTCAAATTCAAAAATTGCGTTGATTCTAGCAAGTAGTTAGGAGACCAATAATTAAAATAGGTAGTGTTAAATTTATAAAAATTGAATTGAATCGGATAAAAATGTAGACTCCTACTGTTACTAAAGTAGAGGAATGAACTAGAGGAGAAATTAGGGTAGGGGCAGCTATTGCAGCTGGGAGTCATATAGAAAATGGGATTTGAGCACTTTTAGTTATTAATATTATTAGTAAAATAGTAGGTAATGTTATTCTATCAATATAGTAATATTTTAAATTTTAAAAGTTTAAATTTATTATTAAGAAAAATTATAATTAGAAGTATTACATCACCAATTCGATTTGTCATCAAGGTTAATATACCTGAATTAAAGGAGTTAGAGGCTTGGTAGTAAATAATTAAACAATAAGAAATTAATCCTAAGCCGTCTCATCCTAAAATAATTCTTAATATATTTGGTCTCATAATTATTAAAATTATTGAAATTACAAAAATTATAAGAATTACAATAAAGTAAGTTTTTTTAATTTCTATAGATATATATTATTTTCTGTATAATATAACTATAGAGGAAATAAATAAAACATAACTCTTATAAATATTAATCTTAATCAGTCAAATAAAAAATTGAGTTCAAAATTTATATTTATTAAAGAAATAATATTTCATTTAATGAAATAGATATTTTTTGATAAAATTAAAGTTAATCTATAAATAAAAGTAATTCCTCTTAATAAAACGAGATAATATGTGACAAACTACTAGTGTATCGATATACATTCAAACGTACGCCTCTGTCTAGTCAAGAAAACTAACTTAAAATAATAATAATCATTTTTGACATTTCAAAGAACCGCATTTAATAATACCCCAAGACACCAGACGCGTCGGGGGTCGAAGCCCCCCGAAACCTAGTTGTATGCTTCGACGTATTAATAAAAATAATATAATTAAAGAACAAAAACAAAATTTTTCACACGAGCGTCTTAAAGAATAATTGCACTGAGTCGTGACTATAGTACACTGTATACACAGAATCTTAGGTTACTTGACAGTAGAGTTGGTCGCCAGGGACCCTCTCCAAGGGCGAATGCGCATGCATTTGGTAAGAGTCCCTGGGAACTGTGCCTCTGACAGCATCTAGTTACATTATATCCAACTTTGTACAGAAATAGTAACATTACAACCCGGTTATTGGGTTTATAATGTAACTAACACGAAATAAAGTGTACTCCCCTTCAGCATTCTTTGCACCGGGCTATAATAAGTAACTTACAACCTGCAAAACAGGTTTCGTAAAGTGCGTATTACAGTGCTGTGTTGCATAAAATTTATTACTCTCTTGCCACAGAACGATGATAAATGATACATTTTGAAAAGAGAAAAGGTAAATGTTAAATAATGAATGAGAAATTAAAATTTTGTTATCTAACATTTTTTTAAAGATAATTGAAAATTAAAATTATCTCGTCTTTAATTTTCTAAAAATGATGTTCAATAGTAGTAGTAGTAGTAGTAGTAGTAGTAGTAGTAGTAGTAGTAGTAGTAGTAGTAGTAGTAGTAGTAGTAGTAGTAGTAGTAGTAGTAGTAGTAGTAGTAGTAGTAGTAGTAGTAGTAGTAGTAGTAGTAGTAGTAGTAGTAGTAGTAGTAGTAGTAGTAGTAGTAGTAGTAGTAAAAAATGTTCCAGTAACGTTGACAACATTGAGGCAATATTTGGTAATGTTGAGACAATGTTCTCAATATTGCTGTAATATAATGTGCTACTCGGGTTGATTTCTAAACATATATGTGACGCTCCACGAGAAAAGGGACCTTATGATCAAAAAAATTAATTTCGAGTGATGCATATCATTCTATATTTGATGAATTGCTCTTTCACGTACAAAAGTCAAAAATACTTTTTACTTACTGAATTTTTTGTTATTAATGTTCAATTAATGTGTTGTGAGTAGTGGGATTGCATTTCAGTGATTTTGCTCACACTGAAAAAACCTAGTCTCAAAATGAGTATCATACGCTACTCATTTTGAGTTGCAACAAAAATGAGATTCTTAGGTGGCGCCACGTTTTGCGGCGTTTAACATAGTCTCATTTTGAGATGCAACAAAAATGAGACTGGGTTTTTGTGTGCAACAAATTCTCGTTTAACTTTTGATTTCTTATAAATATTTTTTATAAGATGATTTACGAACTCATTTTCAGGGCATACTATAAAAAATGTTGAAATAATTTGCATATGCGATTTTAAGCTCTTTTTAGTGTTTATTCAACATAAATAATACTTTCAAAATACATTGTAAACGTCGCGATACAAATTTGCATTAGTCTTATCTTCTTTACTTATTTTCCTACTGAAAATCCCCGTACAATATCTTGTACAGGAAATTGTACAAGATCTTGTACAGAAAACTATACCATTTGTGTCAATGAACCTGTACCATTTTAAGCATAAGAAATTGAAACAAGTTCTTATACAAGATGTTGCACAAGTAATTTTTTTCGATTTCGAACAATGAGGTTCATGTACAATTTCTTGTACGAGATTCTGTACAAGAATGTGTATTTGCACATGAAAATTTTTTTCGCTTTTGAATAAAGGTTCATTTTCAATTTCTTGTGCGAGATCATGTACCAGAATGTGTACATGCACAAGATCCTATTCAAGTTCTTGTGTAGATAATATTTTTTCTTATTGTTTATTAATTTTTTTATTTATGCAAAATATAAGAAAATTTTTAACATTGTTGGTAGACTCTTTGCATTTACGATTTAAAGCAACTGCGCAGCTGTAGAAGCCATAGAAAACTACTGCGCTTCCATTAAAGTTATTAATTAATTTGAACATGTACAGGATCTCGTACAAGAAATTGTACATGAACCTTATTGTTCGAAATCGAAAAAAATTACTTGTGCAACATCTTGTATAAGAACTTGTTTCAATTTCTTATGCTTAAAATGGTACAGGTTATTGACACAAATGGTATAGTTTCCTGTACAAGATCTTGTACAATTTTCTGTACAAGATATTGTACGGGGATTTTCAGTAGGGTTCCCAGTAAAAAAAGTATTGAGTGGAGGCAGTAGCTCTGGGCCAATACGGATTTTTGTAAAAACCGTATTGGGACGTTTGACTCAATCTTTTTTTCGTCCACTGAATATGGTCCTCATTTAGCATTGAAATTAGGATCACAGAGCGACTACATTTACCATAAGAATCACTGATGTCAGTACAGTAGATTCCAATTAATCCATTTAAACATTATGTTTTTCATTTATTCTATGGTAAATGCAGTCGCTTTTGTCACATTTTGCTTTAACTATTTTTTAATCATTTTTCACTATTTCGTTTCGAAATTGTCATTTTCATATACCATCAGGGCAATTGTGCTTTCATTAATTTATTATGTGTACTCTGTTCATATGATCTTAATTTTAATATTAAAAGAGGACTGTATTCGGTGGTCGAAAAAAATATTGAGTCAAACGTACCAATACGGTTTTACACAAATCCATATTGGCTCAGAGCTACTGCCAATTCGTAATGGCTCCAATCAATATTTTTTTACTGCGTTTTTATCTTTAAAATTAAGGGAATTTCAATTTTTTTCTATATGGACGTACACATTCTTGCTAAGCGTAAACTAAAAGCTAAATGCTTTTGAAAGGGATATGAGAAAATTGTACTGAATTTACAGCTAGTTTGGTATTATTATCATATGAATTAACAACCCTTTCTAGTACAAAAGCGAGTTACCTTTTGGTATTATATCAGTTGCTTCCCAACGTAAGGGTTCACCCATAAATCAAGTGGCAGGTTTTCGTCTAATTATCAACCTTCTCGACCCTCACTACCAACGGAGAACCGTGACCTTCTATGCCTTCTTATTTACACATGACTTTTTATAAAATTTAAAATGTCAAAGTGAATTGAATGTTGATTTTCTGAGATTAAGATTGGCGATTAAAAATATAAAACCGCTGCCAAGTTAGGCATTTTTGTTATAATTTTGGTGCTCATTTCAAATCTTGTCGTGTTTATTTCATGAACACTTTGCTTCCTTATCGAGATGTTAACAACAATAAAGTATAAATTTTGAACAATTATTCTCAATTGCTGTAATATTTTTTTCTTATTATTTAATACTTCCACATAAAAAAAAATTTTCTTAACAATTTATGTGTTTTAAAATATCAATAACTTGTTTATTTCTAATCGAATTAGCTTCAAAAATAGGTCAATCGAAGCGTTTTTTAATGCTCTACAAGTTGATAACTATAGTTCCAAAGTTATTTCTACATTTTTCAACAAAATTTTCAAAAAAGTCTTATTTTCCAAAATTTTAAATTTTTTAAAGTTTAATATCTCTGGTGAATATGAACGAAAAATAGTCATAGAGGGCTCAAAAGATGCGTCTAAAAAAACTCTACAAAATTAGAGAAAAAAATTCATAAGTGTCCTAACATTTTTTTAAAGTTATGGGCAAAAACGTTTTTTTGAAAAATTATAAATCAAAAAAATATATAGTTAAACTTTAATAATCTATCTCAAAGTACTCTCATTTTATGTCCGCAGATGAGACCTACAATTTAAAAAAAATGTCATTTTTGAACTCCTGAGGTCAAATAACATAAAGATATGTTAAAAAATCGAACCTGAAAAATTTTGGTATTACAATACTTCCTCAGTATGAGGATGCAATATAAACAAATAATATTATAAATGAATTTTATACACTATCGGCAGAAATTGTCAGTACGAACAACAGGCCGATATTAAATTACGTTCTAAAAAAATTTAGAGAAAAATTTTTAACTTTTGCAACATAATCTTTAAAGACTCAGCTTTTATTTTAGCCTTGGAAACTGAAAATCCGTTCAACAGTTTTTAAAATATCTAAAAAAATGTCCAAGCATGTTTTTCTATAATTTAGGCGGTGATACACTTTTTAACTTTAGATTTAATATTCATTAAAAATTTGATAATTGTCAAAGTTAATTATTATGAACATATATGAATAAGTTATCATTTTCAAACTTTCATGATCAAATAGTCATTTATTTTGGGAAAAAAAGTTTAGTTTCCAGTTTTTTTCTACGTACAAATCTTCACTTCTCTATTCACATTCATTTTCTGAAAAGAAGACATAATAGTAAATTAAACGAAATTTAAGTAAGAATATAAATTTTGAATAAATAAATAAGTATAAGTAAATTTGTACGTAGAAAAAAACAGAAAACTAAACTTTTTTCCCAAAATAAACGACTATTTTACCTTGAAAGTTGCAAGAGTTTAAAATTTTTCTCTAAAATTTTCTAGAATATGCAGCCACACAAACATGGTGCACAAAAATAGAAAAAATAATCAATTTTTTTTCAAAATCTCTTAGGTGATAAAATCTCTTTAAAATATAAAATAATTTTCATTTATATATGAAACGACGCAGAATTTAATTGGCTTTCGTACAATCCAAGAACCAAGTTTCTACCATTTTTCAATAATAAAATATGTTAATCTAGAAGACTAGAGACAGGAGGGATAACTCTTCTGTTTTCTCACTCACAGCAGTGAGTCAGAATTAGTAAAACTTTTATACAATGTTTAGTCAATTTTGAAGTCAAATATTGAAAATTTATAGAGCTACTTCAATCCTCTCGGCACAGAACATTAGGATCGTTTTTAGAACGTTTCTAAAACGTTTCATGTCTGGTAAGGGACATGAAACGTTCTAAAAACGTCCTAGGAACGTTGTCAAAACGTAAGGCGATTTTTGTGTCCACTGGGAAGTTCCATTAGATTCGCAACTGTAGATTTCAAAGGTTGCAGTTTATAGTTAATTTTAAGTCTCAGAAAATTTTTGGTGCCGTCATTAGTGAATAGGAAAGTTGTTGCAGTATCTTTTAAATGAATGACATATAATAAATTATATCACTAAATATTCATAAATATTTCAGATTTCCTTATTGTAATAACGATTTTATACGAAAATTATGATTTAAATATGACGTGATTTGAAAAGAAATCTTTCACCCTCTCAAGTGATCAACCGTGATAATTTTTCCAACCCCCAACCCTATTACTTTAGGTCAAGTGATTTACGGACAATACATAAATTGGATGTATATCGGTAACTCTTTTCAATGCAATATTTTTGTTATATTTTCATTACATAAAGTTCTATATAAATATACTTTTATACTTTAAAAGGTCAAAAACTGTAAAAAAAGCCCAAGTAGAAATCTAATACTGGCATAATACTGACCCAGTACTGACTACCAGTATATCAGTATTGACTCCAGTACTCAGCCAGTACTGGGAAAACCCTGGCTGGTAATGCTGTCCAGTTCTGATTTTATATTGGCAGTCAGTACTAGGTCAGTATTGAAATCTTACTGGCATGATACCGCCTTATTACTGATTACCCTATTACTGAAAGTTGTCGCTGTTCCAGTTAAAGGTTTTTTTTTCGTGCAGGTGAAATTTAACAAATTTGAAAAATGCTGTAACGCGTTCTCGAAAACAAAATTTACTTTTATTAGCTTATATTAAAGCTCGTTATTTAATAATCAAAGCAGGGCGAGTAACTTATTAAATACTAATAATTATTAATATTTCAGTAGTATGGAAGCAATCGCGCTTAAACTTCTTTTTGAATTATGGGTCCGTTATATACCGTGCTATATCAATACAAATTGATTGTATCATATTTATTTAAAGAAAAATTCTTATAAATATATTGAATAAATAAATTAATGAATTAAACAAATAATAAACAAGTTGTTCATTCTACGAACATTTAGCTTCCTCAATATAATATACACCAATTTCTCAATTATTTATTGAATCCCCAGTAGCACAAAATGTTCCAGTAACATTGACAACATTAAGACAATATTTGGTAATGTTAAGGCAACATTCTCAATATTGCTGTAATATATTGTTCTACTCGGGATAATAATTATTTTAAAAGTAAAATTTTAACAATCTCAAGAAATTCAAAATTTTACCTTTTTTTGAGAAATATAAATAGCGATTACTTTTATACATTTTAATGAAATATATACTTTATATGCATCAATCGATTCGTTTCTTTGCCAGGAATCTAATTTTGACCAGAATTAATGATAATATTAATAAATAAAAAAGTTTTTTCAAAACAAAAAAAAATTTAATTTTGAAAAAAATTGTGTAAAAATTTTTTTTAGATATATTCGGAAATCCTTGTGTCAGATTTCAGTTATTAATGACTGCAATAAACCTGCAAAATTTCAGGAAAATCCAATAAAATTTATCCGAGATATTTAGTACAAAATATTTTGTGACACGCACACACATACATCTAGACATTTGCTCAGAATAAAATTGAATATACATATGTTCTAGACAAAAATGAGTCCATATAACCTTCATTTAAAAAAATGAAAATCGTCACGAATGCAAAGCCTCCTTATGAGGAAGCAAAATTATTAATTTAATCATTTATTATAGAAAACTTTAAACGCGTTTTTTGTCGAAAAGTTGATTTTGGTAAGTAGGTCCCTTTTCCCAGTCCCGGTCACATAAACACGTTTTTATACATAGAAGTTAAAACATTTGATTAAAAATAGCATGTTCTTTTTATTTAAATATAAACGCTTTTGAAGTTTCTGTTACTTTTAAAGATACATACAATTAAAATTTAAAAATTAAAAAAATTTCTATGATTAATCGTTCGTAACCAAATTAAAGATGAATGAAATTTTAGCTTCCTACGTAACGAATCACTGCGAAAATTGATAAAATATCACTTAATCCTCCCTTTCCACAAAGAATGGAGATAGCATTTCTAATTTATTTAAATGGACTTATCTTTTCGAAGCTCCGATAGAAATGTAAATTGGTAACCCTCCGAACAAGAGGGTAATGGCACGAGCGAGATAAAGGTATTTTATTGCCTTGTGGCAGGACATATTTAAGCAGGAAAGATTCGAAGTTTTGCTACCCTCGGCTATTTCATACGACAGGTATTCAAATATTTTTATGTGAATCTAAGAGGATATTGAAAGTGTGTTGTTACGATAAGAAACTGAGAGACGTCAGCTAACACGTGGTCCAAGTATGTATAGTTTATCATTTTAAACTGATACAATGTATAGATTACTTCTTAAAAATATTAATTTTGGTTACTGGATAAAAAAGCAATTAACTCTTTATAAAATTTATATTTTGTTACCGTTGATATATAGTGCAGTAAAACTATCTTTGTTAAATGTGAATGGAAACATTCTTCTTGTAATTTTTTCCTGTATATGTAATCAATTGAGATTAAATTAAAATTTCTTATATTAAACAGGCATACCTACTCTCAACTGTCGGAGTAAAAATTATGGATCTCATTCAATTCTCTAAAATCATGAAACAGTTTATATAAAAGGTTTTCTAGCCCCTCTAAGCCAGCACTTATTTCAAATTCTGCAGGGGAGAGTGTCTATCGCTAAACCACGTGTTATCATTGAACCACATCAATTTTTTGAAAAATGACTAAAAGAAACTACTCTAAATTGTTTTCGTATAATTTTTGTGGCCTAATCTTTTTAATGTCTAGAGATTAGGTGTACTCACGCCTACGTCAAATAATCTGCAGATAGTCTATAATTTTTTTACAAGTTTAGAATGGTTTAAAGAAATATTTAAATCAAATATTTATTAGTTGCCTTTAGGATGTTCATGTCCATTAAGATGTCCTGTGTCTACATGAGAAGATATGTTTATCTCAAATTTAAAAATCCAAACGTTTACCTATTATTATTTTAATTTTATTAACTATGTGCACAAGGAGTATATAAAGTACAAAAAATTAACGAAATTTCCTAAATGTATTATCAAATGATTTACAATTTAGTATAAATTTCGTAAATTTAAATTGTATACTAAAATAAATACTTTATTATTTAAGTAAAACTTCTTTAAAAGTAATATTTTTATACAAAAATATTATCTTTAATTTCAAATGTTTCAAAAAATGAACCATATAGATATTACTATAATCCATATACCCCAGTAGCAATTGGTCGATTCAGGTCAGTAAATTGCCTTATTGACGGCTAAAGTGGATACCTCAAGGGTCTTTTAGTTTCTCAGATGGACCTTAAAATTGAGTTTCAAAAAGTCTATCACGCCAGAAATAAGCGCTTTAGATAGAACTTTTTAGTACTTTAAAAGAAGTTGAGTTACATTTTGTCAAAAATTATAAATTTCAAAAATTTACTTCAGTCACAGACAATATTTAAGAATAAAAATTGAATTATAAGTATCTAGGCCTTTTCATTATTTCAAAAATGAATTAATACGGTCAAAAAAATCATATATATAACTACTAGAGTTTATAAAGTTGTAGATTCTTTTTGTAGATTTATATTTTTCGGTAATATGTAAAGTGGAGTTTTACGAATCCTTAAAACTTTATGACTTAACAGAAAGTATACTTTAAAAATACTAAATATTGTATTGAAAAAATATCGGTGAAATTTCAGGATTAAACATTAAAGAAAATTACAAACTCAATAAGTATATATATTTTAGATTATTTCAAAGAACAATTTCGTCAGGAAAAGAGACGATTTTCATGTTATACGTTGATTTGACTTTGAAATAAAAAATTTACTCTGGTTTTTATTATATTTTAATAGCTTTAATCTGTTGTGAAAATATCTCTTTAAAACCCACAATAAGAAACCACTAGGTTCCATTAGAAGACACATAGTGTTTTTTTAAGTTTTAAAAGAGACTATAGTTTAATATCACTTTTAATAATATATCAGGTTTTAAATACAACTCTCACTATTGTGGTTATTTCTTATCAAAAAATAAATCCTAAAAATCACGATTCTTTACAAATAAATATATACTATCTAAGTCGAAAAACATTCTCTTATACGCTTCTAATAGACTCTCCCTAGGGCAAAACTGTGTGAAAAAGATATGAGGGAAGAAAAAATTTGTACTGATCCCTCTTTTATGATTATATTGGAAAATATGAAATTTAAGACAAAATGAAATAGGTTTCTTCACAAGTCTCTAATGGCATTCAGTTATTTAAAAAATTTTCGAAGTGCGAGTGAAAAAAATGGTATAGATGTTGATGGGCTTTGAAATATCAATAGCAGTTATGTAGGCGTTTTTCAGATTAGAAAAATCGAAATCGCAAGTTTCAAAACGTTAAGCAGGATTGTAGTGAAGTCAAAAGTTAAAAATGGTGGATCTAAGATGACGAACGAAATTTCCAAAAATTTATTGGATGCGCATGAAATTTGTTAGACATAATGCTTTTCTTGGTCGTTGTTTATGAATTCGAAGTTAAAAAGCAGAATAATTTTTTATATGAATTATGTTTCCTTGCCGTCAGTGTTGTCATCTCATCTGATGTTGCCCGATTGTTCCCTCCTCTGTACAAGATATTTACATTTTCCTGTACGAGTTCAGTAGGAGTACTTGTACGATTTCAGCATAAAAAATTGAAACAAGATCTTGTACAAGATCGTGTGCAACATCTTGTACAAGAAAAATTCCTCAAGTATTTGGAACAATGAACATGTACAAGAATCTTCTTGCAATGGTAACTCAAGATACGAAAAACATGAGTTCACTCTTTTGTGTACTTGTACAAGATCCTGTACAAGTCCATGTACAGGTAATATTTTATTATTATCGTTTATTAATTTTTTTATTTATGCAAAATATAAGGAAATTTATAACATTATCTTTAGAGATTCTTTGCATTTTCGATTTAAAAATAACTGCGCAGCTGCAAAAGCCATAGAAAACTACTGCACAGTTCTTAAAGTTATTAATTAATTTGTACATGTACACAATCCCGTACAAGTTCTCCTGCTGAACTTGTACAGGAAAATGTAGAAGACTTTGTACGGAGATTTTCAGTAGGGTTACTATATGGAGGAGAACGTAAATAAAAGAACAAAAAACAGTTTAAGGCATTATAATTTCTTGAACAATATTTCAAAATCTGAAATAAAATTTAAAATTACATGTATGAAATTTTGCAAAACAATCATTGCAAAAATATTTCCAACAACTTTCACAACATAAATCGAAATTTGCAAACGTCATTTGAACAGTATTTTCAAGTAAGTTCTTGCTATATTCATTGAAATATTTTTAATGAACACTTTTTTATCATTTTCTTGCACTTTATTGAACAGTATAACAGCATTGGCGTTGGGTTTTTATGCCAAATCGCACGAATTCGTGTTTAAAATAACCCCGAGTAATAATTTTCAAGTAATCCAATTATAATTTTTAATAATTTTATTTATTGGATCCGCCATTTTGAATTTTAGAAGTCTGACTTCGTATTCGTGATCTCAAAAACACTTATATGTTAAGTTTCATAAAAATGGTTTTGTTAAACTGGCTATGATGTTAATAATAAAAAATCATTTTTGATCCCATTAGGTATTTAACATTTTGAAATTTATTTCAGAATACCCCTATCTGATAAATATTTTTGTTTTTAACAAAACTTTTAAATTTAGAATTTTTTCTTATCTTAATTTAATACTAAAAATGCAGTGGTTGACATTTATAATGTTTATTTTAATAAGAAATTTACTGAGAAATAATGTATGTACTATCTGTTATTAAATTTAAAATATATTTTCACGTATCAATTTATTATAAACTGAAAAGTCAGAATGATAATTAATTAAACAATCAAAAAGAACTTTACACATATATGTTATAGAAATAAGGGATACTTTTGTGTCTAAGCTATTCCTTTCTTACTCAAACTTTCGCTTGCCTTTTCGATCATTTTACTGAAGGGTGTCGGGAAAAGCGATTTGGAGGACTTTAACATATACGGTCACTAACACAGAAGTACTTACTTTCATTTCTAAGCTAGTTCTTTGCAAATCCTTCTTGCCAGCGGTAACGATTCAGTCGGAATACCAATTCCCAATTTATCGAGACATATCGACTAGTGAATCAAGGGCGTGACACAAATTCGAAATGCAATCAGACATGTGGTACTTCTACTGCATTCTAAATTAAAATACTTTTATCTTCACTTAAAGTAACTTAAGCTTTAGAGAAATAACTCTTCAATTAGATAATTATAGGAATGATCTGATTTTTTATACACCAACTTATTACATGATTCTCTAAGGAAAGAAAATCTTATAATTGAGATTTCTCCTTAAAATAATATAAAAATATTTATGTGTCTAATCAGGTATAAGAAAATAAAAAGTTGTTTCCTATACATTTTGGTTTCAGTATAATTTGGAAATATTTAATAGGAATATATGCTAACGAATAATCCAAAAACGAATATTAACATTTTTAAAATATTTTTGATTTATAATGCTTTTATAATTTTATTTGAAATGTTAAAAATTATTTATCTAGAAGAAGAATTAATAAATGTTAGTATTATAATAGTTTAAAAGATTATTATTATTACATTAATATGAATTATTTATTCTGATTAAATAAATAAAATAAATATTCATCTATAGGGGAGAGTGGGTCAAAACGGGGTACCGGCCTTATTTAACAAACGAATTAACCAATCGCGATTATTTTTTACATAAGACTGCACCGAGACGATAGTTTTCTGTTTACAAAATTAAAAAGCCATGAGAACAAATCTTTTATCTTTTTTACTAAAAAAACTGTTTTCGACGATTTTCTTGTCATTTATATTCACTTTTTTTAATAGGTGTTTATTAATTAATAATAACGGTTAATGAACTGCATAAATTATTTTCTAACTGGCAAGGATTACAGGAGATGGGTAAATCATAAATTGAAGTAATTAATCGTTTTATTAAATTTCGTAGGTGCGGGCAAGATGGGGTAGGAGAGAGTGGGGCAATACGGGGTTCTTCGCAGTTATGCTCATGTCGATGACAAAGATGAAGACCCAACCTTTACTTGTGAGATTTGTCGACAGAAATAGGTTGCTTTCTTGAGTACCCCATCTTACCTGCCTGTGGGGTAAGATGGGGAAATTTGCAATTTTGTACATGTTATTAATTTTATGCTCTTTTTAAGAAACAGATGGCCTTAGTACGCCTTTATTACGAAATACTGATTTCCAAAGATGTTTATTAAAAAAAATAATAAAGTATATATTCAATTATTTTCGTTTTTTTGCTCATTAAACCTTAAGTTTAAGTCTTGCCCCACTATCCCCTATCTTATTTTTAAAATATTTAATATTTTCTTTTAACAATTTTTTTATTGTGCTTCCACTCCGTACTAATCCTGCTGCTTCAGTGGATTTAGGAAGACCTTAGGGTGTAACACACTACAGAATGATAATTCTATACAGTGTGTGTCAGGCAAAAAGTTATTGTAATTTCTAAAAGTTAGATATAAATCTCAGGCAACATTCTGTAAAATATCTATTTGTTTAAATAAGTAAAAATTTAAATCAATAGAAGTAAATGACGGAACTAATAAGTACTTTTCATATAGCATGATTTTTAAAAATTAAAACAATTAAAACATTAACTTCAATGTGCCAGTGAGAATTACTCGAAATTATAAATTATTAAGGCTGTGTCCACAACAGAAGTTTTAGTGAACAACAACGCGCAAGTTGCATGTAACTGTGCACGCAATTGCCAACCACTGAAAGTAAAATGCTTGTTGATTCGTTACGCCTGCCTTGAATTTGTTTACTTGTTTTGCATAACCTCCAATTTCAGTTTTTACAAAAAAAATTTAAATTATTGAATTCTGTTTGGAAATTTTATGAAAATAGTAGATATTGAAAATCATTTAATTACGAAAAGTTTTTTAATTTAAATAAATTTTGCAAAGAATTCTATTCAAATTTTTGACAATAATTTAATGTCTGTATGGTATTTTATGCAAATTTTTTGTAACTAATAAACTTCCTAAAAAGCATTTTACTATTGATGAATATAATTCAATTCTTGCAAACGATTTTATTAGAATTTTTTAAAATAATTTAATTTTCAAGAAGAAATTTATAACTTTTAAAAATAATAATTTGATTCTTATGATAAACATTGTTCATTTTTGTAAATAATTAAATTTTGGAAAGAATTTTATTAAAATACTTCAAAAAATTTAATTTTGGGAATTATTTTGTTATTTATCGACATAATTGAATTCTTTCGAAGAATCATTTATGCAAATAATTGAATTTTTGGAAAGAATTTTAAAACAACATTTTTTAAATATTTGATTTTTTGGAAGAATTAAAATTAATTTTTTTAACTGAATTCTCACAAAGAATTTTATCCTAAAATTTTTAAATAATTGAATTCTTTCGACGAATTTTAAAATATTTTCAAGGTTTTCTACACCTTTTTTACTTGTATGTTACCCCCCACTGTCGAAAAATACATGCATGTAGCATTGTAAGGAAGCAACATACAGTAACAAACAATCATGATTCATGATAAAAGAGGAGGAACTAGAAATACGGGAAATCACTTCCTTTTCAATCACAACTGGCGAAAAGAGTTTTCCTATAAAAATGGTAGGTAAGTAAGTATTATTTAATTAAGTATAATTCATATTTTTGTAATCAGAACCTTTTTTCATAAAAATAGTTTTCTTAAATTTGGAATAATTATGATTGTATAAATACAATAAATATTAGAAATTATTTATTAGATAGATGCTTGTTGATTATACATTTAGATTGTTGCTAATAATAAAAAATGCATTATATTTTAATTCTAATAATTTTTATATCCTTGCATATATTTATTCATTTATTCTGTCCATATTATCTATATTATAAATATTTTATTTGTGTTTTTTTAAAACTATGTTTTTATCTTACATGCGCAAAAAGCGCTTTTTGATAGCAGATGACAGGGAGAAAAGTCATTCATTTTTTCGACCGTATATAAACGGCCGCCTTTTTCATACAAGTCCGACAAGTGAATGACTTTTTCTCCCTGTCGTTTGATATCTAAAATCGACACTTTTGTGCATTAGGAATAATAAATATCGTAAGCAACACGAGAATAAAGGCAAACAATTTTTTTACGGTGATTTTTGTGACACAAGTGGAGGTCTCGAGGCGCCTACGGAGCCTTCGACCTCCGCTCGTGTCACAAAAAATCACCGTAAATAAAGGGTTGCTTTTATCCTCTTGTTGCTTAATATACTATTTATCAGATCAAAAGTATTCAGTTATATATAATATCACAAGGTTGATAGATCAGGTGTGACGTCAGAATGTAATTCTTCCTTAAATTTGTTTTTCTTCTCACATTTCTTTTATCTCATTTTTCTAAATAAGATATTGTAAAATTTTCTTTAAAAACTCAAATATTGATTTTTCTCGAAAAGGAATTTTTGCCTATCTCAACTAACGTTTTTCAAAGAGAGAAAAATCAATATTTGCTTATAATAGATTTTTAAATGCATTTAGAATAGCAAAGGCAATAAAAGAGCGCAAGGCCCTTTTTGGTCTAAATTTACGTAGAATATTCCGGCGCAAGATAATGATCGAGCGGCGGTAAAGCGGGAAAAACCCAAAATTCGCTTGTAAAACGAATTTCTCTTTTTCTTTTCATAAAACATTTAATAAAGCGAATTTTGTGTTTCTCCTCAGTTTTATTAAAAATCATTTTAAATTTATTAACAAGTAATATTATTAATCTTTAAACTGTTTTATTTATATTCATTAAGAATTAAATTTTAGTTTGTTTCTTTTCTTTCTCCTTTTTCTTTTTTTTCTCCTCTTACTCATAAGTATCAAACAACAATTAAATGTTTAATCATTAAAATAATTGAAATCTTTTTTTTTATTATTAACAAAGGTTTTAAATTTGTTTAAACAATTGTTACTTTTAATAAATAATATTGTGCAAAATTCAAATTTATTTCATCGTTCCTATTTTTTTATGAATAATAAATTTTGACGTAAATTTAAAAAACTACTAATAACTAAATTATTAAAAAAAATCAATTATTTAATTGTTTAAATAATACACTACTTATAAATTAAATTTTAATAAAACTATTTTGAGAAGCCTAAAAATTATTGAAATTAAAAATAAATACTAATACTAAAATTAGTATTTACTAATTGCTTAACTACACTGAAAAAAAGTGCTGTTGAATCAAATAGCTCCATGCTATTGAATTTCCCGTTATTGATTCAATAACACATTTATTAATCGAACAGCATATTGCTTAAAACGAAAAAATGAAACTGTTTAAATTAAAAGTACGGTACTGTTAAATTAATGATATTCTACAAATTGTTTCTATAGTTCAACTATATATAGCAACAGAATAATTTATTGCTTCTTTGACATTATTCATTTGAAGCATCTAATAGATAAATTTGAAGAAAATGCGTGTAAATTTGAATTAAATGAAAAGTTGTTTGCTCCAAAGAAGCGCGCTTTTGGAAATAAAAGCATATGCTTTCAGACTCAAAAAAATATAAAGTGTGTTTGAATGTGTATGTATGTGTGTTCGTCGTTGGAAAAAATGAAAAAAGTAATAAAGATATGTATGTTAGTGTGTAAAATTGAAAAAAAGATGTATATAAGAAGTGTTGTGTTAAAGGTGTGAGAATTAATTATAGTATATAAAAAATATGTGAACAAAAATTTCATTTTTTTCAATTTATCGTTGGTATATCTTTAACCACTGTAAAGAATTGACTTAACAGTATGGTGTTATTCAATCGATAGCAACAACTAAAAAAATTAAAAGTACAAATTTTTGAATCATAAAAATGATGCTTTTAAATTGAAAAACTATAGTCATTGACTCAAAAGCATATACTGTTAAATTAAAAAATTTTGATCGTTGATTCAAAAGGAATACCTTCAAATTAACATTCTATGCTGTCAATTTGAGAAATATGCTTTTGTTTCAATGAAAGTGATACTATCGAATCATTAGAATCGGTGCTTTCAAAACAACAGCATATACGTTTAGCAGTCCGTTATGACACTATTCAATGAATCAAACTCATATGTCATTGATTCAACAGCATTTTTTTCTCCGTGTAATAATAAAAAAATAATAATTTAACTAAAATTATTGTACTCCAATTTAATTAGTTTCAATAATTTTTAAGTTAATAATTTAGCAACTAAATTTAGTTATAATTAATTTAGGTAAACTAATTTCGAATTGTTATAAAAAAAAACGTATTATAGAAATTATGTAAGAATTTTACTCGATTTAATGTAAAATTCCTTGATAATTTCCCAAAAAGTTAATCATTTTAAACTTTGAATTTTTTCGGAAAACCTAACGGAGTCTCCATCTTTTCGGAAAAATAGGAACTAATACCCCACTCTAAAATTTTTAAATCTGGTACGCCCACGAAAAATTTAGCAATTTTTTGAAGGACGTAATGGAGGGTCCCAATCGCAAGGGCCTCACTAATGAGTTTTTCCGCCTTTTTTCCTTCTATTCGTTAAAAACGAAATTTGGGCAGCCCATACTCCTCCACTGGAAAATTTCACCCCCAACTTGAAAATTTTTAGAGGGGACAAGGGTATAAAAATTGACACTTTGACAATTATCAACACACTCACCTCTCTTTTTTTGTTTCTTCAGTTTAACAAGTACAACTGAAAACTCTCAAACTTTTAATTTTTCTATTTCTTTCAACAAGTTTTTGACAAGTTTTTAACAAGTTTTTACAATATTTCAACAAGTTTTTGACAAGTTTTAAACAAGTTTTGAAAATATTTCAACAAGTTTTTGACAAGTTTTCGACAAGTTTTTAAACAAGTTTTTGACAAGTTTTTAACAAGTTTTTGACAAGTTTTTGACCAGTTTTTAAACAAGTTCCTGCCAAGTTTCCGAAGAGATTTCACTAATTTTCCAATTTGCCAAGTTTGAAGGGAAGTTATCAAGGATTTCAACGACTATACGTTCGCTGTCAATTTTATCTGCCAAACCAAAAAACTAACTGCTAAAAAGTAAGTTTAATAAACAAAGTTCTTTTTCATTGTAATCATTGTGTTCCATTTTTTTCACACACATTCTTTTTATCTTCTTCTACTCTTTACATTTTTCGTCAGAAATAGGAACTTGTAAAACCGAGTTTCATGATGACTATATTTTTTTTTAAAAGGAAAAACGCGCGGTATTGATGTGTATAGTTGCTAACCTTAACTTATTAAGCGCGTAGGCTATACATTTTCAATTCTCTTCCGTTAATTTCTTTTTCTTCTTTCTTTGACACATATTTTTACAACAATTTCAAGACAATTTAATTTATTAAAAATGGATCAAATTATTCCCGAACTATTAGACTTTCTAGTCTAGGTTCAAAATATAAGTTAATATATAGTTATTAACTAAACTAAACTTTGTTATATCTTCGGACGTAACATAGGAATACAATTTTTGTAGGCCCCGGAGGGACTGATTTGGTTTAAATTTTGAAAAGTTAAATTGTCTTTTTCATCTCATTTTAAATTTGTATGTCTATTTTGTTGTTGTTGTTAATAATAAAAAAGGGTGAAAAGAAAATTAGTTAAAAATATAAAATATAAAATAAAAAACGAAAAACTCTATTTCTAACATTGAATATTAAACAAATTTACTAAAAACAAAAAAAAACAAAAAAAAATTCTAAAGTTTGCTAAAATAAACTAAATTTTACCAAACTAAACTAAAAACTAAATAAAAAAATTACTAAAAACTAAACAATTTTAAAGTTTGCTGAAATAAACTAAATTTTACCAAACTAAACTAAAAACAAAATTCAAATTTACTAAAAACTAAAAAATTTCTAATGTTTGCTAAAATAAACTAAATTTTACCAAACTAAACTAAAAAAAATTTCAAATTACTAAAAACTAAAAAATTTCTAATGTTTGCTAAAATAAACTAAATTTTACCAAACTAAACTAAAAACAAAATTCAAATTTACTAAAAACTAAAAATTTTATAAAGTTTGCTACAATAAACTAAATTTTACCAAACTAAACTAAAAACTAAAACAAAAAAAACTTAAAAACAAAACGATTTTAAAGTTTGCTAAAATAAACTAAATTTTACAAAACTAAACTAAAAACTAAATAAAACAAGTTGTGAATTAAGATGTTCATTACATGAACATTTTGCTTCCTCTTTACGATAATCAAAAAATTTGCTATAAAGTAAATTTTTTCATTTTATTTAATTTTATTAATGCTAATAAAATATATTCTTTTTATACATCAATCGATTCGTCTTGATGAAATGAAGATTTTTAGTTTGTTTTCAAGTCTAGATTAACATTTTATTAAAAGGCAACATGATTTTTAAGAAGGAAATAAATTTCTAATAAAAGTGCGCATTTTTGGTTTTAATTATGTTTAATTCTATAAGTTCAAATAAAATATATACTTTATATATACCAATCGATCCGTTTTAATGCAATGGATAAGATTATTGAAAAAAATGAGTAAAATCTTATTGTACTGGAATATAATTTTGATGAAAGAACTAAATTTTTGATAAAAAAAGGTAATTTTTTTGCTTTAATTGTCATTACCTCTATAAACTCTCATACAATATATACTTTATATATACCAATCGATTCGTCTTGATGCAAAGAAGAAGATTTTATTGTATATTAACTTCAATATTCAATTAAAAAAAAATTTTGAAAAAATTTTTTTTTTTTGAAAAAAGTAAAAAAAAAAAATTTTTAATAGATTTTTTAATGTCCATCAATCCATTTCGAGATATTTTTATGATACATATTCCTAGCAATTTTCAGCCGAATTTGTTGAAACCTCTTCGAGTTATCGTGTTCACAAAAAACGGGATCCACACACACACACACACATACATACATCCGGACAATTGTTCAGGGTCTTATATAACATAGTCCCATATAGAAGAAAATTTGTCAAAAGGATTTTTAAAAATTTTGTAAATTAAACGACTACAAAGCTTCCTCACGAGGAAGCAAAATTACTAAAAACTTAAAAATTTCTAAAGTTTGCTAAAATAAACTAAATTTTACCAAACTAAAGTAAAAACAAAATTCAAATTTACTAAAAACTAAAAAATTTCTAATGTTTGCTAAAATAAACTAAATTTTACCAAACTGAACTAAAAACTAATTTCAAATTTACCAAAAACTAAAAATTTTATAAAGTTTGCTAAAATAAACTAAATTTTACCAAACTAAACTAAAAACTAATTTCAAATTTACTAAAAACTAAAAATTTTATAAAGTTTGCTACAATAAACTAAATTTTACCAAACTAAACTAAAAACTAAAACAAATTACTAAAAACTAAAAATTTTATAAAGTTTGCTAAAATAAACTAAATTTTACCAAACTAAACTAAAAACTAAAACAAATTACTAAAAACTAAAAATTTTATAAAGTTTGCTCAAATAAACTAAATTTTACCAAACTAAACTAAAAACTAATTTCAAATTTACTAAAAACTAAAACTTTTCTAAAGTTTGCTAAAATAAACTAAATTTTACCAAACTAAACTAAAAACTAAAACAAATTACTAATAACTAAACAATTTTCAAAAGTTTGCTAAAATAAACTAAATTTTACCCAACTTAAGTAAAATTTAAAAGAAATTACTAAAATCTAAACAATTTTTAAAAGTTTACTAAAATAAATTAAGTTTTACTAAAAACTCAAATCTTTAAATATTAAATCCCTAAAATTTATAAATTTTGCTAAATTTCCCTAAAAAACAATAATAAATTTTGTTAAAAAAATTTATATACTAATCAAAATTGAAGATATCAATTAGATCATTTGTATTTAAAGTCGATTCATGTACACTAAAAGAAAAATTATGTTTTAAATTGAATTTCCTAAATCTCATTTATTTATTTTTTTTAGTGGATCATCCTGGCTATTTTACACATAAAAGAACCAGGTATTCAAAAAAAACAAAGAGCCGCTTTAAAAAGAAAACGTTAGAAAAGAGCCGAAGAATTAGCTGCAAAGTTCCCGTCTCAATCTAAAGAAATTTAACCACCTTTACCAAATAACGAAACAAAATTGCAACCACCTCCACCTCCTCCAACATTAGAAGAAAGGATTAATCAATTTCGTGAAAGTTTATGTTCAACATGCATGGATAACGGGAAATTTCTTGAAAATTGTTATCAATGTTTTAGAATAATAAACCCACGATTTACTATACCCAAATTAAATAAAATTTAGGTAGTTTTAATAATTATTTCTAGTATAAATCCTTTTTATTTTATTTTTCTGTTTTTAGTTCCTTTAATTCTTTCTTTATATTTTTTTATAGATGCTTGATACCAGAAATCTATCATCCTGGGAAGGTTACATTCACGAAGAATTCACTAACCTTAATAAAATTTTTATGGTACAAACGGAGAATTCCAGAAAGTACTGAAAAACGGTTAAGGAATTTATAACCAAAACTGCCATCTTCAATAACCAAATACAAGAAGAAACGCAGAAATTAACAATAAAATCCAATGTTTTAAATAAATCTTTGAAATCTATAGAAACTTTTAATATAAATCAAATCCAATTCATCTCTGGTGCATTTACTGACTTTAATAACAAATTTGCCGATTTAGATAGAGAAATAATTGTAATTAGGGACGCACATCGTCGTTTAGCCAGAACCTTTGTTATTACAGTTTTTGTAATCATCGCATTCTTCTTCATAGTTTATTTTACCTTTTAAATTTTATAATTAAGTATTAATATGTTTGTAGAAACACTATATTACAAAAATTTCTTTTAATAAATAAATTATATTTTAAACAAATTCTAAATCCATTTTTTTTGTACCTTAAAATTTTAATTTTTTTTGTGTTAATGTCCGATAGAAATATATTCACTAGAGGTCAAGTTTTAAAAAATCTCGAATTAAAAAAAGAATACGAAGCCTTTTTGTCTGCTTCCAAAATCCCTAGAAGTCCCGGGAGAATATTACCCACTATTGAAAGTGAAAACGACTCTGATAGTTCTCGTGACACCTCTGATGATTTAGAAAATACAATTCTAAAAGTAAGCGATAACGAGGAAGATTTAATTAATTTAAATAGTACTGTAGAAGTAAATCCAAATAATATTTCTTCTGAAAATAATTTACTTAACCCCGTTAGAATCATGGCGAACGAAAACACTATTTCTCTTAGAGACATTCTTTCAATTGTACCAGAATTCGATGGAAACCTCTCTAATTTTAATTTGTTTATTGAAGGTTGCGAGGAAGCTAAATTAATGGTTAATGATGAAGCAGAAGCAAATTTAACAAAATTAATTAGAAGTAAAATCAAGGGTGAAGCAAGACAAGCCATACAGGGTATGATATTTGATAATATAAATGCCTTAACTAACTATTTGAAAACTATTTATGCCCCTTTAAAATCAGTGAACCAACTGTTAGGAGAATTAGGAAATGAATTTCAACGCGATAACGAGAGTGTCCTCGCATTCGCTAATAGAATGAGAGATTTAGGAACTCGCATTCTTGAAGCGAAAAGAGTTGAAACGAATGCAGATGTCGATAGGGCTTTTAAAACATCAATCACTATTACAATAATACAATCCTTTAAATGCGGTTTAAAATCAGAAATCGAGCAACGTTTAGGTGCGGTAGCAAATGAAACAGTAGATGATATTGTCAAGCGGGCAATAACATTAGAAAAACAATTATTAGCACAAAAAGCATTAAGAAATATGAGAGAAACTAAAGACGAAACTAATACGCGTAATAATAACTCCAGCATATGTCAACTATGTAATAAACGTGGTCATGAAGCAAAGGTTTGTAGAAGTTTGCTGCAATGTAAAATATGCACAAAAACAGGACATTCCGAAGATAAATGTTACAATAGGACAAATCTACAAGTTAAACAATCTGTATGTCAAATTTGTAGTAAATCAGGTCATACTGCTGATAAATGTTTTAAAATTATTAATAGTATAAATTTAAACCCTATTCAAACAGAATGTCAATTATGTAAAAAGATTGGACATTTAGCAAATGAATGTAATCTTCTACAGAAATGCGAATTGTGTGATAGTTTACGGCATAAAAAGGAAGATTGTCCTCGTTTAAAACGCAAGGATCTCATGTGTCAATTTTGCGACCAAAAAGGGCATACAGCTGATAGGTGTTTTAAATTAGGAGAACGCATTAGCGGTCCTAGAGGCGACTTTCTTAACTGCGTAAAATGCAATAGATCAGGTCATCTAGAAATACATTGTAAGGCACACCTCACCTGTAGTTATTGCAATATTACAGGTCATTCTATTGAAGATTGTAGAAAAAGAATGTATCATAACAAACAAAATCAGGGAAACGGGATGAATCTCCAGATATCGGGTGCGGTCAAGGAGATCAAAAATTTGTTGGAGCACTCGAGAAAAGAAGTGACTTAGTCTAATTAAACTTAGTTTAATCCCTAACAAAGAAGATATCGATAATACTAAAATAATCTTTATAAAGGGAATAGATAAGGATATTTTACCTTCATTAGGCATAACATATATAAAAGTATTAGGTTTTAATGTTCGATTTAATGTTGTAAGGGACAATTTTGGAATTCCTCATGGTGGAATTTTAGGTTCCGATTTCTTTAAAGGCGCGAAGATTAAACTTGATTTTAAACAACGTTTATTATTTAACAATTATGGTTTTATTAAATTTCAAAAATCGAATAGAACTCCTTCTAGTAATAGCATAGGCGAAATAAAAGACTGGGAAAGGGGTAAACACGAAGAAGTATTTCCTTTTATTAGTATTTTTAACCCTCCTACTGAGAAGACGGGTTGTTTTACGATCGATTCTGGCGCAGAAGTTAATCTAATTAAAGAACATTTGTTGCCAAAGGAAATTTGTATTAATACATACAAACCCACACTACTAAAGGGAATAGGAGAAAATAAATATACTACTATAGGTACTATAGATTTAGCGGTCTATGATAAAACTTCAACGTTTCATGTTGTTCCTTCTGATTTCGATATACCTTGCGAAGGAATTTTAGGTTCTGTTTATCTAACTGAAACTAATGCCCTAATTGATTATGAGAGATCGGTTCTAATAATAGATAATACAGGAAAACCCATTATTTTTAATAAAGAAAATCTAGATCAGAATAGTTTCACCCATTTTATAAATCATGTAGAAGAAGACTATGATTCTTGTAATACGTCCGAATGGAGTGAAATAGTCAATTTATCAGTCGATAATTATGAAAATGAAGACGACCATCAAATAAATATTGATGAATCCTACGAAAATGCTCTTATTTTAAATGTAGTGTGTGAAAATTTAAAAGATTTGTCTGAAGATTTAGAAATTAATGCTTTCTCAACTACTGAAGTAAATGAAACATTTAATTTTTTATTTCTTGAACCCAAAATAAAAGAAAAAACTGTAGTTTTTCATGTTAAAGAAAATAACGAAGTCATAAATAATATCTTGGAACAATTACGAATTGATCATTTAGATAACGATGAAAAAAATCACGTCATTAATATAGTTGTTAAATATGAAGATAGATTTTTCAAGGAGGGTCAAGAATTACAAGCAGCTTCTAACATTTATCATAAAATACCGACTATTGACGATGAACCTATTTATATTAAACAATATAAAATTCCTATTTCACTTCAACCGGAACTCGAAAAACAGTTGCACGAATGGATTAGGCAGGGAATTATTAAACCATCATTTTCATCCAGTAGTTCTCCACTTTGGATGGTTCCAAAAAAGGCCGAATCATCAGGCAAAAAGAAATGGAGATTAGTGTCCGACTGTAGAAGTCTAAACGATAGAACGATAACTGATAAATATCCACTTCCGGATATTACGCAGATAATCGATCAAATCGGAGGACATAAATTTTATACAACGCTAGACATAGCAAATGGATTTTTGCAAATTTTATTAGATCCAAAAGATGCGCATAAAACCGCGTTTAATACTCCTTTTGGACATTATGAATATGTTCGGATGCCTTTCGGTTTAAAAAATGCTCCACCCACTTTTCAAAGATTCATAGATGAAACATTTAAAGGTTTGCAGGGAAAAACTATTTTTATTTTTATTGACGATATAATAATATTTGCGGACACTCTAGAGGAACACGAAGAAAAACTCACTTTGGTTATGGAATGTTTAAAAAAATCAAATTTACAATTAAATCTAAATAATTGCGAATTCCTAAAAAACAATGTCAGCTATTTGGGACATTTAATTAGTGAAAATGGAATAATGCCAGATCCACGTAAAGTAGAATCTGTCATGAAATTTCCGACCCCTAAAACAGTTAAGAATGTTAGACAATTTTTAGGTCTAGCTGGATATTATCGACGGTTTATACCTAACTTTTCACAAATTGCAAAACCTTTAAGTAATTTATTACGTAAAGATGCGAAATTTTAGTGGGGCGAAAAAGAAAATAATGCTTTTAAAATTTTACAAGTTTGTCTCTGCAAGGAACCTGTACTCCAATATCCAGATTTTTCTAAACCTTTTATTATAACTACAGATGCTTCTGGATTCGCGATTGGTGCTATTTTATCTCAAGGCGAAATTGGGAAAGATCTTCCAATTGCATATGCATCTAGGGTATTACGTGGTCCGGAATTAGCATACGAGGTATATGAAAAAGAAGCTTTAGCTATGGTAGAAGGATTTTCGACATTTAGGAATTATATTTATAATCAGAAAGTTACAGTTGTAACAGATCATAAACCGTTGTTATGGTTCAAAACAGCCGAATGTAATACACGTGTACAAAAATGGAGATTTAAAATTTCAGAATTTGATTATGAAGTAGTATATAAAGAAGGTAAAAGTAATGTTAATGCAGATGCTTTGTCTAGAAACCCAGTAGAGCTAAGTGAAGAAAATTACTGTAACGTTGTTACTCGTCAACAAGCCAAACAAGGAAATTTACAACCAAATAACTTTAAGAATAATATACCCGAATCAAAAATTGAAATGTCGAAACAAAGCTCAACATCTTCAACTGTACCAATGACCCTTAAGACACCTGAAAACACTACTACCTTACATGCCCATGAAAATCAATCAATATCTACAGGTGCAAGTGACACTGTAAAACTTGACACAAATATGACACGAACTCTCCAGCAATCTTTTAATAACGATTTAATATCAAAACCATTACTTGACCGACCAAAACGAAACAGAAAACTTGTGAATTATAAAGAAACAGAAATTGAATCAAATAACGTACTAACAAACGCTTCTGATAATAATATACTAGACAAAATATTTGATATTGATGAACCTTTAAACCAGAATAATTCAAAAATTTCTTCAATTGATAAATCCGTTAAAAATAGCTCTTTAGAAAGTTTATCCTCAATTTCACATGACAGAGAACTAAGTGTATTCCCTGAAAGTAAATGTAAAATTTTTGAAATCAAAGATCTTGCACATTTTCGTCCCGACAATATTGCTTATTTTGTAACTACAGCAGGGAAACCATGCGATATAGGTGCAGAACGTTTAATCGAATTTAATAAAATCGAGTCTAATCAACTTTATGAAAAAAGAACAATGAACGCTTTTAAAAAAGGAGCCAAATTCTTTTATTTCCCTTTGTGTATACGCGATGAAAAACCTGAAAATTCAAACGATTTAAAACGCAATATATACGCATCTTTAAATAACTTAAGGAAATTTCTAGTAGAGAAAAACATTAAACAATTTAGTATAGCAAAAAGTGAACGTATAGATAATTTAATTTGGACTGATGTTTTAAATTTAATCAAAGCTGTATTTGTAGACACACCTGTAAAAATTCTAATATGAAAGGGCACTTTAAGATATGCGATTTTAGATAAACGAGATGAAATATTTGAAGAATTGCATAACTTTCCCATCGGAGGGCATAGAGGTGTCACGAAAACATATAATCGAATCAAACAACTCTACTATTGGGAAAATCTTAAAGAAGATATTCAAAGGAGAATTCAGCAATGTCTAAATTGTCAGCTAAAGAAATTGGTAAGGTTGAAGACTAAACAACCTTTAGTTATAACCGATACTCCCGGTAATGTTTTTGACAAAGTAGCTCTAGATGTTGTAGGACCCCTACTTAAAACTAAAAATGATTATAAATACATTTTAACAATGCAGGACGAATTATCTAAATTCTGTATTGCTGCTCCTCTTAAAAATACTTTAGCTAGCACAATTGCAGATACTTTTGTAAAAAAATTTATCTGTCAGTTTGGAGCACCAAGATTAGTTTTAACTGATCAAGGTCAGAATTTTCTTAGTAAACTCATGAACAGAGTTGCTAAACGTTTTAAAATCAAAAAAATTCGTACTACAGCATTCCATCCCCAATTAAATGGATCGCTTGAAAGATTTCATCACGCTTTAGGTGAATTTCTTAAACAATATACAACCATTGATCAAGAATGGGACGAATGGTTAGAAATTGCAATCTTAAATTATAATACTTGTGTTTCAGAAAGTACGAAATATACCCCATATGAAATAGTTTATGGAAAATTAGCTCGACTCCCCTCAGGGGAACCCCTTCAGGAGAACGATTTAGTTCCTACTTATAAAGGATACATTATAGACCTAGTTACTAGACTAAATGGAATTAGAACTCTTGTTTACGACAATTTAGTTAATTCTAAACTTAAATCAAAAAAATATTATGATCGTACGATCAACCCTAGAAATTTTAAAATAGGGGATTACGTTTTCTTATTAAAGGGACCTAAACAAAATAAATTCGGATCACATTACACTGGTTCGCACAAAATTTTGGAAATATTCAACAAGGTTAATGTTCGAATAACTTGGAATAAATCTAATAAAATAGTACATATGAATCGACTTAGAATTTCTCATATAAATCAAGAAATAAAACAAAAAAATTAATGATCCTATTCTATATACATAAATTTAAACTTGTGACTAAAATTTAATATTACCTTTGTGCGTGTTACAGATGAAATTGATAATTTTCGTTTTATTCACTTTAATTGAAGCATCATTAGGACTTATTGGGTATAATTGTGGATCAAGGGAATTGAATATAACCACAATCTCACTACTAGAAGTTGGCCAATGTGACATACCAGAAACTAATTTAAACATTACGTACCCATACATTCAGCTGCTGCAGATTAGTGAGTATACGGAAACCCTGGTAAAACAATGTAAGGTTGAAATACGTAGGACGATTTATCATTGCGGTATGCATTCGCATATTTCTATAGTTAATAATGGTGTGAATGAATACATAACAGAAACAAGTAAATCTGAGTGTGAACTTGCACATAATTCCGGAATTTTAAAATTAGCAAATAATCATGTAATTAATGGGCTTAAGATTAATCAAACTGTAACACATCCAACAACGATTGCCGGATCTGTAGAATATGACGGAACATGTCAAGGTGTAAGTTATTCGGATCCCTATGGATCATGGAAAAATGTAGTAGTTCAGGCTACCGTTAAGATAACTCTCACAGAACATTTAGCTAGAGTAAAATTAGATTCAAATACAATTGTTTTAAAGTCAGGAACTACTTGTAGATTATTAGAAGAAAAATGTATAGATCAGGAAGGAGGATATACATTTTGGATCACGATTCAACCTCACGTTTGTAAATTCGACCAATACAGTATTTTGTACGAGGGTAGGGCCAATAAAATGATAGACCTTGACATGTTAAATCCTCAAACTATTTATTCAGTTAGTAAAGGAGAAATTACTTTTGCTCTAAATTCTAAATCAAGCGAACTTGTTTGCGGATATAAAATAACGAAGACCGAGCACCCCAAATTGTTTATTTTTGAAACTCAACCTGAGGAAAGTTTTGCTAAAAATACAAAAATTTCAATCTCAAATCTAGATATCTTCGCCTACGTCAATTTAAAATTTATTTACGTCGAAAAGCATATTAGGAAGCAAATGAAGCAATTGTACGTCGATATTGTAACACAAAGGTGTAATTTGGAACAACAAGTTATAAAAAACGCATTATCGTTGGCTACTCAAGCACCTGATCAATTCGCTTATGATATTATGAAAGGTCCAGGGTACATGGCATTACTTTCCGGGAAGGCAATTCACATAATCAAGTGCACACCAATGGAAGTAAAAATTCAGCAGGGAGACACTTGTTATATGGAATTACAAGTATCTGCGAATAATGAAACATATTTTCTTTCTCCGAGGACCCATATTCTTAAAACAAGAGGAACCCAGATTCAGTGTAACACCCTTCTACCGTCATACTATCTCGTCAATGAACATTGGTACAAAATTTTACCAATGGCCATCGAAGCAATTCCACCTGCAATAATTCAACCCGCTAAGGCCAACACATGGAAATATACTAACCCCGAAGATTTAGCCACCAGTGGAATTTATACGGAAAGGGAAATTGAACAGCTAAAGGATAAAATCATGTTTCCAGTAGAGAATACAGCAGTTTTAAATGATTTGGCTATGACCATGAGTGGACATCAAACCATCACAACTAACCAAAATGTTCTAAACCTTTTTAATGAAGAGGTTGTGGAAAAATTCGTGGACAACACATGGAATAAGATGTGGAATAAGTTCCTGACGTTTGGCACAGTAAGTGCTGGAGTTTTTGCAGTTTTAACCATTTTTCAATTGCTGAAATCCATAGTTAACACCTTGGTACATGGTTACACGCTACATTCAATCTACGGTTGGTCCATACACCTATCGGGGGCAGTTTGTGGATCAATAGCTCATCTCTTGGTTCATCTCGGAACCCGATCACCACCAACATCTAAGGATGTTCCATTACAGGAAGTCTCGTCCCATAAGACTTCAGAACAAACCCAAGCAACTGAGGTTCCATCATCACCACCAATTTACCATACCAACGAAGTACAACAACACAGAGGATTTTTTCACATACAGTGAGCACTTGATTGTGGAAATTTAATCTTCAGGAAAGGGAACCCACCTTAAGATCTCAATAATTACTAAGCAATAATTGAAAATTTCAAAACATATGTATATTCTGTGGTCGCTTCTCCGATATCACTTTGTTACTATCTATAAGCAACCATTTAACTATGGGGGTGTGACGTCAGAATGTAATTCTTCCTTAAATTTTTTTTTCGTCTTCTCACATTTCTTTTATCTCATTTTTCTAAATAAGATATTGTAAAATTTTCTTTAAAAACTAAAATATTGATTTTTCTCGAAAAGGAATTTTTGCCTATCTCAACTAAAGTTTTTCAAAGAGAGAAATATCAATATTTGCTTATAATAGATTTTTAAGTGCATTTAAAATAGCGAAGGCAATAAAAGAGCGCAAGGCCCTTTTTGCTCTAAATTTACGTAGACGATCCCGGCGCGAGATAATGATCGAGCGGCGGTAAAGCGGGAAAAACCCAAAATTCGCTTGTAAAACGAATTTCTCTTTTTCTTTTCATAAAAAAATCAAGTAAAGCGAATTTTGTGTTTCTCCTCAGTTTTATTAAAAATCATTTTAAATTTA
The DNA here is from genome assembly GCA_032872475.1 of Leptopilina myrica (nomen nudum). Taxonomy (NCBI): domain Eukaryota; kingdom Metazoa; phylum Arthropoda; class Insecta; order Hymenoptera; family Figitidae; genus Leptopilina; species Leptopilina myrica (nomen nudum). The sequence continues at coordinate 10,970,384 of CM065466.1, forward strand.
TTAACAAGTAATATTATTAATCTTTAAACTATTTTATTTTTATTCATTAAGAATTAAATTTTATTTTGTTTCTTTTCTTTCTCCTTTTCTTTTTTTTCTCCTCTTACTCATAAGTATCAAACAACAATTAAATGTTTAATCATTCAAATAATTGAAATCTTTTTTTTTATTATTAACAAAGGTTTAAAATTTGTTTAAACAATTGTTACTTTTCATAAATAATATTGTGCAAAATTCAAATTTATTTCATCGATCCTACTTTTTTTATGAATAATAAATTTTGACGTAAATTTAAAAAACTACTAATAACTAAATTATTAAAAAAAATCAATTATTTAATTGTTTAAATAATACACTACTTATAAATTAAATTTTAATAAAACTATTTTGAGAAGCCTAAAAATTATTGAAATTAAAAATAAATACTAATACTAAAATTAGTATTTACTAATTGCTTAACTAATAATAAAAAAATAATAATTTAACTAAAATTATTGTACTCCAATTTAATTAGTTTCAATAATTTTTAAGTTAATAATTTAGCAACTAAATTTAGTTATAATTAATTTAAGTAAACTAATTTCGAATTGTTATAAAAAACGTATTATAGAAATTATGTAAGAATTTTACTCGATTTAATGTAAAATTCCTTGATAATTTCCCAAAAAGTTAATCATTTTAAACTTTGAATTTTTTCGGAAAACCTAACGGAGTTTCCATCTTTTCGGAAAACTAGGAACTAATACCCCACTCTAAAATTTTTAAATCTGGTACGCCCACGAAAAATTCAGCAATTTTTTGAAGGACGTAACGGAGGGTCCCAATCGCAAGGGCCTCACTAATGAGTTTTTCCGCCTTTTTTCCTTCTATTCGTTAAAAACGAAATTTGGGCAGCCCATACTCCTCCACTGGAAAATTTCACCCCCAACTTGAAAATTTTTAGAGGGGACAAGGGTATTAAAATTGACACTTTGACAATTATCAACACACTCACCTCTCTTTTTTTGTTTCTTCAGTTTAACAAGTACAACTGAAAACTCTCAAACTTTTAATTTTTCCATTTCTTTCAACAAGTTTTTGACAAGTTTTTACAATATTTCAACAAGTTTTTGAACAAGTTTTTGACAAGTTTTTGACAAGTTTTGAACAAGTTTTGAACAAGTTTTGACAATATTTCAACAAGTTTTTGACAAGTTTTCGACAAGTTTTTAACAAGTTTTTGACAAGTTTTTGACCAGTTTTTAAACAAGTTCCTGACAAGTTTCCGAAGAGATTTCACTAATTTTCCAATTTGCCAAGTTTGAAGGGAAGTTATCAAGGATTTCAACGACTATACGTTCGCTGCCAATTTTATCTGCCAAACCAAAAAACTAACTGCTAAAAAGTAAGTTTAATAAACAAAGTTCTTTTTCATTGTAATCATTGTGTTCCATTTTTTTTCACACACATTCTTTTTATCTTCTTCTACTCTTTACATTTTTCGTCAGAAATAGGAACTTGTAAAACCGAGTTTCATGATGACTATATTTTTTTTTAAATAGGAAAAACGCGCGGTATTGATGTGTATAGTTGCTAACCTTAACTTATTAAGCGCGTAGACTATACATTTTCAATTCTCTTCCGTTAATTTCTTTTTCTTCATTCTTTGACACATATTTTTACAACAATTTCAAGACAATTTAATTTATTAAAAATGGATCAAATTATTCCCGAACTATTAGACTTTCTAGTCTAGGTTCAAAATATAAGTTAATATATAGTTATTAACTAAACTAAACTATGTTATATCTTCGGACAAGAAGAGGGTGCAGAATGTAGTCGTCAATTTATCTTTTATGGGCATCATTATTTAAAAAATAAAGAGGACAAAAATGGAGTTGTGTGAGTTAAATACTATATAGCAGTAATTAAGTTTTGGATAAAATAATATTAATGTCTTTTTGGTCAATTACAGGTATTTGAAATGCCGTTTTAAAATGCTGCTAAAGTGTAAAGGAACAGGGAAAATTAACACGGATCGAACTTTTGTACCCTTGTAGCTACATACGCATAATCCTAATTTTAAAACAGAAAGGATATCATCCCTAAATACCAAACTGCTGAACACAGTTGCTACGCAGAATGTGTCTTTAGCATCGGTATATGAAGAAATAAGTGATCTGTAAGTACGTATTTTTTATTATTTCATATTTTCTTACATAACTGAATTCACCCAAGTAGCACGCTGTAATATCCCTGTGACCTCTCCCGGGCGCGGCTGCCGTCTTTGATGGCATGGGTGTGCTGGGTCTGGATGCATATCCTTAGCCAGACATTACTGCCATTCTTGACGGCGTTGGTGCACCGGGGTGCTATGCCTATCCGCTGCCAGACTCGATTGTCTTTTTGGATATGTTCGGTAGACCTTGCCTTGGTGGCGGGGCTTCCCACAAAAGGGCAACCATACAGTACACTCTACACATTCATTTCTCTACACATATATGGGTTACACACAATTACATCACTTACACAGCCTGTCACACAGTCATATTACACTTCTCACAGCCATATGTTCAGGGCCCATCCTAGCCAGATGGCCTTTTAAGGCCCAATTGTCCATCGATAAGGGACAAAACACCAAGTATGAGCGATTGTAAAAAAGAGGAAGAGTACCTGCGGGGTACTCCTACGGCTAAATCCCCCACTGTTTCCGATCCTCAAGCGCTTTCGAGCGTGCAGGCGGTGGCCAGTGGCCCAAGAATGCAGGAGGGCAACAACGCGTTGGTAGTGGCACAGATCATCGTGGACACGGCGGAGAGATAAAGGAGTACGAGCAGCCTGACGATTCAAGCCAGCTGCATTTCTGTCTTTAGTAATGCTTCTGCGATTAACATTGCTAGCTGTAATAAAGAGCGAGATGAATGCGTGAGACTGCGGGAGGAAGAGGCAGCAAGCATTTTAGAAATAGAGGAAGAGGTCAGCAAGATGCAGTGGTGGTGGTCACCAAAGTGGCTGAAGGAACTACCTTCGCTAAAGTGCTGGCGAATGTTCGAAAAGAGGCTGACCTGGAGCCCAGCAAGACAAGGGTTGTGGAAGCTTTACCCACTAAAAAGGGAGACCTGCTAATTAAAATTGGGGGGTCTTCAAACAAGAAGTTGTTGTCTACGGTGCCAGCAGGAAGCAGGAAGGTGACGGTCCTTGGACCAAATAAGCAGGGTATCAAGCTCGCTATCGTTGTCACCACCCATGCTGCTTTTTATGCAAGGCAAAGTTCGGCGAAAAGGAGAACATCCAGCAAGTTGCCGGATCTGGAGGATGCAAAGTCTTCAGAACTGCCCTCGAGGAAGCAAAGAAGGCTTTGTCAAGGACAAGGAGAAAATAGGCCAGAACAAGAGCAGCTCGGGAGAGTCCGGCGAGCGACTATATGGGACCATTCATTTACGAAGTCTGAAGCCACTAGGTAGTTCCGTAGGTGGATATAAGGTTCGAAACCCAGTGGAATCAGAAGAAGTTTTTAGTAGGTATTGGTGACCATCTAAGGCAGGTATGCAAGGTTTTTTTATCCTTGCATTTTGTGCTGAGTATTTGTCAGCTACTGGTATGAGTATTTCCCAAACTCAGCTGTTTGTGAATACTACAACCACCGTTTATATTGCGAGTTGTACTCGCACTGCAATGGCGGGTTCCGTACACAAATATTACAACAATACTTTCAACATTTATAGATAATTGGTAGAATTAAAAAAAACATGTAAAAAATTTATTAAAATCATGTGGTAAAAAAGATTACTAAAAAATTAAAGTATTGTATATCTAATATTGTAAACAATAATAAGTAGAGGAACAAAATTTTCAAAATTGGTTCCTGTTTTTTTTTAATTCTACCAATTATTATTTTTGAGACTTAATTTATTCGACAAATTTTTTTTGATGCTATTGTATGTCCTTTTTCGAATTCTGAAATGCGAGAAATACATTCGAGGTAAAGTCGCTCACATGAAGTCTAAGTAAAGCCGCTCACTTATTAAATTTGTGTAGAAAGCCGAATCAGTATTAATAGTATTTGTGTTTTTTGCGATCTTAAAATTTTTAATATTAAAAATATTTAATAAAAGATAAATAATATTCATTTCCAAACAATATTATTGAATTATTGTGTAATTAGATGAATATTTAACATTTTGAATGTCCCACATTTCGCGACTTGTGGCGATTTTTTTTTCAACAGATAGCGCCGAACTATCAATATTTGTTGGCAACATTGAGCGGAACTATATCAGTCATTATTAGTAATTATTAGGTTATAACGGTTATAACAAACAACTTAAACAAATAATCAAAATTTGTCGCTGTCTTTTTCGGCTAAAAAAAATGCATAAATCTAAGTTTGCTGTCTTCGTTCAGTTTACTTTTTATCATTGTTTATTTTTAAATTTAAAATTTCGAATTCCATTTGTTATATTTTATCAGTAATAAAATCTATAACTTAGTATATCAAAAATTATAACTACATTTTAATTTTCTCTTAATAAAGTATTATTTAAATTCGCAGTTGCAATTCATAAAACCTATACTTATTATTTAATAAACCAATATTTATTGTTTATAGAACTCATAATTTATCATTAATAAATCACACTGAAGACGGAAATAAGAAGAAATTTAATATATACAAAATAAAACTGTTAGGATTACCTTAGATTCTTAAAAAAATCAAGTGATCGGGTTTACACCGAGGGGTGAGCGGATTTACCCTAAAAATATACATATATATTTATGTTTTCTGTATGCACTGTAAAGAAGAGGAAGAGAATATATAAAAAAGCGCAATAAATCAACAAATTATATCTTGTACGAAAAGTAATAAATAATGAATTATTAATATTAAATATTACCATCAATTATTTTATTATATATAATTTATAATAACATTTATAATATTACTATTATAAAATATATTAATATTCAGTAGATAAAATAATTCAAATCCATTATAATCATAATAATGCAATTCGATAATGATACAATACAAATAAAAAACTAAAAATAATAATAATAAATTTATTAATTAAAAATGTGAAAAAAGAGAAATATTTTTAAGGAAAAGTCTGAATAAGTATAATATGCTTTGACTTTGGAAAGACCGTGTTTGTTTATATTTTGGCGATTTACTCCTGTAGCATTATTAAATTTCCACGATGTAGGATTTCTCAGAAGTGGAGAACGATTTCTGCCGCCCAATAACATTTTCAAAACATTGAATAGCGTATTACCTTCTGAGACTTCTTAGAGTACAGACGTGTTATACTATTGTATATTTTGCAAGTTTTTAGCTTTTCAATTTATTCTTACGAATCCTAACTGTGTTTAGTTTAAAAAATAATAGAAGAAACAAAAATTTAGATTTCTAAGAGATGGAGTTTACCATTAAAGAGAGTGGTAAGTAAATTAATTTATATAAAAAATTAGAAGATAAAGTATTAGAAGATATACCAATAAAATTTCAACCTTATCGAATTATTTGTCTAGCACAAAATGTGTCTTTAGATTCATTTATTTATTATTTAAATTTAAAAACAGTGAATTTCGATAGTTTTGATTAAAATTATTTAAAAAGTTTTATTTTGTAGAAAAATTAATTATTTTAATAGACATTACAAAGCAAAGTTCACAATTTTGTCTATAATTTCAAGTTTTATTAAAAAGAGTGTTAATTGTTAACATTTTTATAATATTTATAAAATAATTTAATAATTAAAAATAAATTAAAACTGACCTCCGTTTCCTTCTATCAAATTCAATGCAAGTAAAGAATCAAGCCTTATATTGCACGATATCACAGGCCAACAATATTTTGTGGCCTAACCAATAGGAGCTGATTTTTATAGGATTTTGTTGGTAGATTACGAATTTAATCGTGAAAATATTGGATTGTCTCTAGTTTTTAATCAATTTACGTTTCAATACACAAAATACGCATTTTTGGCAATTTTTAAATGAATGTACAACCCTATACGTAAGACAATTTAAGTCAAAATTAGTCTCTCTGGGGTTTTTTATGATCGCTGCTTACAAATCTGCTATGAAATATAAAAATTACAAATGGCGGACCAATTTTTAAAAAAAATTTACGCCTATTATGATAAAAATGTAAAATTAAAAAAAAATTTGCAATATTGGATCAACCATTTTGAATATTAAAATCTGAATGCAGAACAGTAAGCAGCGACCATAAAACCCCCTAGAGAGACTAATTTTTATTTAAATTGACTTACATGGTCAAAAGTACTGTTGTTTTCAATATGTTTATGGAACAGCGTATGCCTCTTTGGACATTATAGGTTAAAGTGAACATAAATTAATTTTTTTGTTTTTGGATATTGAAAAGCAGTATTTATGCTTTAATTTCTCTATGCAGACAGATTTACTGTTTCGGTTTATGATTTAACACTCATTTAAAAAATGTAAGTTGCTTAAAAACTGGAGCCAATCTAATATTTTCAAGGTCAGATTCGTATTCTACGGACAAAATCCTGTAAGAATCGGCTGTAACGTTTTGGGCAATATGCAGTAGATGAAATTTTGTCGGCCTGTGTAATTATTCGACTTTTTTAACAAAAAAGAAACTAGTTTAATAAGATTTCAAAATTATTACAAAATTTTAAAGCAAATTATTACTTTTTTATAAAATTTGCAAAATTAAATTATTTAAAAAATATTTTAACTAAAATGAAATTCAACTGAAATTTTTTTCTAAATTAATTATGTTGAATAACTCTAATCAATTAAAATTCGTATATATTAAAATTGAATGAAACATTTGAGGAGACATACGACTGTTACTCTTACAAATTAAATTATTTTTAAAAAATTTTGGAGGAAATTGTTTGCTAAATTAATTGTTCTCAATCAATTTTATCAAGTTTTGAAATAAAAAACATTTTTTATTTAACAATTTATTTTAGGTGATACACCCTCTCTAAAAACCTGGTGCTTAAATGTTAATGATACCTTCTCATCGCATGAAGCGCTTATGAAGAAAGTGAAAGAATTTGAAAATGACACTAATTCTTGTTTTAAAGTGCGAGACTGTTTAACACAGGAACGAGGGGAAAAATTAAAAAAGAACCAAGGTTTTGAAAGAAAGCATTAACTATCCCTATTTGAAACTTGTATGCAAGCAGGGAGGAAGAAATAACCAAAAATCCAAATCAAAAGAGCAACGAGAAGCCAGGTGAGTATGAACTAATTGCAAAAGTGTAATTCTTTTTCTATTATTTTTTCAAATAATGCTAAGAGGCATCACAGAAACTTTTATCTTAAAAAAGAATTTTTTGAAAGAATAAATAGTAATTTTTAAAAATGAAAATGAAAATATTTATTTGTTTAAACAGTTTACATAATTAAAATGTATATCGCTTTTGTATAGAACTTTTTGCTAATTAATCAAATTTAATATGATCGGACCTTATAAATAAGTCGAAAAGTCGCATTTTTCAAGATATCCGAGGCCTATATTAAATTAAAATTGAAACATTTATAAAATTTTTTGATAGAAGGCAAATATTTTGATCATCTGTGAACTGTATAAAAATAAACAAATAAATATTTTAATTGTCAATTTTTTTCTTGAAAATAGATATTTTTATTCTTTTAGAATATACTATAACCATGGCAACAAATCGCGCGGCTATTTTCTTACTACGTTATTAAAATAAAATTAGAAATTTTAAAAATAATAAAATTTGAAAATTTTCTAATTTAAATTTTTGTTGAAAATACTAAACAATTAAATTTTGTAGAATTTGAAAATAATTGCAAAAATTCTTTTTAAAAAAATATTCGTATTACATTCAATTATGTTCAAATCTTTAAAAAAAATTCTCGTGAAAATCCTAATTATCTTTATAAATAACAAAATTATTTTCCAAAGTTCAATTATTTTCAGAATTTTTTCTAATTTTAATGATTTTCAATATCTACGATTTTAATAAAATAATATAATATTTCCAAAAACGAATTCAATTATTAAAAAAAATTAATTTTAAATTTTAGAAAATAACAATTTTGAATGAATGAATTAAATAATAAAAATTTCTGAGAAATTTTTCAATTATATTCATAAATAAAAAAATTCATCGCAGAATTTTCATTCATTTTTGGTACAATATTTTAATCAAATTCCTCGATAAATATAATTATTCATAAAAATTTCATTAAAATTTGTCAAAATAATTGAATTATTTCAAAACTTTTTGATAAAACTCTTTATGAGAATTCAATTTTAACAAACATTCAATTATTCAATAAATTATTTACTTTTTAATTTATATAATTGAATTCTTCTAGAATTTTCTAATAAAAATTGATTAAAAAATGAAATTCCGTATAATCGATTTATTATTTATGTAAATAATTGAATTATTGCAATGAATTTTATTACAATTTTTTTAAATATTCGAATTTTTAAAAATTTACTACTTTTTAAACATAATTGAGTTCTCGCCAAAGATTTTATTATGATTTTTGTAAATAATAATTTTTTTTGAAAAATTCTATGGTAATTTAAATTATAACATATTTCTTTATGTTTTGTAATAATATTCTTATAATTTGTTGAATTTCAAAAAGGTTTGAATTTGAATGTATTCAAGAATTTTAATTCCTATGGAAAAATAATAATGATTAAATATTTATTTAAAAAAGATATTCTTGATGTTTTTAAATAATTTTACAATTACTGAAATTGAATTTAGTTTCATTTCATAATCGGTCAGTGATAAAATGCAATTTATTTTGATTTTTAATACATAAAAAAGGATATAGACAAAACTTTTAAAAATTATTGATAAAGAATTCATTTAAGACAAACGACTTTTTTAGTATTTTCATTTTATACTCACATTTATATTCTTATGATTTGTGTTCAATTTTTATTCGACATTTCTGTCAAAGAAAAAAATTATAGAAATTTAGAAATAATATTTGTCAATTAGTCCTGATGCCAAAACTTGGATAATATAAAAATTATAAATTGATAATATTAAAAAAACATTTCATTGTTATTTTCAAATTTTAGGTGCTGATTGTGAATTGTTGGTGAAAGATGATACATTTGAAGGTATTTTATTCTGTTTAGTTTAATATTATTTAAATTCAAGTTCTTTTTGTATATTTAAGTCTAAGATATTTATGTCACTCAAAAAATTCTAAAGGAAAAACATTTGTAAAATCATAAAAACGATATGTTTAAAAACGATATTATATGCGCAAATCTTTCTAAATTTATAATCTTAAATTTTATAACTTAATTACTTCAGCTGCTAAAACCCATCGAAATCACGTAGATGCAAGATTACCATCAACCCAATTAACAAATGTATAACCACTTAAGTCCCAGGTAATAACTGCAGGGATTGCATCCGCAATAAAACTCGCCATTTTTTAACTTCCTGGGTTTTACCAAAAAATGCGGGTTGTTTTGGGACAAATCGGAATTCATGTAAAAACCAACATTATGTCTCTACCTAAACTCGTCTTTTTTGAAAAAAGAAAAACACTTACTGTTCGATAACTGACCTGTGCAGATCGTGCACTAGGCTTCAGAAATATGTGTCATTTAGACTTTCTGTCATCTATTTTGTCAAGTATGACTCAATTTAATATTTAAATAATAAAAATAGTTGTTAAGTAATGCAAATTACTTTACGTGTTTCATTGTGTAACAACCTTTTCACAAATTTTCATTCACTTTAAATTTCAAAAGTAATTACACACAGCATTTTGGTCCTTCGAGTCGCGGATATCTTACAATGAAAAGTGAACTTGTGAATTATTGTTCCGGAAACTGTAAGATATTGCTTGGAAAATTCTATCATATTAAATGATACTCCAAATGAAGTTATACGTATAAGTGTATACAAAATTACTAGTGATTTCAAAATTAGTGATTGGAAAAAATACTTAATGATTTCAAAATTAAGTACAAATCAAAGTGAAGGCAAAGCTGTTTTGGTAATTTCAAAACTAAAAATCAGCAAAAATTAAAACAGACTTATAAATCAATATATGTGCTTTTTGAAAATAATGAACTGTGTTTTTCAAATTAAGTACATGAACATTGTCATCAATAGTCTGACATCGAAGTAGTAAGTCTAGTGTTTACCACTGTTCCATTTCCTTCTTATATTTATACATTTTATCTCTATGCAACGAATGTCAATGTTCTGAATTAAGAGTGAGAAATTAAAATTTTAAACATGGCTTTGTCTATTAAAGAATTAAAATTGAAACGCGGTAGTATAAAGGCATCGGTGACGAAATTCGAAAATGCGCTAAAAAGAATAAACGACGCCACTGATTTATTTTCATTGGACTTAGAAGGTCGCCTCGCTAGACATAACCCATTGTAGGAAGAATTTGATAACATTCAAAAACAAATCAAAGAATTAAGCAGCTGGATCGTAGAAGGGCACGTAAATTTTTTTTGACCGAAATCAAAGCTCTCTTAGACACTCAAAATTCAACTTTTGAGTTTAAATATTTTGAATGCATATCCCTAAAGGAAAAAACATTACGCATATAAAATATTTAAAGTTAAAAGTAAAGTTTTGAGTGACCTGAAGGATTTTGATTTTAGTAAAAAAAATTAACATGCCCTTTAACGATCCAGCGGCTCAATTGCAACCTGGTGAGGTAAACAAACAAACGCATGAAACAGAACGTTTAACCTTTGAACATCAATTCTATGAAATTAGCGGTTTAGCAAAAAAATTCATTTAAAGACTTGAATTATCGTCAAGGTCCGTACAATCTTCCTCGCGTACAAATTCTGTTCGAAATCTTGAATCCCATGAAGTACCATCTCAAGGACCGATGCACTTCTCTTCACATATTCAACTTCCAAAAATTAAAACACCTGTTTTTCGTAGTTCATTTGACACATGGCTTGTATTCTATGATTCCTTTAAGTCTATGTGCCATGATAATCAGGATATTCCAAATATCGGTAAATTGATGTATTTAAGGGCATTCTTGAGAGATGAAGCAACAGAAGTCATTGCGTCGCTTGGAACAACTGCTGATAACACAGGCCAACAAAATTTTGTGGCCTAACCAATAGAAGCTGATTTTTCTAGGATTTTGTCCATAGAATACGAATTTGACCTTGAAAATATTGGATTGGCTCCAGTTTTTAATCAATTTACGTTTCATTATACAAAATATGCATTTTTGGCATTTTTTGAATGATTGTACAACAATACACAGAAACAGTAAATTTGTCCGCATAACACCAATTGAAAGCTTAAACACTGCTCTTGAATATCCAAAAACAAAAAATGTAATTTATGTACACTTTAACCTATAATGACCAAAAAAACATAGGCTGTTCCATAAACGTATTAAAATTAATATTACTTTTGACCATGTAAGGTAATTCAAGTAAAAATTAGTGTCTCTGGCGTTTTTATAATCGCTAGTTACAAATCTGCTATGAAATATAAAAATTACAAGTGGCGGACCAAATTTTTAAATATAATTTACGCCTTTTATGATAAAAATTTAAAATTTAAAATAAATTCTGCCATATTGGATTCGCCATTTTGAATATTAAAATCTAAATACAGATCAGTAAGCAGCGACCATAAAAACCCCTAGAGAGACTAATTGTTATTTAAATTACCTTACATGGTCAAAAGTACTGTTGTTTTCAATATGCTTGTGGAACAGCGAATGTCTCTTTTGACATTACAGGTTAAAGTGTACATAAATTACATTTTTTGTTTTTGGATATTGAAGAGCAGTGTTTAAACTTTCATTTTGTGCTATGCGGACAGATTTACTGATTCGGTGTATTGTTGTACATTCATTAAAAAAATGCTAAAAATGCATATTTTGTATATTGAAACGTAAATTGATTAAAAACTAGAGCCAATCCAATATTTTCAAGGTCAGATTTGTATTCTACGGACAAAATCCTGTAAGAATCGGCAGTAATATTTTAGGCAACATGCAGTTGATTAAAATTTGTCGGCCTGTGTAATTATTTGATTGCTTGGGAGCTTTTAAAAATAGTTATGATAATCGTAAATTCATTTTAGAAAATCATATCAAAACTTTAGTTGAACTCCCTGTACTTTCAAAAGAATTTACAGCACGCACATTGTTAGATAATGTACAAAAACACTTTAGAGCATTAAAGGCACTTAAACAACCTGTTGATCATTGGGATAGTTTACTTGTTTATTTGATCAAACAAAAAAAATCAAACAAAAAAAATTATAAAAAACGTAATTTTAAAAATTTCTTTAATATAATTTTTTGAAAACGTAATTAAAAACCATAGGCATTGACACATTTTTGCGGCTAGTGAGCTCTTGGATATTTCTCTAGAAGATGCAGAATTATGCCTAACGAGGTGGACTCAAGAATATTACATGCAACATCGCAGAGGCTATAAGAGTCGCATTATTTTGTAATTGACACAAAACGGAGTTCAAAATACCCGGTTTTTCCCGGTCAATTTGATTTCCCCGTTATTATATGGTTTTTCTGATTAGTAGAGACCTTGGATTTCGTACTTTCTAGTAAAGAAACAAAATAAAGAAATTAAAATTTTTTACTACTTATTTTTTTATCCTTAAAATTATTCAATTATTTTAAAAAAATCACGATTAAAAAAAATTAAAAAAATAGTTCCAGAACATTCATTTATCCATAAATATTAAAATTTTCACATCAATTTAAATATTTTTTTTAACTTTAATAAAATTTTGAAAATAATTTAATTATTTTCATAAGTAAGAAAACTCATCTCAGGATTTTAATTATTTTTAATAAAATATTAAATACATTTTTAGAAAAATGCAATTATTCTTTAAAATTTTATTAAAATTCTTCTAAAGCATTCAATTATTTAAAATTTTAATTTCAAAAGATTTTAAAATGTAAATCTTAGAACATTTTTTTTTGTAGTCGGAAGTGGAAAATCTGCGAATTCAGATACCTGAGTAATGAATTCCCAGGTTATGTGAGGATGACCGCTCTTGTTCTGGTCGACCCACTAAAAACCACTCCCGTCTTAGTCTAGGACATCTATTCCACTTGCGAAACTACCTATTGGTTTTACTTCAGCGCCGCAATACACACATTTTGCCTCCTCTCTGATCTTAAATCTGTGAAGGTTCTGTCCGAAGCAGCCGTGACCAGTCATTGCTTGCGTAAGGTAGTAGCCAATCTCTTCGTGCTTTCTTTCCAACCAGGTGGTGAAGTGGGGAATCATGCGTAAAGGGCCAGTTCCATGTGAGCGTGAAAACGGAAAACGTTTAGCCAATAACAACTTCCGATTCAATGGAAATAATTCTAAAAGAAAATTCTTATTGGTTGAACGTTTTCTGTTTCACGCTGACATGGGACGGCACCTTTAGTCCACCTTCCTTTGGATTCCCTATCCCATCTTGCCTGCCAACTATCGACAAGTCTGATTCTTGCCGCTGTTGGCGGTGTACAGTAGGATTCATGAATGCCTTCTTAGTTTGAACGTGTCGCACTCATATGTTTCCATGGGATCGATCAGGTTTCGATCGAGGTTTGATTAGGAGGCAAATTTCGCTAGAAATTGTTGAAATATGATTTAAAAAAATGATAAATAATGTAAAATTAGCCACTTTTCAGTTTATTTCTGCAAGAATTAAATAAAACTTCATTTAATAAGTGATTAATGTACATGTATTACTTAATAAATAAAGTTTAATTTTATTAAATTCTTGCAGAAATAAACTGAAAAGTGGCTGATTTTACATTATTTATCATTTTTTCATTATATTTTACCAATTTCTAGCGAAATTTGCCTTCTAATCAAACCTCGATCGAAACCTGATCAAAGTCCGAAGTCGCTCAGACTTTGGTGAACCAAATTCACCAGGGGAAATTTAGGTATATTCAAAAAGCTTTAATTACAATAAATTGTTTAAAATATCAATTTTATTCATAATTTTTAAATTAAATGAAATTCAAAACTTGAATATTTTTTGTAAATAAATATTTAAATACTTATTCATTTTTCTACACGAATGAAAATATTTAAATTGACTGTAATGTGAAATTTTTTTGAACTTAAAATTATAACCATTATTATAACATTTTGAAATTAATTTAAATGTTCTAAGATATACATTTTAAAATGTTTTAAAATTAAAATTTTAAATAGGGGAGTGCTGTCAGGGTTGAACATAGTTTTGAATTTTCTTCATAACTTCTTCTGCAGTGCAAATTTTACGTTTTCGCGCATATTGTTGGAAAGATCAACTCAAATGCAATGTTTTTGCTGCACATTACAAAAAAATTTGGCCAAAAGTTTCAAAGATATAAGCAATTTAAAAAAAAATGTTGTAAGAGTTGAACATGGGTGTTAGGGTTGAGCCACTGTAGAAAATCAATGAAATATTTAGCTAAATGGTTGAAAATGTCCTTCAAATGATAGAATGACACTTGAAAATGAGAAAAGAAACCATGAAATTAAAATAAAATCCCATATTGTGCATATTTGCACAAGATTAGATATTTTATTTCTTAAGAATGAAATAAAAAATTTTCAAATTAAAACAATAAAAAAAGATTATCGAAAAAATTGTTTTGCTCTTTTTTCGTTATAAATAAAGTTTTTGACACCTCCTTAAGTCAAAAAATGAATTTCTGTTGCAAGTACGCTTCGTAATTGCAATATTTTGGGCGGTTCAACCCTTACGACACCGCCTGGCTCAACGCTAACTCACGCGTCGTTTTGCGACATACCACACAGAACACAAACGCGTCACACAAAACCCTAAATTTCTTTACATATTTTCGTATAACATCTTAATAAACCATTTCAATAAATTGACTTTGTCTTTGGCATATTTCTTCTACATTTACTTCTATTTTTTGACACCACAAAAAAGTTTCTTTTTGAGCGTATAACAATGACTCGCAAAAAACAAAAGTATACGTTCGTATACTTGACTGAAACTCATTGTGAAAAGTTGACTGGCATTAGTAGCAAGAATTTAAGTACAAAAACAGATGGCGCTAGTGTGATAAAACAAAATAAACGCGATGGTTCAACTCTAACACCTGTCCAACCCTAACAGCACTCCCCTAATTGAATGCTTTAGAAGAGTTTTAATAAAATTTTTAAGAAATTTTTTTTAAATTGTTTTTGTTGATAATTAAAAAAAATTCTGAAAAATGAAGTGCAGAATAAAATTTTTGTGATTTTAGTTTTAATAAATTGAGCTTTTTCTTCTTTTCTATAGGTAAAAAGACGCATTTTAATGGAAGAATTGGTGCAGTTAGTAGAAAGTAAAGAGTCATCCCTTCCTGATAGTGAGCAGGATTTACTTGAAGAAAATGAAACCTCACTGCCAGAAGAACAAGTTTCGCTTCTGGAAAATGAGACTTTACTTCTCGAAAAACAAGTTTCGCTTCCGGAAGATCAGGTGTCACTTTCGGAAATTTATAAAAGCCAGTCATGCATTTTATTTGATGAGTGTTGCGATGTTATTAATGTCTCCTCTGTAGATGCAAACTACAACATCTTGCATTCAGAAAAAATGATGAAATAGAATCAATGGAAAATTCGAGAAATAATTGTAAGATGCCCCCGTCGCAAAAAATTCGTGGAAGACCGAAGCTGTTGCGTCGCAAGAAAACTACAATGATTTTAGATTGTCAAGGTTAAAGAAATTTAGAAAATATAAGTTTGTTAAAAGATAAGATCTACCATTAAAAAAGGAAAAAACTTTAGAAAACGACCAGAAATATATATTGTCGTCTCAATTCATTGAAAAGTAGGGAAATTTTATTGTTTAATGACTATAAGCCGAAACAGTCCCAACATGAGGCACACATCTGCACATTTATGGCAAAATTGAACCGTAGGTAGGATTAGGCTTAATTGCTGTACAAATTGTTAGTTGAGTTTTTATACTTACAAACCCATCCCACACTTGTATGCCCTTTTTTTACCTTCAAAATTTTGAGTTCAACGTTGCCAAATATACCATCAAAAATGCGATATTGTCAAATGTACCTTTTTTGAAAACTCATTACCTGTCTTAGATCTTCAAGTCAGTCTAGCTAGGATAACCGGAGCGTCATTATTACCTCCAACCATCGCGCTGAGAAATCGTCAATGTAACAATTCTTAAATACAAATAAATGGTGTTAAAATAAATTAAAAAATAATTTCACCTCTCTATATTTTATTTCAAAGACCTTCGCTTAAACGCTAGGGCAAAACAGAAGCATTCTGCGACAACGACGCCAGTTGGCGATTCAAACAGCTAAACGAGCGCATCTGGTGGCCAACTTGGAACTGCCGCTGGCGTGACTCTGTGTATTACAATACGGTGAACTCCATGAGTTTTGACAGTTCGCTTAAATTGTTTGTACAAAAAGTTTAAAAGTAATTTCATAAGTGTGAATAAAAATTGAAATTTATAATGATAGATGAAACTAAATATGCACCTTCACAACAAAAGAGAAACTAAAAACGACACAATTTCTGCGTTTCTCAGTGCTCTACATTCAAAAATAATAAAAACCATCTTCACAGAATACAACTTAATATTTGAAGACGCAAACAATTGAATTTATCAATAAAAACAGGGCCAAGTGAATGATAATATTATTTTTACAGCAATTCTTTCAAACCTTTATGATTATATCACGAGTCTTAAGTTTATACTCAAAGTTTCAGGTTATGTCTCTTTACAAGATATATATATATATATATATTTTTTTTTAATTTCATATTCGTACAGGTGTACAGGGTTTGAGGTCCAAAACGCATAGTTTACCGTATTGTAATACAAAGAGTCACACCAGCGGCAGTCGGTCACCAGATGCGCTAGTTTAGATGTTTGAATCGCCAATAGGACATCCAAGGAGACAAAAGTTTGCTAATGTAAAGCACAATGTTATCCCCTTTAAAAAGCAAATTCTAGAAAGTAAAGTAGAAAAAATTTTAAAATGGTTGGTGTCTGATTCAATTGTAAAAAAATCTTTATTAGCATATAAAATAAAATAAGAAGACGTAGAAACAAGGCCAGAGAAAATCAGTTCAGAAATTTTAGACGAAGAAATAAATTTCGAACTAATTGAAAAATATTTTTAAGAAGATGCGTGGATGGTGGTAAATAACGTACTTAAAATAAAAAACGACAATAATGTTTGGTACTGTAAAAACTGTAATGTAGATTCTTGTTTACAGTGGTTCCACCGGATGTGTGTTAATTTAAATAAATCTCTAAAAAGGAACTGGTATTGTAAAGAATGTAGAGATGTTAATAAAAAAATTGACGGAATTCCTTAGATTTAATTCTTTAAAATTAGATATTTAAACCCCACATTTTTAAATTCGCAGATTTTATCATTACTTTAATTCCTGTTAGCTTAAACAATTTGTCTAGACGCAAATTTCTAAAGCATAATAACCTCTTAACCAGATTTCACATTAGTTTTGTTCGCACACAAGAGAGGTGCGTGTGATTTTAACATACTGATATTTGAATCACGGAAATCTATTACAAATTATAGGTTAAGTATGTTAAATGAGAAATTTAAAAATGAGGAACACTTAACCTATAATTTGTAATAGATTTCCGTGATTCAAATATCAGTATGTTAAAATCACACGCAACTCTCTTGTGTGCGAACAAAACTAATGTGAAATCTAGTTAAGAGGTTATTATGCTTTAGAAATTTGCGTCTAGACAAATTGTTTAAGCTAACAGGAATTAAAGTAATGATAAAATCTGCGAATTTAAAAATGTGGGGTTTAAATATATAATTAAGGTAAAATCAGCATTTGGTTTCTCAAAACTTGATAGAAATTCTTAAACATAACCAAATTTCTAACATACCGAAATCATTTCTTTCAGTGTAGTCCCGTCATGAAATAATAATGAGACTTAACTTGTTGTAAGAAGTGTCCCTACTTTAGGGAACATGATGACGAAAAATTTAGAGCGTAGCAGGGTGGCGTTCCTTGTGGGAAATATAAAAGTGAATATTTTCTAACCTCGCGTCGTCTGCTTTTGTTGTTTTGTTATGGCCAACCACAAGTCCACAACACGATGCTTTTAAAATTTATTTGAATTTGTTTTCAAAATTATATTTAATAAACAAAGCAAATTATTTACTTTGAAAATAATTTTAAATACTTTTGTGTTTTGTATATAACATTCATGTTATTCAAAAACGAAAATTTATAAGTTTTGAAACGTTTGGTGAACAGTTAAATATGATAACGTTTTTGAAGGAAAAATCTAAAAATAATTTATATTTCGTAGTTAATGTCACAAATTAGCAACTTGTCACTTAGGAGACAAATTTAATCTTCTGTGAATTTAAGAAACATTTATAAAAATTTCTAGTATTCAAGAAGTAATTAATAATCTTTTAGAGACTATGGAAAAATTATAATTGTGAAATTAGAAATAAGTAATATATTTTAATTAGACAACAAACATATTATATCAACTATAGTTTATGTTTTATATATATGAGCGATTCCACGTCAAGTGATCAAGGGGTCTTTTTGTGTAATGCTTATTTCAATAATTTTTTACTCTTAAACAATTAAACATACAAATTTGACAAAGTACATTTTGGAAAGGTTTTTTCATGCTCTTTCGATTGGAAATAAGCATTTTGAAAGAAAAAATTTTTTTGACCCAAAAAAATCAAAATTAAAAATAAATTTCAATTTTTGAGGGAGATGGATACGATTTTTTTTTTTTTTTTAAACGAAAGCTGAGGTTTTTTCCTAAAAGGACATATAAATGATAAAGTGGGACTAGAATGTTTAAACATTGAAAAAAAGAGTTTTCTACTCGCCGGAGCGCTCTAAACCCGGTTTTTAACTCCGTTTTGGAGAAAATTCTTTTTTTCAATGTTTAAACATTCTAGTCCCACTTTATCATTTATATGTCCTTTTAGGAAAAAACCTCAGCATTCGTTTAAAAAAAAAAAATCGTATCCATCACTCTCAAAAATTGAAATTTATTTTTAATTTTGATTTTTTTGGGTCAAAAAATTTTTTTTTTAAAATGCTTATTTCCAATCGAAAGAGGATGAAAAAACCTTTCCAAAATGTACTTTGTCAAATTTGTATGTTTAATTGTTTAAGAGTAAAAAATTATTGAAATAAGCATTGTACTGAAAAACCCAAAAATTTAACCCCCTCCCCCTCGGAAAATATTGGACTAGGTAAAAAAATATTTTCACGAAAAATTACTATCTGTGAGTACTACAAAAGCCCCAAATTTTGCTACGATTGGAGAAAAATTTTTCTCCACCTTGATCACTTATTATATATATATATATATATATATAACACATTAATTAATTATATAACTTATTAAATATATTTAATTGTATTATATTATATTGTATATATTCATATTTTTTAATTTTGTATAATATACGTAACTTTTATCGTATTCCCTAAAGTGGGGACATATTTTGCTCAGAACGCGCATAGAGTGAGGTCTTTTTATTCTGCCGCCCAATTTAAGAAGACACATAAGCGCCAATGTCGCTTAGGGCCAAATTCGTATAGTATAAACATGAGAATAAACACCTAAGCGACATTGGCGCTTATGTGTCTTCTTACATAGTACGGCAGTATTATTACTTCATGAGTCCCGTGCACAAATTAAAATGTGGGCCTGATAGGGTACTGGACAGTTTTCACGTTTTTTGGTGTGGTTCTGTGCAGAGAAACTGACCAGTGCCCTCGTCAGTTTTCTTTTAAATTGGCCTATTTGCTACAGTTGCATATTGTTTAATAATCAGACTTGGATAAAAATGAAAGAATATTTTTAATGACACTCATCAATATAATGAGGTCTTGAACATAATTTACACACTAAAAAAAAGTCTTATTTTCAGCCTCATTTTGAGGCTGAATTTAAGGTGTAAACGGAGTCAGCCTCTTAAACAAGGACAGACTTGTGTGAAAGTCATGGGCTGAATTTCAGGGAGTCAGACTTTTTTTTCCTGTGTACATAAAATACAAAGTATAATTTAATATCAACAACCACAATATTTCTAAATTTGGCTTAAAATTTTTTTATTCCACTATACTCTCAGTAAACAATTATTTAAACTTACAAATATTTAATAATAATGTTATTATTTAAAAAAAATTTATTTATTGTGTATAAATGAATTTCATTGCACAGGAAAAAACCGAACTCAAAATGAGTCGCATATGAGACTCATTTTGAACTGCAACATAAATGATACCCCTTCGACTTATTCTGAGTTTCTAGGGAAAAGACTCAAAATGAGTCTAAAGGGGTATCATTTTGTGTTTACGATAAAATTACAATCTCATTGAAAAAACTAAGAATAATTAATAAAAATAGGAATTTAAATAATTGTTTATAATTAATATACACGTTGCACTTGTCAAAACATTAATGCTTATAGTCGATTTGTTGCATTTAAAAGAAATGAAGAAAAATTTTAGGTTAGACACACATGTGAATTGACTGACAGGGATGGACAACCATGTAACACAAAACATTCGAAACACAAAAAAGTAACTAGAACATTGTCATTTTACTCATTTCGAGTCGATTGAAGTTGCCGATTATTATAATTATAATTTTAATCATTCAATTCCCTATTACTCTGGAAATAATAAAATATAACAGATATGCGCTGAAATAGTACAAGTTTTACAATAAAAATAGAAAAAGTTATTTTATTCTTTTTCAAATATAATTTTTAAACATTTACTGTATAAAACTTATATTTAATTAAGTTAAAAGCGAGTGTTCGCATGTTACTATATCAAGTTTTGACATAAGACAAAGATCAACTAGGGTCGAATAGGCAATGACACCTCATGAACATCTATAGGGCAGAGAGAGATACATTAAGTTATATCAGTAAATCAAGCGTTTAAGGGGTTGGTGATGAGGGTATCGTTGGACACAGGATGGTTGAACCGTAAGTTCATAAACTCTGCCTCAATATCTGAGATTTCCGTTTTTATTTTCGATATTTACAATATTAAAATTAAGCACTTATTACTTAATCATCACAATGTTGAGAACACTTTTTCATCTTTTTTAACATATTATATCAAATAAAATTTATTCCCACAAAACTGACTTTCCTAACTATGACTTTCCTTCTGAAGGATGCTTTGTTAATATTTGCTTTAAAACCATAATCTTAAAACATATATTTTAGTTAAAATCATCTACTTTATATTCCTAAAAGGTTTATATCTAAATTACTTATAGCAAAGTTTGCAAGTTATTCTACTTAGACTAAAAATACATCTCTAAATAATAATTTGAATCATTAAATTTATAAATTTTGAATCATTTGTATCTACAATGCAGACAAAATAACTTGCTAACAATACAGGTAGAAAATAACGATTACGTAACAAGCGATAAGAAGAGAAACAAGAGTGTAAACCACGTTGAACCACTGAATATATAGATCGTAAACTATCACCACGTCACACACAAACTGCCGCAGCGCGCATAATGGTAGGAAACAATGAATGCCATAATCGGAAACAGTGTCGGTTTGTTATCTGCCATTTACACTCCATTTAACTTCAAACAGTGAATCAGATGGCGTGCTGCGCATTTGCGTATTTTAAATACAAGTAGACTTTACTTATAACCAAATCCACCCTTTAAATAAGAGGCATAACATAGGGTTAAATGCTTTCCATCAGGATGCCTAATGCTCATCGAAATTATATAATTTATTAACACCATATTTTTACTATTTTCTAGAAGGAAGTTTAAATAATGCTAACTCTATATATTCCCAAATTCATTGAGTAATAAACATATACATTGTTTTTCTGAAATTGGTATGTTATATACATTTTAAAAAAGAGTATTGGTACAGCCACTAAATTTCAAATTGGCACACGGAGAAACTTTAGCTTGGAAAATTAAATATTATAATACTGCATTTTACAAAAAGCGTATAGCAAACGAGGATATAACGGTATTTTTGTAAAGATTCCTATTTAAATAGTATACTGAGTTAGTTCCCTTAACATCGAAAAAAATAATATAATAATTAGAGATTTTTCTTTTAAAACAGTAGCAAATTTCAATATAAAAATAGAAAACTGAAGTTGGTAAATCGTTTAAAAGCGAGTTTCATAAATATATCATTAATTAAAAAAGAAATATGAAACTTACAAAAACTATGGTAAATATCCATCTCGTGAAAAAATGAAATTACTATAGTTTTTTGGGAATACACTCCAACGCCGGTAGAGTGGACACCGATTTAGCGAACTTTTTGGGCTGTATTAAGATTTTCATTGTCCTGCCTCGTTAAAGGTTTTGTTAAGGTATTGTTCACTTTGACAGACGGCTTTCCCAGACAATCCGCTAAACCGACGTTGGAGTGTACTGATATATAAAATGAAATGCCATGCGCAGCAATAGCGAAAAAAAGATGAAGTCACAATTAACACTAGTCAACTTTGCCACAGTCGGTACTGAATGTTCCACTTGCATTTCTAAGTATCACAGTAAATATATTATATGTATACTTACACATATTAAATACATTACACTGGGTAACAAAAAAATGGTCATGTTGTGTTTATTTCAAAATTTTTGTGTTTATTGAAAGTTTGGGTGTCAGTAAACAAGAAAATAGCAAACAAAATTTTTTTAATTTATTCAAAACCCTTAAAATAGGGGGTTGAATTGTTAAAAACCGGTGTTTTTTGCACTTTTTGAAGTCCTGTAAAAAGAAAATGGGAAGACATAAAAAGTTCTAATATAGTTTAAAAGAAAGCTCAAACCTTTCTCTTTCAGAACCAAAACTGAAAAGTAATGTAAAAATTGCAAGGGACGTTTATGTACCGAGTACCCCCCCCCCCCTAATGATTCATACGCCATGGTAAAAATGACTGGGAATCTAAGCATTAATGCATATCAATTTTTCATCATCGGATTGACTTCAAATTTGTTACTCGGGGGTTTTTGGGGTCGCTGATTACGAATCCGAAGTCAGCTTTCAAAAATTCAAAATGGCGGCTTTAACATGGCGGATAAAATGTTAAAAATCGTTCGGATTCGCATGAGACTTGGTACTTGAGGTTTTTGTTGAAGCCGCCATTTTGAATTTTTGAAAGCTGACTTCGGATTCGTAATCAGCGACCCCAAAAACCCCCGAGTAACAAATTTGAAACCAATCCGATGATTTACATTCCAGTTGATATTCCATAAAAAATAGAAACTGTCATTTTTAGAATTCAATTTTGAATTTTCAAAAACTATTTAGTTTCAAAATCTTTTATATTAACATTTTAGGTTAAGAATAATTCTTATTTACTTCCACGTGATAAAATCTAATCGTTCATATTTATCAACAATCGTGGACGATTGGTAAAGTTCGACTAATAGCGTATGCTCTTGAGAAATGAAATTCCTATTTTCAATGGGCATCTTCTCAACAGTCAATTTTAGATTATACAATAGTTAACTTCAAGATGAGCAATCTTTTTAGCTCTTCTGCTTCTTTCCAATAAATTGTAATAGATGTAAAATTTGAACTTTTACTTTTCAATAATTATTATTGTCAAGTTCTTTTTGTGAATTTCTCTTTTTCCTAATTTACAAATCATATAGATTTTAATAATCATTCTGAAACTCACTATTGTAATTACTAAAAGTATACTATCATTTTAAATGGTATTGATAAATGTATTATAATATTTAATTTTTTAAACTAAAGTGTCTCTATGCAACTTGAACCATAAACTCGTAATATAAGCATCTCACACAACAGTTAGAAAGTATTAGGTATATAAAATAGAAACATATTAATATATGTTATAAAATAATGAAATAAGTTCGTTTTTAGAAAGATGAACTTAGAAAGTAAACGCATTTACTCCAACAACACATATGCTTCGAAAAATTGTTTTAAAATAAAATACAGGATTCGATTTTTCTCTATATTTAGAATGGATAATTAGTAGACAAAGGATTAAGTACCAGACACTTATGCAACGATGTCAAAATAAATATACATTGGATATTCACCCGATAGACTCACAAAATTATTGAAATCTTCCCGCATTCGTGAACACATGTGCGCGTTGTGCTTGGAAATCAGTTCCAACCGAGCTGTATAGGACGAGCAAACATCACTTCTACTCGTATCGAAGTTACTCCTGCCCGTACAGATAAAGGCTGAACTCCTCAGGTTTATTCGTAGGAGCATTCGCTTTAAATACTTCGTTGTGATCAGCATCGATTAGATTAGATTTGATTGTTTTGAAGAACTAACTAAGGAGTTTGGCTTGCGCTATAACTTGAAACGCAAGGGTGAAGGCGTTAGGCGCACACCTAAGTGTTTTTATCATGGAGGGAGATTAAAATAGAGGCAACTCTGCCCAAAAACAAAAGCTCAATGATGGCGTAGAACCCATCCCTACCAAAAACCAATTTGGTGCCTTAGAAGACTTGGGGCGATAGTCTCTGCAGCATGGAAGAGGACCTGGAAGATAATGCCAATACTGATGTTCATGAAACAAATAATATCACAAAAAAATAAATTGCCCCCTATTTGTATCACGAAAAAAATTAATAATTATTCCGAGTGTGTCAGTGCAATAAAAAAGCCTGTAAAAAGTGAAAATACACATATCGCATATGCGGATAAGGAAGTGAAAGTGTTTACTCATAATCTGGAGGATTATGAGGCCCTCTATGGCTGCATTAAAAAGTGACAAGGTTACCATTTACACCTACTGCCCTAAATGGCTTAGGCCAAAACACCTTATACTAAAAGGACTTCCAAATCTGGACACTGAAGACATCACTCAAGAGCTAGTAAAACATAGTGTAGATGTGAAAAAAGTAGAAACATCTTTTGTTCTGCATGAACAAACCCAGATGTGTAAAGTGCAATAAGTATCATCTTACTAAAGACTGTGAAAAAGTGAAAGAGGATGCAGCCATCTGTGTAAATTGTGGTGGCCCTCATCCAGCCAACTTCACTGGATGCTCAGAATATCTGAAACATCTAGACAGGATCCAAAATCGTAGAAGTACTCTACATAGGAATACGAGGACGGGGCCGAAGCCCTCTGAACCCAGAGTAGCTGCACCCAGCAACACGCTGAGGGAATTCTCTCGTCTGAGGAAACATGAGGAGAGGATACCCAAGACTGAAACATCAAAGTACGCTTGGTTTGGTGATAACAGAAGGAGCGAGACACAGACTAGTCAACAGATGAGCGGAGCTGCTGACTATCAAGAACTTCTTTAAGAAGTTAAGAAAAAACATCAATTGTGCGATGTAAGTAAAATGCTACGACTGGTTAAAATCTTAAATAATAATTTAGTAAATTGTAAAGATGATATATCCAGGCTACAAGTATTTATTGAAGTTGTTAATGGTCAATATTAATCATAATCGCATACAAAATTTAGTAATTAGCCTTTTTAATATAACTAAAATAAATAATAAACTAAACAAACTTAAAGAATACATGCTCGCTCATCATGTAGACATTATGCTCCTAAACAAAACTAAAATTTAAATTAAACGTAAAATTAAAGTACCTGGATATATCACCTATAGAAAGGACAGAAATAATTAAGGTAGTGGAGGTGGTGTCATGATACTTATAAAAGAACTAGCTGTCTTACCCGTCTTCGACGGGTTCTAGTTTCTGCTAATACATTTGATGAGGTGTCTACCTACCGGGAATTAAATTTTACTGGGAAAACTAATAATTAGTAATCATTAATTATTTCGTTAGAAAAATATAATTTTTCTATCAAATTTGTTATTCAGGAACAGTATTTGTCAATTTTTAGTACTTTATGTGTTTGTAGTACTGCAATTAATGTATTAAAATTTTATCCTAAATTTACACCAGCATTTGGAGTCAAAGTTGAATCTAATTATAAATAATTGTGTTGCAATTAAACTCTACATTACGATTGCTAAAACCTTAATAAAATCTATATGTTAAAGCTAAAAGTGGGACCCAAATTTTGACTCGTGTCTGTTGTCATAAATATTGCATCAATAAAAATTAAAGTATAAAGCAGTTTTTAGAAACAAATTACTATAATAGAACTTTTTTAATTTGGTAAGAAAATTACCGATTTTTCCTGGTCAAATTAAATTTCCGGCTATTAATCGTAGGAATCAAATTAAAGCCTGAACCCTGTACTTAAAGAAAATAAAGCAATATTGCTGACAACAAACTAAATTAGCCATAAAATTATTTTTTTTAACAGTTAAGCATAAAATTGACTGACACTGTCCGTAAATTAAACTATTTTGAAAAATAATTGGATTCGCTTAAAATTCGTTACTGAGGGGCTTTTGGGGTTGCCGATGACAAATACGTTGTCAAATTAAAAAAAATTTAAATGTCGGATCTAATATGGCGGACTTATTTTTTTAAATTGATCAAATTCACTTAAAACTTGATACTTAGAGGTTTATGCGGTCGTTGATTATGAATCGAACTACAGATTTTTTAAAATTATATTTGTAATTAAAGACCCCAAAAACCCTAAAGTAATAAATTCTAAGCGAATCAAATCATTTTTCAAAATAGTTTAATTTACAGACAGAGTCAGTCAATTTTTATGCTTAACAACTGTTAAAAAAATAATTTTTTATGGCTAATTTAGTTTGTTGTCAGCAATATCGCTTTATTTTCTTAAAGTACAGGGTTCAGGCTTTAATTTGATTCCTACGACAAGTCTCTAGCACGTCAGATTTACCCGATAGAAATTTTCAAAAAAAGCGAAAAACATGATTTTTGGAAATTTACCCCCACTTTTCTCAAAATAATGACGTGATGGGAGATTTTCGTTGCCAGATTCGGATTCAGCGCACCAATATGTCGGACAAGATTTTTTTAATTAATCAGATTTAATTGAAAACATGTAAAAACATATTGGAATTGACTCAAGCTAAAACATAGTCTTAGGATATTCTTTAATCCAAATATTAGGTAAAATAAATAAATCAATTGAATTAATTTATTAATATTAATTATAATAATAATTTATAACCAATAATTAAATTGAATTAAAAACTGAATTTTACTATAATTTTTAATAGTTAACGGAAAAAAATTTAGTTTTACACTTCTTATTGTTTATGTATATTGTCAATATATAATAAATAATTAAATAAGTATTGTCAATATATGTACTCTGAGTATAATACACACTAAGTCCCTAGTGTTCTTTATATTTAAAAAAAGTTTGAAGTCGTTAAGATAAATTGTAGAGCAAAAGTTTTAAGTAAAAAGTTTCGAGATAAATGTTCCAGTCCAGAAGTTCGAAAATCCAAAAGGTCAAAAATAAAAATGAACAAAAAGACAAAAGTTCCAAATTAAAAAGAAGTTTTAGAACCTTTGATCTTCACAAAATAGAACTTTTGGATCTTGCAATCTTTAAAAAATAAAATCTTTGGGCCTTTTTTTATTGGCAGTTTTGTTTTGTAACATTTGTCTTCCAAACGTTTAAACAATCTATAATTGCTACACGGAGAGAAATATCATACTAATTGAGCATGGGCAGCCGAACCGAATAACGCACAGACACAACTACGCGTAATTTGCTTGGAATTCATGCCAAAATCGCATGGGCCCATACGATTTTCACAACATCTATTGCAACTTTCGCATACTGAGTCTATGGAAAAATAGAGTGAGAAAGTCCATGCAATAATCGATTGGAATTTTTCTCCGTGTAAGTTTTAACAACTTTGAATCAGTATAGATAAGAGCATATAAATTTGTCAGATTTTATTGGTATTACTTAGTATTAAGTCAATAAATTAAATAACACATTAAGTTAAATTTTTACAACTATTCTTTAAAATTATTTAAACAAATAATTGTTATTCATTTACTTTTGCTTCCTCATACTGAGGAAGTATTGTAATACCAAAATTTTTCAGGATCGATTTTTTAACATATCTTTATGTTATTTGACCTCAGGAGTTCAAAAATGACATTTTTACAAAATGTCATTCCGTATGTGTGTGTGTGTGTGTAAACATCACATTTTCATAAATATCTCCAAATTATAAAGAGCTTTTGGGCTGAATTTTTTTAAAATTGTAGGTCTCATCTGCGGACATAAAATGAGAGTACTTTGAGATAGATTAATAAAGTTTAACTATTTATTTTTTTGATTTTTAATTTTTCAAAAAAACGTTTTTTGCCCATAACTTTAAAAAAATGTTAGGACACCTATAAATGTTTTTCTCTAATTTTTTAGAGTTTTTTTAGACGCATCTTTTGAGCCCAGAATAAACATTTTTCGTTCATATTCACCGGAGATATTAAACTTTTAAAAATCAAAAATTTTATAAAATAAGACTTTTTTGAGAATTTTGTTGAAAAATGTAGAAATAACATTAAAACCATAGTTACCAACTTGTAGAGCATTAAAAAACGCTTAGACTGACCTATTTTTTAAGCTAATTCGATTAGAAATAAAGAAGTTATTAATATTTTAAAAAACAGAAATTGTGAAAAAAAAATTTTTCATGTGAAAGTATTAAATAAACAGAAAAAAATATTACAGCACTTAAGAATAATTGTTCTAAATTTATACTTTATTGTTATTAACATCTCTATGAGGAAGCAAAGTGTTCATGAAATAAACACAACAAGATTTACGAAAACGAATGAAATGAGTACCAAAATTATAACAAAAATTTATAACTTTGCAGCGGTTTTTTCATTGTAGTATTTATTTAATTTTGTAATTTATTAGGCTTATTATAATAACCAATAAATATTAAATGTCAAATCGATATTTTAGCAACTGTTTAATAATTGTATAATTAAACAATTAATTGGTAAATTTTTTCAAATTACACATAAAAATGCTTTTTCAAATCTACAATTTTCTGAAGAAATAATAGTAAAAATGTAATATATACATGACAAACTACAATTAAAAATTATTTATTTGAATAATTATTTAGATAAAGATTTTCCAAAAATTCTTTATTCTATGCATAAATGAATTTTTCGAGATGCGCTGTAAAAAATGAATAAATATCTATAATAACCTAATTATATAATTGTTCAAACAATTGAGGATGAAATAATTGATGTTTTTAAAGTTTTGCTTCCTCATAGAGGAAGTATCTGTATTTTTTATTATATGTAAAGCCTAACACATTATAAACTTAGGAAAAAACATTTTTAACGCACCGTATAAAAGTTTATAAAAATCAACATCAGATTCGGTATCAGCGACCTCACAAAACCCCCGAGCAACAACTTCCAACGAAATCTGAAGAATTAAAAAAATTTTGTCCGCCATTTTGAGTTTCTGAAAATTAACATTAGATTCGGCATCAGCGACCCCTAAAACCCCCGAGTAACAACTTTCAAGCAAATCCGATGCATTTAAAAAAAATTTTGTCCACCATAAGGGGCCATTCAAGTATTACGTAAGCATATTTTTCAGGTTTTTAGACCCCCCCCTCCCCCATGTAAGATTTTTTATATGCATTAGCGCCATTTTTTCTAATGGTAATAAGCAATAGCTAGACCCCCCCCTCCCCATTAAATGCTTACGTAATACTTGAATGGTCCCTAATGGCTCCGACATATTTATTTTTTTAAAACCGATATCAAACTACCGTCATTGCTTTTGGAATACAAAGTATGTATCCTAATGCTAATTTTACTGCCAATACATAGGTGATTTCCTTATTTAATTCCTCTTTATTAGGACTTTTAGACCTCTGTTTTTGAATTTAGACACATTTATAGGTTATATTGAGGCCGCCATATTGGATTTTTCAAAAGGCCACATATTTTTCGAAAGTACTTATATATATAAATATTTTTGGGTATAAGCAATTTTTTGGAAGCTCTCAATTGTGGCCATCTGGGTGGCCCACTTAACGTGAAACGTCCCATATATATATATATATATATATATATATATATATAGTTCAGCAGTAGTAATTTAGATTTCATTCAAAAACGTGTCTACCTTTGCCGCTCCAGTATGAAAAACAAGGAAATGAGTGGTAAAAGGTTTAAAGCATGTCAGTAAGCTGAACAAGTTTTCCTTCTTATGCATACTTATACGCGGAACGAACCTGACTAGACATATTGATAGGGGCTTCTGGGCGGAGTCCAAAACAAGTCTAGTACCGAGTCCCATACTGACTATAATGTGAGCCGATCTTCTACTGACCTATAATATTTTTTTTTATTTGTAAAAATATTTACTTTTATTAGAATGTTCAATTTGAAACTAAATATAAAATCTAAAACTGAAAGAACTGAACATATTAGAATACTTTGAATTTTATAAAACTTCTCACTGGGATTTTTATTATTCTTTAGATATTTAAACGTCGAATCTCTTTGAGAATTAAATACAAGTACTTTGTCATTTTTGCTAAAGGTCGATGAATATTTTTATAAATCTTGGAAAATATTTTAATAGTTAATAAATTAATTGTTAATTTAATAGTTAATGCCATTATAACAAATTTTGCTTGTTTTTCAATTCCTCCGACATAGCACTGATTTGATGTTAAGTCAGTTTTCTCTCAATACTGATGTTAATACTTTTTTAACTCTGACATAGTACTGATTTGGTTTTGGAGTGATTAAAGTCTCGGTACTGATTGGATTCCGAGAGTCAGTATCGTCGGTCAGTACTAAGTCAGTACCATGCCGGTGTGGAACTCCGTCCTAAATCCGGACATTTCTACTTGGGTATCGTCGGGAAATATTGTTTTTTGAAATTTTTTCAACTCCTGCATATTTTTTAATAGTAGCAGAAAAAATTTAAAACTTATATGTGTAATCATTCAAGTCTCATCTTTATGTCCGAGCATGTATTTTGACAAATGCATTGAATTACACTGGAGCTTCACTTATTTTCAGTCTCACATATTTGTAGTCGCACTTATTTTTACAATTTCCAGTCTCACTTATATTAACTTAAAAGGTTCTCCGTACATTCACATTGGTTAATGTTAAAAAACTCACCAATCAAATCAACGAGAATATTACGTTTCAGAGTGAAAATATGTACGACTCTGTCTTTTAATTTCTTTGGACTTGGTGAAAAAAGTGAACCTCCAGTGAAGTCGATTTTGAACGGTTTTAGGCTGAAAATGCTCAACCGTTTATAACGGTATCCCGAACTGAATATCGTTTTTAAACTATTTTGGTCTTAATTTAAAGATAAGACTTAAATGATTACACCTATATAAGTTTTAAATTTTTTTTGCTACTTTTAAAAAATATGCAGAAGTTGAAAAAATTTCAAAAAACATTAAATTTTTTACATTCTTTTGTCAAATTTGTTGATTGCTGCAATCTTTGCATAAATTATTAAAACTTCCTGTCATGTATCATTAAACGTAGAATTTAATAATCTTTCGAATGATATGTTTGTTAATTTTCTGACATTTGTATTTACAAACAAATCGTGATTTAAAGATTGGTATGTTTTTGGGCTGTGCGTGTGCAGCCGTACCGATAGTTCCCGTCGGTAGTGTATACAGGATGCAAATGCAATTTTTTAGTACTTTTTTATAAAATTGAGCTAATATTCAGAATCGGACACTAAAAGAAAGTGTATCTAAAGTTAATAATGGATATGTCACTGATAAAGTTATTTGTACCCTCGCACAGAAGAAAAGAATAATAAAGAGATTTGAGAAATGAATAAGAGGATCGTCACGGTTTAAGGAAATAACTGCTATGTACTTCACGTTATTTATCTTTATGAACCTTAGACAGAGGGTAAGTACACTTAAGCGTAGGGCACGCATACATCGTCAAGGGTAGTTAATGATTCATTGTTATATTGGTGTATGTTTTAAAGGGCTAAGAGATATCTGTTTAGGGGAATCCTTTCAACAGAAGTTTAGTATTCAGTAGGAATTTGTATGACAATCAACTTTCCAACATTACTTTCTTTTATAATGACTGCACGTTATTTTCAAAATAAGCCCTTATTTTACAAACGTTTATATATAAAAGATCGTTTTTAATAATTTTATAATCTTAATTAAAAATTTCTTCATATATTTCTCAGATTGAATTAGTGAAGGAAATGTGTGCAGGTTGGCTACCCTTTTGTTTCTCTGTCGTAACTTTTCAGTGAATGAAGATTTTACACTATTTTATGATTCATTAAAAAATTTGTGTCTCCTACAATAATAATTTTGAAACAACATTTTAAACTATCTTCCTTTAAATATAATAATCAATTTTCTTAAAATTATATGATTGAGATGATCACAAATATGTTAAAAAATTGAAAGAAACGTTTTTAGATGATAATAATAATAGTAATAATTTACTATTTAATCATTTAATAACCAGTAACAATCAAATATACTAAAACAATGATTTTAAAACTAATTGTTTCACTGTACACTTTATTATTTATTTCTCGTAATATTTCTGGCAAAAAATAAAAAATGCTGCAGAAAGAAGACTTATTGATAAGCGTAATAATTTAATGAACAGATTCGAGAAATGCGAATTCTATAGAGATACTCCTGCTGACTCTGAAATATTCGATTGTCAGAATTCTCACGATCAACTTTAAACATCTGATGATGTAGAGGGTAAATTAAACTACTTGCTGACTTGCTTTTAGCCATGGTCAATACTCAAGGTTTTCCATTTTAATCGGTATTTTCAGTAATAAAACAATTTCTGAAATATATTTTAGTATGATTACTTAAATAAAATTTTTAATATTGGACATTTTTCATTTTGAAAATAGAACGTTTTTATAATATGATTCACGATTAAGTATAGTGTTATGAATCCCATCAAAATAATTTATTTAAAGTTTACAATCTATGTGCACGAACCACGGATTACTATTGTAGAAATTATAATAACAATTTGGAACATTTTTTAAATTCGTAGAAAGGCATTTTACAATTTGTCAATGATGAAATTCTCTGATACAAAGAATTTACAAAAAATATTGTTAATGCGAGATTTTACTGATTCAGTATTGTTTAAAAAACGTAATGAGAAAGTTGAGTCACCTACAGATGTAAAATAACTTGGCATTTAAATCTACTTATTTGTATTTATAACCGATAAGTTAATTAAACAGCTTCAAGCTAACTTAATTTTTTAATTTGTGATTAAACGCATCTACTGTTGTATTACAATCGCTAATTTTAAATCCCTTCTTATATAAGAAGGGGTTTATATAATATAAGATAGTCTAGTTAACTATAGGGTATAAACTACAAAAATCGGATCAACGTTATCATTTCAGTAATCTGACAGATGTAATGCTGAATGTGTCGTCTAGATAATTGCAAAAGCGGGATGATACTAGAATGATGAGAAATTTTGCACCTGGTCGATCTAAAAGCAGACACTCTAACAAATGTATGTTAGTCCATTTTGCCCACAAAAATCGTTATTCTTTTAATGCTTTTTAATAAAATGTATGTATATAAAAAATAGATTTTTTATTAATAAATAACCTATTTATTTTGTATTTATTTAGTAGCTGGTTATATTTATAAATTTATTTCTTTGAAATGTAATTTATAACTTAAATTATATTAATGATATAGTAATGATTCTATCACTCGGTTTCCAAATTAATTAAGTGATCGTTAACATCAACATTTAATTAGAATGAAATTAATAAAATATAAGTTTATTAAAAAAATAATAATATTAAATTAATTTTACTTTAAACATTTAAAATATAATTTTTTGAACTCAGTAACGTTAAATATATAATTTGATAAAAATTTGAGTGTAGTTTTAATGGACTTTTAGATTAAATTTTTTTATGATAGAAAATCTTCTTATTCACTTGCGAAGATTATGTCCATAAATACATCTTTGTTCATTCTGTCTGTTTTAGAAACAGTATTGCTAAACTCAGATAAAACTTTTTGAGAAAAATAATTGATACTTAAAGGTATTTTCTAGATCAGCACTAAATCA
Organism: Leptopilina myrica (nomen nudum); assembly: GCA_032872475.1. Taxonomy (NCBI): domain Eukaryota; kingdom Metazoa; phylum Arthropoda; class Insecta; order Hymenoptera; family Figitidae; genus Leptopilina; species Leptopilina myrica (nomen nudum). The sequence continues at coordinate 11,004,390 of CM065466.1, forward strand.
CTGAAAGCGGATTACACGATAGCAGATTAATTCCTGATCATACCGCGCAGTATCACTTTCTCTCCAAATAGACGAATGAGATCGATTATTACTACTACTCTTACTAACCACACAGTGATACCCACAAATACATTGTTAAACTAAAAAAAATCATTTAGATAAAGCTTTCCCCAAATCAACACAAAAAATGTTTTATTTAATTATTAAAAAATAGTTAACACTAATATATAATATTATATTATTTGTTATATTTTTTGTATACTAAAATAAAAATTTATTTTTACAATTGAGGGGCTGGATGCTATAATGTGTTACGCGCCATTCACTTAACATGGCGCGTAACACATTATAGCATCCAGCCCCTCAATTGTAAAAATAAATTATTACTATTATAAATTATTATAAAAAAAATAAATAATAAACTATTTTTATTATATTCATTTATAATTATTTATTATATATTTGTTTTATTATCTAGAAAAATGATTTGTTAAATTAAGAATGTTTTATGATATCCGCATATTAACATTAATCTTAAACCTTTCTCTGATTAGGTTTAGTTTATAAACAGAAATCTTTTATTTTATTAAAGTAAAAAATTATTATTAATAAACTAAATTGTATCTACTTTTATAAAATTTCAACACGTTGGAATTGGAAAGAAATAGAGGATTGTATGTACATTACAATACTTCCCATCTTCACAGAAAGCAGTTTAGAGCATATATTTTATATACCAGAATACCAAACCCAACGTGTCTAACATATTTAAGAAACTTCCCATATTCACATACACCGTCTATACCGTACATAACAAATTAATGTTTGCAACAAATTTGTATTCCACTTTGCTCATCGCACACCAAAAATTTTAAATAAAGTTTATTATTTATAAGCAATTGCTGTCGAGTAAAAATAATATGTGATAATATGTATTTAACTAGTTGAATAATATATGAACTAGATTTGAATATATAATATTATGAACATAATTAAATTATTTTTAACAATATTATAATAGAAGAAAATGTTTTAAAAAAGTATTTTTTATTTTTAATCAAATATTATAGGGTAATTAGCGCTAGATTGTGAGCCCGTCGAAGGTGATGTGAGCATGAAAGATAGTATATATATATATATATATATATATATATATATATTCGAGAACACAAAAAAAACTTTAAACAATACAATTACAATATTTAGAAAGTACAAAAATTTTTCTTGCATGAAATTATTTATGAGAATTAAAAAGTTTACATAATTCATAACCTAAAGAATAATTCCTAACCCCTTTGTGCATTAATTTGACCACTGGGAAGAGATCACCTATGTATAGGGTTTTAATAAAGTGATTAATTTTTATCCTTTGCAAATACAGATTAAGGATGCCTTCGTCCTCAATTTTTTTATATTGTTCTTCAGAAGTAAAAAAACGTTATCTTTGGAAATGTTTTGTCAAATTAAGAGAATTTTTTTACTCAAACTATATCAACTATTCGTATAGTGCTCTAACACCAGCAGATACTAAATGGTTAAAAAATGACGACAAAGCAAGATAAACTATAGGATTGTTGGTAGAAGATAACCAGCTGATCCACATTCGAGAATCAAAAACTGCTAGAGAAGCTTGAAAATCTCAAAAATAGCATAAAAACCGATTCTGACTAATAACATTTTCTTACGTATGTGCAGTTTAAAGTTAAAGGGAAATGAAAATATAATACAACACATTGATGAAATGTTAAATTCGGTTCACAAGTTAGCAGCTTTAGATGAAACATTTTAAGACAATTTAGTTGTCGCAATGCTAGACTCGAAAAAGATCTTACTTTCTAATTAGTAAAATGTTAACTAACACAAGCACACACAAAAATTTAGATTGACAGGACTGCTATGTGGTAGTTTGTCTTCCTTAAGGTGTATCTAAAGAGAAAAACATTGTGCGACCTAAAAGTTAGTTCGTGTTTTCTTTTTACAGGCTTGGTGGGGGAGGGGGGGGGGCGAATTTTGAGAAACTGATTTTTATGGGAATTTCCTTAATTTCTATAACTAAAGCTGAATTATTGCTTCTTCTGAATGTTTTTTTAATTCAGTGACTTTAATAACATAAGAATTGAATATGTAAAAAATATTAAAAATGGCGGATCTAAAATGGTGGATTTTTAAAAAATTGTTCAGATTTCCTTGAAACTTTTTACTCAGAGGTTTTTGGGGTCGCTGATTACGAATCTTACATCAGATTTTCAAAAATCAAAATGTCGGATCCAATACGGTGTACAAAATTTTTTTAAAATTCCTCGCATTTACTTGAAACTCGTTACTCGGGGGTTTTCGGGGTCGCTGATTACGAATATGAAGTTAGTTTATAAAAATTTAATATGGTGGATCCAGTATAGCGGACAAAATATATTTAATGATAGAACGTCCAAACGCCCGTCCTGCCGGAAGGATGTTTCGAAAATAAGGCTTTTAAAAAAAGGCAATTCAATTTTTCTTTTCCTGAACTCCTTGGGATTAAAGTAGACGAAAAGACAAAAAAATACATATATTTGACTTTTTAAAATAATAATATTAAACCATTTTTCAAAGCCCTCAAACTTGCTGTTTCTAAAAAGTAAAAAAAAACATTTTTTTGTAAATTTAATGTAAAATCCACAAAAATCAATATATTTTGTCCGGTCTTGTCTTTTTTTCTTCAGAAACGTTCAAAGAATAAAACCTATTTGTTTAATTTTAAAAAATTTCATTTTTAATGTTAATCAGCAAAATTGCGGCCAATTGAATAAAAACTCTCTTCAAATTTTCTTTATAAAATTAATATGGAAGCAGATAAATACAAAAACAAATATATCGTTGGAAAGGTAATGAAACAAGCTTTCCAATAATGTAAATATCAAGTTTCTAAATTTACATGCCTAGGCTTGGTAGCCTTTTAAATAAAGCGAAAAGCGTCCTGCCGGCAGGACCGGGTTCCATCATTTTGTGACTAAAAATTATATGAATTTTTTGAAAATTCAATTTCTTTAAGCAACCCTGCTCATCGGTTTGAACTTACAAGCTCGACATTTATATGCGCTGAAAGCTTGTTTCATCACCTTTCCAACGATATATATTACTTTTTGTTTATGTCAATCCATGTTAGTTTTATTTAGCGATTTCGGACGGACTCACCTGAGTCTTTTTGGTCCTGCCGGAAGGACGTTGGACGTTCTATCATTAAATGAATGAAATCGATTGAAACTTGCTACTCCGTGGGGATTTTCGAGGTCGCCGAATACAAATCTGATATTGGATATTAAAATTTTTTAATGGTGTATCCAATACGAGTTACGATTAAATTGTTATAAGATTTTTTCGATTCTTGGTACTTAGCATAAACTTTTTGAGATTGTAGTATCACAGAAATGCGATTAAATTTTAGTAAATTATTTACAGTAAACCATTTCTAAATTATGAAAAATTCATATTTAAAATTAGAGACTAGAGGTAACACTTAAGTACTAAGTATCAAGCAAATCTGAGAACAATTTCATCGTAAGTCGTATATTGGATCCACCATTTTCAATTTTTAATATCCTACATCAGATTCGTATTCGGCGACCTTAAAAATTTCGACGGAGTAGTAAGTTATAATCGATTCATTCATTTAAACATATTTTGTCCGCCATATAGAATTTTTATAAACTAACATCATATTCGTAATCAGCGACCCCGAAACCCCCCGAATAACGAGTTTCAAGTAAATGCGAGGATTTTTTTTTTAATTTTGTACACCGTATTGGATCCGACATTTTGAATTTTGAAAATCTGATGTAAGATTCGTAATCAGCGACCCCAAAAACCCCTGAGTAAAAAGTTTCAAGGAAATCTGAACAATTTTTTTTGTTATTAAAGTCACTGAATTAAAAAAAACATTCAGAAGAAGCAATAATTCATCTTTATTTATAGAAATTAAGTAAATTCCCATAAAAATCAGTTTCTCAAAATCCCCCCCCCCCACCAAGCCTGTAAAAAGAAAACACGAACTAACTTTTAGGTCGGATAATGTTTTTCTCTTTAGATACACCTTAAGGAAGAAAACCTACCACATGGCAGTCCTGGCAATCCAAATTTTCTTGTGTGTGACGGTGTAATTGACGAATATCAAAGGCGGATCCGAACAGAAAATACAAATTCTGTAATGAAAATGAAGAAGATGAAAATAAAGGAGAATATAATACAGCAAATTAGATTTTTGTTTGTAAAATAAAAATGGCCTACAACTTTAGACTTAGGAGCTTCGAGCCATATAGTGAAGAACAGTGATTTTTTAAATTATTTTTTTAAATCTTTGCAATTGACCAAGAAGGGCCAGGGACTGGAATAATAAAGTGTTTAAATGATAAAAGAACTTAGGTCAAAATTGCTCTTAAAGATGTGCTTTCTGTTCCAAGCTTCGAAAATAATTTAATTCTAGTTCGAAGGATTACCGAAAAAAGTTCATGAACTTTTATTTTCGGGTCTCACTTGTAAAACAATGTCAAATGAAAAAACCATAACCATCGGAATTAAATATATCATGAAGATCGTCAACATGACTGCTGGTACAGACGATTCAGACACAGGGATATTGAGGCATTAAAGGAATTAGAAAAGAAGAATCTTACATGTATGTAATCTTGTATCCTTACATACAAGTAAAGGATACAGACTTTTGAAAGAAGCAGACAACTAGACAACTATCAAACGAAATGTAGTATTTATCGACAAGAATACTCCAACTTTAAAGAATAACAAGGAGGCGACAATCAAAATCACAATGGAATTATCATCAGAAGAAAGTGAAACAGAAGAATTCCATGATAGTCAACAAAATTTCGACACCAACTAATCATCAGAAGTTAGTGCAATCAACCAAATACAGTAAAACCTCGTTAACACGAAGTTGAAGGGACCATAATTTTTGTTCGTGTAAACCGAGTGTTCGGCTTATCCGTTAACACGAATTAGTTCGGCCTATCCGTTAACACGAATTAGTTCGTGTTATCTGTTGTCATGAATAAGTTTGTGTGAATAAGATATTAAGACGCTAATTGTAAGTAGCATTTAAAGAACCACTTTTTATTAGTGCATATAAAGTCTATTTCACATTAAATTTTTTTTTAATACTGCGTAATTGTAGTTTGTCGCTTATTTTTTGAAGTCTCTAAATTAAATTCAAAGTTCATTTGATATAATGACTCTGCGAAGGCATTACTAACGTTGTTGTTGTTGACATAATTTTGCAGAGTATCAAAAGCACTTCTACAAGATTCTAAACTAGGTTTTGTATTTTCGTTTTCTTCTTCCTCATCTACACCCTTTTCTTCTGTCAATACCGATGAGGTATTGACACACTTCAAATGAAATTGTAGATACCTAGAACATATGGAAATAATATACAGTAGAGACTCCATTATCCGGACTAATGGATGCAGGCACTTGTCCGGTTAATCGAAAATCCGGATAATCATGTAAAGTACGAATTAAACATATTTTTGGTTCATAATTTTATGTATTTATTTGCATATGTATTAAAATAAGACTGAAACAATCTAAATCTTTTAAAGTTAACATTAATAAATATTTACATAATCATTTTCTTAAAATAATTAAAACACTTTAAAACGCAACATTTTGTGTAAAAATTCACGTTTTTTAATTGAATTCTATGGTATTTAATTTTTATTGTCTGTTAACAGCTTAAGACCTTATAAAATTTATATTTAAAAAAAAAATTTAATTTTGTCCGGATAATCGAATATCCGGATAATAGGGGTCCGGATAATGGAGTCTCTACTGTAATTAGATACATACATACAAATATGGACATGAATATTCGAGAAAGATATGTAATTAACACAACGTACTGAATATTATCCTATTATCCTATTATCCAAAGACAGTCTGTACCCTGTGAAGATTGGATATGCCTATGCAGACGGGGCTCAAGACAGACAGGACAGAAAATCCAACAGTGGTATCGTTATCCGTCATCTGAAGCAGAATATATCTCTCATGCAGTAGCTGTTCAAGAAGATGTATGGATCAAACAACTTCTTGAAGATATTCGTATAAAACAACAAGTTACATTTAAAATATTCGAAGACAATCAAAGTTGTTTAAAATTAATGGATAACAAACGTTTCAGCAACGATGTTTTAAGAAATAGTATTAGTAGAAATTTGACAAGATACTGTAACAAACTTTTTGGGTATAAAACTTAGGTATGAAAAGTAATAAATTAATAGTCTAAAAGTCAGTCTTTGTCTAACTACAGACGCGAACGGTTACAAAACACTCTCTATGAATGTTCTCATATTTTTCTCATTTCACGGAATATATAAGAAATATTTCATCATCTTAATAATTTATCGACCGAGTGGTAGCATCATTACTACATATAATAATACATTGTGTTTAATTAACTGTCTACTTTATTTAACTTCCTGATTATACATTACCTGTGATAAGAACATTTCAACAGTAATTTTAGGTTACACGGTGAAGGCATTATTGTAATAACTGATATTGAATTTTAATATGTATTTATAATGAAAATAGTCACATTTATATTTTAGGGATATTATAGGCTTTGTAAATGGAATCTATAGCTTAAAAGAAGTAAAATCGAGTTAAAGACATAGTTTTAAAATTCTCTACAATATTCATTAAGTAGTCGATTTTGTTTTACAGAAAATTAAAAAATATCTGAATTGAACAATTTTTAACATATTTCAACTAATTAAATAAAATGTTTATTAATTTTAAATAAAAATACAATAGTAACTGAACAGAATAATTAGAATTCAACAATTTTTAACCTGAAATGTATTGAAAATTCAGTTTCTGAACAAATTTTTAAAATCACATGTGACATGTCCTTTTTAAATAAGAAGAATAAATTCGCTTCTTAGATTATTTAATTTGTTTTACTTTTCATTAAATATAAAAATTTAAAAATTTGTTCCACTCATCCTTACTTAAAGTAGAACATTGTAACGATCTAGGACATTTTGTCTAAACAAGTCGAATCAGATTCTGGTAGAAATTTAAACAGTTTATCTGTACAATTTTGAAAAAGATGGGATTAAGAAAAACGTCATGAAATGTCAAGGCACAATAAATCTTGTATTTTAAATAAAAATGATGACACCCACATTACTTAAAAATGTGTTTTTATAATGATACGTATCTTTTGTTGGTCTTCTGAAGCATACTTAAAATGATATTGTGGATTCATTTGTCAGTTTTTTACCTCTTGTAATGTAATAATTTCTTATAATAATGTATGCTCGTCATAATTCAATTTTCTTATTTGCTTGTACAGCTATAAACTTAAGCTCTGAACAATAAAAAATAGAACTTTTTATAATTACATTTCTTAACTTATAGCTGATCGTAAAAGATTATTGAAAATTGGTCATGATAATTACATTATAAAACTGTAAACTCTGTAATAAAATATCTTAAGACTCTTTAGAATTAGATTAACTTTTAAAAAGAAAGCATAACAGAATTCCAAATGACTTGGACATAAACTGTTGGATGTGGAACACAAGTAAATATACATAAATTTTAATGTTTGTATGTAATTATTTATTAATGGGTGTTTACTTTCACTCGAAACAGAATGTAATTACACTGGTACAGTTTCATTTTCTAAACATTAAAATTAATTAAAACACTACAGTTTTTTGGTTGGATTAATGATGTAGTGGATTTAAAACCCTTGGTAGATATGATACTGCCATATAGTATTGCTGTTTTAGCCATACGCAGTGTAGGACAGCAATATGTATTTGAGAGACAATAATATGTATGCGGAGAACACGAATACTGTATTTTAAGAACAACAATACGGTATTGCTGTTTCAGCTATACATCCTAACCATACTTGTATGTCAAAATTAACATTATCATTTTTTTCAGTGTATAGTTATAAGTTGAAAAAACTAGTAAAACTAAACGATCATTAAGTAAATAATTAAACTGTTTAAAGATTTGTCAATTAAGATTAAGTTTACGATATAATAAAAATAAATTTCTAATGATGAAAAAAGGTTCTCTGTTTTAAAGAAGGATAAGATTGAATTGGGGATCCTTAACAGTGTGCAGTAAAGTAATATCTCGATATCAGAAAGCATGTCGCCATGCGCCCTCTACTTTCTTACATTATAATTAAATCAATGGAGCCTGTATAAATTTGAAGACTTGTTTAAATGATTCTTTCGCGCGGCCAACCCTAAAACTTCTTCCCCAAAGAAAATTAAAAGGGTTTTTTCTGAAGATCTAATCCCTAACAACACTCAGGCAAACCGCAGGAAAATTACAAGTTTAAATACATAATTCTTGCATAAAATATTGTGAAGCCAGAACAAAAATTTTGACTAAGCGATAAAAATATTTAATTATAAGAATTAGTAGATATTATTTTGTAGGATGTTTAAAATGAAATTAAAGGTAAAATACAAAAACTATATTAATACTTCATCGTTTCGTCCTCACCTTCTTCAGGAACTCTAATGTCTAATGACATTGTTCGCATTATCTTTGCTTTATTGATTTTATTAATGCAAGTATGAAAATTTATCTAAAGCAGCTATTTTATTTGCAAGAAATATTAAGGGCATGTCCAAGTTGTGAAATTTAAAGAAACAAAAATGTAAACAAACCAGCACTAAAATAACATTTTTCAAACAGCCTTTTCTCCCACAAAAATGAACATTTTTACACTTTCTTAACGGAAATGGTAAACTAGAGTGTCAAAGTTTCCAATAAAATAATTATTGGCTATGAGAAATTAAAATCAATAAATAAAATAACAAATTAATATTACCTGTAAAATTGAATTTTTCACGTGTCACGAAAATTAAACGATTTGGTTTAAGGAGTCCAAGGAGCAATTGGACGGTCAGCATGTGGAAAATTAAATTTTTCCCTTTCTTCCATGTAATTACAATGAGAAAGGGTAAAAACTTCTGCAACGTCCGTGCGGTTGATATAGTCGAATACTTGAATTTTTCGCGACGTGAGACGCTTGTTCTCAGAGCACACGCAGACCGTACCAAGTACGCATTGACAACACCATGCAAAAAGGCACATTTTGTTTTAGACTAAAAAACTCAGTTATTTTGACATGCTGTCAGCTATGCTAGGTATAGTTACCAAATTCAATACTTCAATTTACCATTTTCATAAAGAAAATGCAAATTTATATTTATTTGTAAAAATAGGAACCGCGAAAAAAGTACACAATTCGGTGTTGTCAATGCGTATTTGGTACGGTTTGCGTGTGCGTGGAGAACAATTGTCTCACGTAGCGAAAAGTTTAAGTGTTTGACTATATCAACCGCACGGACGTTGCAGAAGTTTTTACCCCTTCTCCTTGTAGTTACAAGGAGGAAAGGGAAAAATTTCCTCTTCCACCCCAGCTTAAAATCCCCGTACAGGATCCTTAAAGGATCGTCTCGGGATCCTGTGCAGGATTCTATACAGGATCCCGTACGGGATTTTGGGACAGGGTTCCTGTGCAGGTTTCGGTGCAGGAACCTTAGCTATCGAATGTTCCTGTACAGGAACACGTGCAGGATCCTGTACAGGAAACTTTTTAATTTTTTAAAGTTTTTATATGTTAAGCAATATTTGACATACATAGACTTCACATTTTAATATGTTAGGCTCGTATATCAATGTTGGACAGAAAAATGTATTGCGCATTCGAGAAACTCATAGAAAACTACTGCGCAAGAGTTAAAAATATAAATAAATTAATTGAGGAAACCGTGTAGGATCCTTTACGGGTTCCCTACAGGATCCCTGTCCCAAAATCCCGTATAGGATCCTATACAGGACCAGTACGGGATCCTGTATGGGATCCTGCACAGGACCTGTACAGGATCCTTAAAGGATCCTGTACCGTCCAATTGCTCTCTGAGACTTTCACAGAGTCCGTGCGTCTGATATACTACAAGCAGTTTAATTTTCGGGACCCGTCAAAAATGCTATTTTACAGGACATTTTAATTTGTTATTTTACTTATTGCCTTTAATTTCTCATAGCTAATAATGATTTTATTGGAAACTTTGACACTCTAATTTACCATTTCCGTGAAGAAAGTGTAAAAATGTTAATTTTTGTGGGAGAAAAAAAGCTGTTTGAAAAATGTGATTTTAGTGCTTGGTTTGTTTACATTTCACAACTTGGACATACCCTTAATTTTGAAGAAATTAATTGCTGAATTGTTGAACATCTTGATAAAGCGAGATTGCAAGTGATATAACTAGCAAATAATATTTTGCAATACAAGATTTTAACAGGTGATATCGTGTTCATCCATGGAATTGATTTATATTACGAAAATTTATAACTCTTTACTTTTAATCAAAGTCCATTTCCAATAAAATTAGCATTTTCAATGACAATTAAAATAAATAAATTTTATGTTGCGTTAATTAAAAACTTCTAATAAAAAAAATTGCGAAATTTTAGAAAATTTTACTTCGTACAACAATCATGAAGTGCTTTAAACGTCCCAGCGAGAAGTGAATTTTATTATAAGCAATGCCAAGCGGGCACATATATTGAGCTATACTACTGACTGCAGGCGAGTAGGAAAGGAGGTTGAAAAAGAGGGAGAACAGGTCGCCAGGTAAACGCACCGCTTACGCTGGTTCTGCGTGTGAGCCTTGTTAATGGTTTAGTACATCATATAATCGTTACAAATTTCAACCCTAAATGAAATTCTGTTTGATTATCACTTAATTCTAGGGGTTTAAAATAATACTAGAGAAGATCTTTTTTGAAAATACACACTATCTGTGTAATTGAAAATAACATATCCAATTGTTCATCAAATTACTTAGATTTACTAACAGATCAATTTTATAACTAAAATTTGTAAATGTTCCCAAATATTTTAAAATTTAACTTTAGAGTGCAAAAACTTGAACTCTGACAAAATGAACTGTTAAAAAAATTGTCTTAAAAACCTCTCTGACCCTATATACTCGCTTCGTTTCTAAGGAAGACAAATACGATCACACCCTTCAAAATCTTTTGAGTGCTAAAGGGAACCTGATTTAAGCTATAACTTGTACGCTTTCCCCAAGTTACTTCAAAATTAACTTTTCTAAGCCAAAGGCAAATTGACATTTCTTCAAAATATTCAAGTAAGGCAAGCATTATATAAAATATGAGATGAATTTGAAATTTTTTTTTAATTTTATTTATTCTAAAATAGCAAGATATTATCGCTAGATAAAAAAGTTGAATGAAAAAGACGTCTTTTAGACATCTTATAGACGTCTAATGGCCAAGACATAGAACATTTACAGAACGTCTTTAAGAAGTCTTAAAGACGTCTGCAAATTGACATCCTTAGGACGTCTTTTGGATAAGTATGCCCACTGAGAAGTAAATAGATATAAATTTTCGTAATATAAATCAATTCGATGGATGAACACGATATCACCTGTTAAAATTTTACATTGCAACAGATTATTTGCTAGTTCTATCACTTGTAATCTTGTTTCAATAAAAGATCTTCATTAATACTTAAATTTCTGTTTATCATAACAATACAATTAAAACTCTCAATCGCAATGCATTCTGGTAAAAGACCTTCATTATATATAATATCTCCATTGTCAGGCTACTACGGAGGACTTGGGATGTGTCCGTTTGGTATAACATTATATTATATTATTATTATATTACATTTTCTTACAGCAGAATTCTTTGTTACTTACGTACAATGTAACGAACTTAATAAAAAAATGTATTTACTATTAATGGGGTAAAATAACAATGATTAATCGTGGTCATCACGATAAGCTAAAGTTTGATGAACTTTGCAAGCTAACTATATTATTGTTATTAACTTGGCTTAACTGAGAGTTTGGTCAACAAAAATTAGATAAACTTATAAATTAAAAAAATTTCTCTTACGCAAACTAAAACGAATAATTCTAAATTTTATGGCTAACCAAAAATTCATAAAAAATGACTGTCTATTTAGGCCAGTTGTTTCTACCATAGGTTTGCTAACATATTTTTTTATCTCAACATTTATATGATATACTTAATGAGTAATTACTGAAACCTAAATCATACGCAACAGTTTAGATTTCATTTAAAAAATAAATGATTTTACTGACTGTCGTATTTTAATCGATTTAGACGTTTAATCTTTATTTGCAAGTTTCGGATTAGAACATGTATGTGATTCTATTGTCGAAAAATCGAATATTGATCGTCGCGCTTCGTATGTTGTTGCGCGCAAAAAGCCTATTATATGTTTCATAAAACATTTTTTTTTGCATAATGGCAAACTTTTCACTATTTGTGGATTTACTCAGACATTTTTGTTTTAATTAAATATTTATCTCCTAGAAAAGTTACTCATAGAGTGTTGCATTAGCTAACACGCCCTAGGGGTACATGGGAATTTAATTATTGATTTAATTTTTTAAAAAATTTTTTTATCAATGCAAATGTCTGAATCAAAAATCTCAAGTTGTCCCTTAAAAACAAATGTTTCAAGCTCAAAACGCGATTTTAATTTCTTTTTTAAAGTTATTCTTGATAAAATTAGAACGAAAAAATGAAAATTTTGAAATGCTACTTTCGTATGTCAAAAATAGTTTTTCTACTATAATTCCTAAAATAGTGATTAAATTATAATCAGCGCCGCTTAGCCATTTCGCTCCGTTCCCTCTAAATACGTGATTTGTAAATAAATTTTTTGGTTAAATGGGTTTTTTGATTTTTATCTTAAGTACATAGACAGTAATAACTTAAAAACAGTAGTTAAACGAAGAGACGAGAAAAAAAAGTTTTGAGTTGCAAGATTTCACATGCAATAATTCGGGGATAATTGAGTCAAAATATAAATATAATATAACGTCACTCTTTTAAAATCCAAAATAATACAAAATGTTTGTATTCCTATTTGAAGGTATACTGTAAAAAATTTCTGAATTTTTTCCGATAAATTTTGAGAAACTGATATAAGATATGAAATCAGCATCCCAAAAATTTCCAAGTAACAAATTTAAGAGAATTCGAGTGGATTAACGATTAGAATTTTAAAAAAGACATCACATTTGTAATCAGTGGCCACAAAAACACCCGACAAAAAAGGTTTAAGTCAAATACGAGAAATTTTTAAAAAAGTTGTCCGTCATATTGGATCCGCTATTTTAATTTTTAATAAAGTGACGTCATAATCGTAATCAGCGATCTCAAAAACTACTGACTAACTAGTTTGAGTGGAGTTTCCTTAAGTTTCCTGAAAGCCATCGTTTAAAGTGCCTATTTGTTTATAAAATTGATTAAAGTTCGTTTTTTTAATTATTTAAACAAACATAAATAATTATGCAAATAGAAAACCACAAATTGGGTAGAAGCGGTCTGTTAGGAATTAAATCAAAATTGTTAAGAAACAAGAAAATCGGTTGAGATGTGTAGATCCTAAGCCATTTTGAATCCTACTTTTCAATTTTAAACCACTGTGCGGCATTTCAAAAAAATATTTGAGCTATGAAAATTAAAACTGTCCTACAAATTTACACAACGTCTAATCGAGTAAAAATAAATCATCTCCAGTGAGATAGGACAAAAATTGAAAAATTCACAAAAAACTTTTAAAAAAGAGCTTGTAACTTAAAAATTTGACTTTTTATCAAGGTATGTCCTAGAGAAAAGTTGTTTGTATTTTCCTAATCTACAAAAATATATGTAAATACAAATTTCGAAATTTGAAAAAATTGAATTTTCAAAATTTTGAAAATTCTGTAGATTTTGTAGTTTTTAACGAAAATGGCTAGTTAACGAACTCGATCTGTATTTTAACACTAAAACGTCAAGATTTTTCCACCAAAACTAATACCTCTTTAAGTAATGAGAATGTAAAAATATCCCTTTATTTCACAAAGTTTAAATATACCTTTAGATGACTTAACTGATGCTTTTTTGTTTCTTTTCAACAATATACTTTTTAAGTTTAAAAACAAATATATAGTACTACAATGGGCTCATCTATATCCAGAATATTCGCATATTTATTATGAATGACCTTAAAATTAATTCAATTAACCTTTGCTTTTTTATAAATATGTAGACGATATAATCACTTGCATTCCGAAAGGTATAATCTTTGAGACGTTGGAGTCTTGCAATAGCTATGATCATAGATTACAATTTTGTCGTGAAATTGAAAATAACCGTCCAATTAATTTTTTAGACATTCTTATCATTAAACACGGAAAAAAGAAATTAGCTACAGTAGCAAACAAATGTTTGATGTGTAATCTATGAAAATTAGCTACCACAGCTAACAAGTTTGCAGTGGCAGCAAAATTGTTAACTGTGACAGCAAACGTGAGCAAAAATTTATGGAAGTTTGCTGTCAAAGCGAACTTTTTCGCTGTCCCTATTTCAACGAACAAGGTTTGCTGTGGCAGCAAAAAGTTCGTTGCCACAGCAAACCCTTTCTACACTGAAAAAAAAATTATTTGATTCAAATAACCGATTATTTGGTTATTATCAAATAAATATTTACTTAAATCAAATCATTTTTATTTGAATCAATTAAATAATATTTGATTTAAATACTGACATATTTAATTGAAATACAATTTATTTGAATTAAATACAAATTATTTGATTCAAGTAAATATTTATTTGATAATAACCAAATAATCGGTTATTTCAATCAAATAAATTTTTTTTTCAGTGTATGCGTGAACATAATAATTAAATCATAAGTGATTGGTATTGAAAATCTACCTTCTTTGAAGAATAGTTGGTTATGATTCTTAGCATCCTATTTTTCAAAAAAGTGCTTTTATTAGCAATTTAATTTAAACACTAAATAGTTCTTTTTAAAAATTTATAATCTGGTAATAAAAACAAGATCAAGATTTGTGGGCTTTAGAATATTTTTAATAAAAAACAAGCGTTTCGTCCTACTATGAAATTGTATAACATTCACTAAACAGTTTTAATTCTAATGTTCTATAACTATTAAGTTGACCTTAGTACAGTTTAGTAAAGATCAAACTTCCTGCCAGAGTTTACAATATGAGTAAAGAATAATGTATCTAATGGATAAAGAATGTGGTGTATAGTAGCCGTCGGTAAAATTTAAGAAACATTATATAAAATTAAATATCTTAATAATTATATTGAAGTTCAAAATTTTTATTTGCAATAATTTCTTATAAGAAATGGAAACCCTTTAATTTTAAATATTTTCATTATATTGTTAATTACCCTTCAGTGCTCCCGAGAAACTCAGTTTAAAAAATTGCTCAAATTAACTTAAAACTTGATACTCAGGAGTTTTTGTAGCAGATGCTTACGAATCTGAAGTCAGATATTCAAAATATATAATGGTAGCCCCTTTAGATCATTAACATCAAAAACCCCTGAGTATAAGAAATTTTAAGCAAAGTGCAAAATTTTCAAAATAAATAAAAACAAGTGTGATGACGTCACATGCAAATTGTTTCTTCGCAGAAGTTTTTCGTTCCAATGCGCTATGCTTCCTCGCGAAGTGGACTGTTTATTACAGATTTGGGCGATTCACAAGATTTCTTGCAGACTACAGTCTAGGGCATACGTTAAATTAAAAAATGAAAATAATTAAACTCAATTGTTCTTATTAATATGGTAAAAAAATATTATTACACAGGCACACAAAAAAAAGTTGTCTGTTTTTTGAACCAGACATACATATCTTATAGTATTTTTGCCCGCTGAAAACGAATCTGAAGTCAGAATTGCTCCATCACCCTTTATTTTTACAAATTGAAATAACTACCCCTAATATGTAAAAATCAAAATGTCTAATAAAAAAATGAAAAACCACAACAAATTGGTTTAAATTATAGTAAGAATTAAAACATCATCTGTTTTTTGAACCGGACACCCATATCTTATAGTATTTTTGCCCGCTCAATCAATTAAAATGAACTTTTTAAATTTAAATTTTTAATTTTTTTAATTTTTAAATTAAATTTTTTTACGTTAAATTTAAATTTAACAAAAACAAATTATGATGTTTTAATTCTCAATATAATTTAAATCAATTTGTTGTGGTTTTTCATTTTTTTATTATACATTTTAATTTTTACATATTAGGGGTAGTTATTTCAATTTGTAAAAATAAAGGGTGATGGAGCAATTTTGCTAATGCTATCGAGTTGTTAAAAAAGAAATAGATAAATTTCTTGTTCTGTTTTAAAAAACAATGTGGTTTTTAATTTTTTTAAATATAAACCTTTATTTTGTAAATTTAAGGGTGGGTTTTTAAAAAAATAGAGGGGGGTAGAGTAATTTTAACATTGCTTTTAAGATGTTGAAAGAGAAGTACATAAATTTATGGTTGTGTTTTGAAAAACAATGTGGTTTTTCATTGTTTTTTATTATACATTTTGAATTTTTACATATTAGGGGTAGTTTTTTTAATCTGAAAACACAGTGGATGATAAAGTAATTTTGATATTGCTTTTGAAATGTTGAAAGAGAAGTACATAAATTTATTTTGTTGTATAGAAAACCAATGTGGGTTTTTATATTATAATTTTGAATTTTTACACTTTAGGGGTAGTTTTTTCGATTTAATAAATAACAAAGTGTTACGAATAATTTCCGTCATAAAAACTATTATTAAAAAACTGCAATTGAAATCAAAGAATTCAAAAGTTAACAAATTTTTATTATTAATATTTTCAGGGGAATTAACTCTAAGGAATTAAATTGCAAAATTATTATTGCAACTAAATTAAGTTACACTTACTTTTACTCACAAATGTACAATTGCATCACAACTGCTCAGAATTCAATATAATTGACCAATAAACCTGGATTAAAAGTTTCTAATAATGAACTTTTATCGAGAAATGTTAATTTCTTTTATCACAATTATAAATCCAAAATTAACATAATCACTCACTCAGAAACTTCGAATTATTGTGTTAATAAAAGCAAGTATTAACCAATGACATCTCCGTGGTATTTCTTCATTCCTTACAGTTCATCGCGAAGTCGACCGACTGTGAGATTTATCCAACTGACAAGATTCGGGCAGACGTTAAATCGGAAGCAGAATAAGTTTATGTCATCTTATTTGTTTTCACTAATTTTTAGAATATCATATTGAAATCGCTTTTAAATTAATTTTTCTTAATTTGCTCATAGTTAAATAAACACATACGAAATTCAAAGAAAGTAAGTTTCTCCGTGTGGGTCCCGACACTAAGTTTACTTGTGTATTGTAATCATTACATTGCAATGTTTTTTACAATAAACAGTAATATTAATACAGATGAACTTGTGTGGGAAATTATGTTAAATATTAAACTTTATGAAACAAAAATGTCTAAAATTAGAAATAGCTGAAAGTTTAATTCCGTAGGAACAGATGATTCATTTCTGTTATGTCTTGAATATCAAAAATAGAACATAAAAATTGAATCTGTAAAAAAGACGTAAAATTTTTTGCTCTTCGTAGTTATAGTAGTGCATTGTATAATTTCAGTTTATATTCTTAAAAAAAATCAAATTTGACCAGTTTCTAAATTTGAAATTCAAAAAGGATTACTCACAATAAATAAAAATTCAGAACACTTCATAAGACATTTATTGAATATGCTATACAAAATTCAAGAATCATGAGCAAATAGCACAACACATTTTAGCAATATTATCATGATTGTAGGCTATTTCAATTCAATGTTTAAGCAATATTGATTATATACAATTTAATACAATATTGCCCGAAAAAATTCTAAGTAATTTTTTAAAAATATTACTGCAGAATGTGTTGTGCTACTGTACATTTCATCTTCCAAAAATTCATAACTAACAAAATAAACTTTTTTCCAATTTGCAGTTTCCTACAGTAACGTAAAAATGTTAAAGCTATTGATTCATGTTTATCTTTATAGCATAATACGACATTTTAACACAAGTGATAAGCGTTCAAAATGAATACGTACCAACGATAGTATTTAGTGTAGTAATCATTTTCAACTTGTGTGCTTTGGGTTTATGATTCGATTATGAATCATGAATATTCTCTAAAAATTATATGTTGGAATTTCCAGTATTTTGAAATGCATAAGGTTAAATTAAAACTGAATTTTATTGATCAAAATTCACATTGAACTGAAGTCTCATAATAATTTCTTTTTTAAATAAAATTTCCATATGTCAGATTTTAAATATTTTAAAACATTATTTCCATTTACTATAAATTGTATTTACAGAAATTTAACTGAATCCAAAAATATATTTATCTAATTTGTGGCAAGATAAAATTGTTTGCAACCGCAAATTTTAATTCGAATACCGTCGGAGTCCCTAGAGAACACTTTTCAGGGAATCTTTCCAAGACTTGGTTATAAATAATCCCTTGAAATATTTCAGGACAATAACAAACAGTATTTTTTTAGATTTAGAACTCTCTTGCAATGAATCTGCATTTTATTTTGTAGGCAAAGCGAGACAAAACATTTGATTCCCTATATGCTGCGTTGTATAATTTTTCATGCAAAGAAAAAAAGTTTTCTGTCGAATAAAAAAGTTGTACTTCTTCATGTTCTGATTAGAGGTAGGAGATGAAGAAAATAGTTTAATATGATTTGGAACAACCGTCTTATATTGGTTTCACTGTTTTAGAAGTTTGAGAAGCTGATTTCAAAGTATAGATACAAAAACTGATAAGTGCTATGGTTAGTGAAAAATAATTTGCAAAGAAACAAAATTAAGTGTTTCACTTTCATTCTAAGTTCACATAAAACTGAATGTAGTCTGTTAATTTAGATTTAAATTGACGCGAAACTGAATTAGGTCTTTTATTTGTGATTTAGATTGAATTGATACTACTTTCTCACTTTTTCGTGCGCTTAATAATACCCCAAACTATAATGAAACTGAATCTTCCCAATGGCCCCTAAGGCGAGTTTATTTCGTATTAGAAATAAATGCAACGTTTTCTATTAAAGAAATTAAAACTGATCATGTTTTAAACAGAAATTTTGATTAAACTCTTTCTACTTTTAAAATATTTTAAGATTGTTTTTAAAGATTCATGAAAACTACATTTTTAATAGTCTGAACGGAGCTGAACGATTGAAAAACATTTTGAAAATGTTTTTAAAACAATTTATGTTTCTATGACCACTAGAAATAATAATAATTATTATTTACGAATTAATTTAGAAATATTTCACGTGATTTTATTTTTTTATTTCTATTATACCAAGTATTTATCTCTGACTTATGGACATTTTATTGTCTGAAAAATCATTAACAACAGGAATTCGTAAAAATTACTTTTTATTAAAAATTAAACTTCATTAACCAAAGAAAAACAGTTTATTTGTCATTAAAATATATCATGAAGTTCTACGGTTATCCGGCGGCATTCAAAAAATAAGGATATCTCTAAAAATTTTCTAGAATATCAATTGACATTCTTAGTATCTTTATGAATATCTGCTTTGTCAACATAGACATTGGATATTTTTCGAGATACGCCCAAAGGATATCCTAACTACTATCCTTCTTCCGAATGCTACTTAGATCACAGAATTATTAATGAATTTTCGAGAATAATCATGCTTCTTATTCGATTCCACTTTGAGTCTTCGATATACTAAAAACATGTTGCATACAATCTGACTTAAAACTAAAAATATAAATAGCCAAACTTAGCCGTTACAAAAAGTTAACATAAATAATGTCAACATGTTACTAAACAAAATCTCAAAAAGAAACTTTTTATAACTTTTCCATTACCAGATACTGTGATTTAAAAATTTGATACAATCATAATCAAGCATTTTTTGACGTACCCTATTATATTTTCAGTATTCGTGAACCTCTACAGCATATGAAAACAAAAAATTCAGATTTACATTATTTTAATTTCCGTAAAAACTATAAGATACATAATATTTAGCTAAATATTAAATAAAAATGAGGAGCCAGGAAGAAGAACTCGCCGAGTGCTCGAATGCATTTAGCAGTGACAGGCCCAGAGGCGCTCACTGCTTCCCAACGGATATTAGAGAATGCGTTTCAGCGCTCGGCGAGTTCTTCTTCCCGGCTCCTCAAATATAAAATAAACTAAAGTTCTTCCTTCAATATTTAATTTCATTATAAAAATCAAACTTTTGGAGAATTTATTGCTTTTTAAAATTTATATTGTTTGACTAATTATTATATAACTTAGTTGCTTCAAAGTCGTAATACGCTTTTCCAGTTAATAATAAATAAAAAAATAAACATTTAAATACATTTTTTAAATTTAATCTAACTTAAAAAAATATGATTGACTCTATTAAAAATTTCATTTCTTTTTATCATAAATTCCTTTGGTTTCACTAAATTTACAGCAATTTGTTCAAATGAAAATACAAATTTATATTTTTATCAGTAAAACATAAGATTACATTAGAATATAGAGCATTCTTTGTTAATCCGACCCCCCTTCTCTCTCCTCAAAATGGGCTTAAAATAAAATACCATTTTCTTTTAAATTACAGCTTGTAATATGTAGTTACTTTTATAGTTTAGTCCCCGGAGAATTTAGCTGTTTAATTTGTTGAAACTTTGTACTCCGGGGTTTTTGGGATCGGTGATTACGAATCGGGAATTATATTTAAAAAATTTAAAAAATTCAAAATAGCGAATCCAATATATCAAATATGAATTTTTAAAATTGCTTTAATTTGTTTGAATATTGTTACTCAAGGGGTTTTCGGGTCTTTTATTGCGAATTTGAAGTCATTTTTAAGAAATTCTAGCGTCAAACTGTTCTATCCGAGGTAAAAATCATTTGTACAAAATTCTTACGAATTTCGTATAAACTTCGTTCGCAAATCCGACCAAATTCGTACAGATTTTCTATAGAATTCATATGAAATTACTAGTAAAATTAGTGTGGTGTTTTGAAACCTTTTTTCGCACGAATATTCGTACGAATATTATCTGATTTTTTAATATGGATTTTCAAAAAAAATTGTCACAAAGAAACTCCCCAGCTTAAAATCCCCGTACAGGATCCTTAAAGTATCCTCTCGAGATCCTGTACAGGTCCTGTGCAGGATTCCATACAGGATCCCGTACGGGATTTTGGGACAGGGTTCCTGTGCAGGTTCCGATGCAGGAACCTTAGCTATCAAATGTTCCTGTAAAGGTTCCTGTACAGGAACACGTGCAGGATCCTGTACAGGAAACTTTTTAATTTTTTAATGTTTTTATATGTTAAGCAACATTTGACATACATAGACTTCACATTTTAATATGTTAGGCTCGTATATCAATGTTGGACAGAAAAATGTATTGCGCATTCGAGAAACTCATAGAAAACTACTGCGCAGGAGTTAAAATTATAAATAAATTAATTAAGGAAACCGTGTAGGATCCTTTACGGGTTCCCTACAGGATCCTTTACACTTAAGTACCTGCAGTTTACAAAACTGCAAAGGTTCCTGTATAGGAACCTTTACAAAGTTTCCTGTACTGGATCCTGCAAGTGTTCCTGTACAGGAACCTTTACAGAAATCTTTGATAACTAAGGTTCCTGCATCGGAACCTGCACAAGAACCCTGTCCCAAAATCCCGTATAGGATCCTGTACAGGACCAGTAAGGGATCCTGCACAGGACCTGTACAGGCTCCCGAGAGGATCCTTTAAGGATCCTGTACGGGGATTTTAAGCTGGGTCGTATTGAAATTTACAACAGAAATTATTTTAACGATTCGAAAAAAATTTTCGGCCAATTTTTCAAAAGAATTCCGTATGAAATTCGAGCGAAATACGAACGGATTAATTAAAAAAATTAATTAGAAAATTCTGTACTGAAATTCGTATGAATGTCTGCACGAAATGTCAGGTAAAAAAATTCTTCGAAAATAATCTGCCATATTTGCTTACGAATTCCCAACGAAATTCGAGACATTTACGAACGGATTGATTAAAAATATTTTTCAGAAAAATATGCACGAAAATTCGTATGGATTTCGGCACGAAATGTCAGCTATAAAATTTTTGGCCAATTTTTCAAACGAATTCTAGTCGAAATTCAAGCGAATTACTAACGGATTAATTAAAAAAATTAACTGGGAAATTCTGCACAGAAATTCGTATAGATTTTCGTACAAAATATCATATAAAAATTTCTTCAAAAATATTCATTGTCATTCAAATGTTAGCTACAGTTTTTATAAAAAATTTGTGGGCAATTTTTCAAACGAATTCCGTACGAAAATCGAGCGAATTACATACGGATGAATTAAACATTTTTTTAGTAAATTCTGCACGAAAATTCGCTAGAATTTCATACAAATTTCGTGAGCAAATCTGTCAGAATAATTTTGAAGAATTTTTTACCTGACATTTCGTGCAGAAATTCATACAAATTTCCATACAAAAATTTCTAATTAATTTTTTTAATTTATCCGTTCGTAATTCGCTTGAATTTCGTACGGAATTCGTTTGTAAAATTGGCTGAAAATTTTTAAAAGAGTCGTCAAAAGAATTTCCGTGCAAATTTCCATACGAGTTTCTGTGCGAAATTTTTTTCTGAAAATCTATACTAAAAATTCTGTTGTTTGTGAATTACTATTTATTAGTGTAAAAATAAACGTAATTAGTTTTACACTCCAACAATGTGTTTTTTTATTTTTTCTTTAGTTTTAAAAAAATAAAATTTTATTTGTAAAAAATTTATTCAAGCAATTAAAAATATTTAACTTTTTGATAAAATTATAAATCGCAAAAAATTGTTAAAATTTACTGGAATGTAAAACAAACAATAAAATATATATAACTTTTACGAAAGTAAAAAATATAGTAAAGTGTATGTAATATTATGAAGAAGATTAGAATGACTAGATAAATTTTTAACATTCAAAACTTAACACTCCAGTTTTTTGCGTGTGCGAACGAATTCCGTGTACGAACGAAGTTTTTAAATCATTTTTACTTGGGATAATGTAAATAATTTATTATTATTACTAGTTTTAAGCAAATGGAATCAAATTTGAAAACTTTCTCCGCCATAGTGAATACAAATTTAAAAATTTATCCTCCATTTAAAATTTTAAAAAATTGACTTCAGATTCGTCATCTGCGACCTCAAAACCCCACGAGCAAGAAATATTGAGGAAATTTGTTTAAATTTTCAATGAAAAAAAACAATACGGCAAGTGTAACTACTTATCCCAAGCTATAATTTTTCCAAAACAATGGTCTTCTCTTTTTAAACCCATTTTAAGAGGAGAGGAGGTCCGTTTAACAGAGAATGATCCATAGATAAAAAATTTTGTTTTCTCTATGTAATAAACATAAATTTACTTTTAATACAACTAATAATAATACAAATTTTGTCCTCAATGAAGTATTGACTAATTTTTTATTATTTCTCTATTATTATTAACGTTTCTTCTAAGCAATTAAGTATTAACAATTTTTCTACTGCTTGTGTAGTTTTATTAAACTAGTGGATTTAATCATTAAATATAAATGCGAAGCAATGAAAATGAACAAATTTATTATAATAATTAATTAATATTATAATAATTGTATGATATTTAAAGTATTGAAGTGTACAAGTTTTTTTTGAAGGTATTTATTAGGTAATAAATGATTTGACTTATACGGCCCACATGTACTTAAGGGAATTTTATGTTTTAGATTGTATGATATTTTAAAGGGCAAAATTTGTTTAAAAATTTAATTACTCGAATA
The DNA here is from genome assembly GCA_032872475.1 of Leptopilina myrica (nomen nudum). Taxonomy (NCBI): domain Eukaryota; kingdom Metazoa; phylum Arthropoda; class Insecta; order Hymenoptera; family Figitidae; genus Leptopilina; species Leptopilina myrica (nomen nudum). Next base: position 11,028,177 of record CM065466.1, read on the forward strand.
ATATTAAGAACTTAATAAAAATATATATATATGTTTGAAATAGTACTTTCTTTAACGATTTTGAATGTTAAAAACTACTCTTATATTGCAACGTTCGGTGTTGAAAAGTAACTTCTTTGGTAATATCCTATAATGTATTATGTAAGATCACAAACTCACCTAAAGATGAGATCTTATACGTATTGATTTAAAGTTTTTAATGATACCTTAGGGAAGAAAAATTATTCGTCAACTAAAACTTGCTATGTCACTTGCCATGAATGGGAACAGTTCTTCTTTTGACTTCAACTTGATCGACGATTGCATCGCTTTCTTTATCTTGATGTGCGGTCATGTGCCGCGTGAGATGATGTCTTTCCCTAAAGCTTTCGTCACAAACAGGACATCTAAGTTTCTCTTCTCTTCGTCTTCTCGATGATTCACCTGATGTTTCATTCTTATGATGGGATCGCATGTGATAAACTAAATCCGACGTCATTCGAAATGAAAGATTACATTTGGCGCACACATTTTGCGCTGGAAGTGTGAGAGCTGCTAATGATGCTGGTAAAAGTCCCGTAACACTGCTGGTGGTTGTTAGGAATCTGGGTCTCGATAGAGTATCACTTATTTGAGGAAAAACTGAAATTGGATTATATGGTAGGCTGGGATACATTTGATTATGAATCTTTGGTGTTTGGGAAATCTTTATATTATCCAGAAGATTTGACTTTTGTGTTTCCGGTCCCATTAAGAATGGATATGTTATTTTTGTAGGCAATGAACAGCATTTGAAATTTGAACTTCCCGATAAGGGGATAACAGGTGGACTAATACTGCTCTGATAGCTTGCTCCATCTGGTGAAATTGATGATCTAGGAGATGTTTGTTCATCATCAAAACCACTTCTTGAGGTTAGTGATACTTTAGTAAATGCGCTTTTCGATTCACCAATTCCTTCAGAACAGGATGTTGAACAAGTTAAACCAATTGGTTCAATGATATCCACATAACGTCCCAAGAGATTTTGCGAATCTTGAGATAAATTTGGTGAGGTATGACATTTTTGAGATCGACTATGACTATAATGTTCTACATTTTGTTCAGATGAAATTCTACTTAATATTGGAGATACTGTTTTTGATGAGATGTAAGAACAACTAAAACAATCTTCTGGGTATTGATACAATCTTTTTTTATAATTTTCAGATTGCTTTTTAGTTTGTTTTTGAGATGATTTCTCCTGTCCTTCACTATCATGTCGATTAGTTATTTTAGAATTGCGAAAATAATCATTAGTCATGTCTGTTAATTTGTTAACACAAACAACGCTCAATTTTTCGCTTTGTCGTCTTGAAAGATTCTCATCTGGTGCTACTAGAAAAGCGACATCAAAAGATCGTTTATTTACTTTTTGGAGAGAATTCGAAGTGTCTACGGGTGCATCATCAGAGAATGAATTTGATGATAGGATTGTAGTTGTTGAGATAACCGGTGATTCACGTTCAAGGCCGCAGGAACGTTCTTCCATTGTCATTGTGTTAACGTGAAATTTCAAGTCTGTGAACATGGAAACGAACATTATCAGCTTTTTTATGAATGTTTAAATGTAATAGATGGTTTAATTATTCATAACACAAAAAGAATCGTTTTCATTCTTAAAATATATTATTTAGATAACATTTTAACTTTTTAAAATTTTTAAGTTCTGTTATATGGTTGTTAGACCATAATATTCTGTCATTAAAACAAACGCTATTCCGACACAGTTACTGTATTGATGGAGAGAGATCGACGATAAACGACGTTACTAATTTAGTGGGGAGGAGTTCATGCTTATAACTTCGTTTCTAGGGTCGAGAGATTTGTTAAACTAATATTACATATGTGAAGTAAACGACGCAAGAGGTGTTAACTTTCTGAAAAAAATGTAAAATTTCTGCATCATAAAGAAATTGAAATATATGTTCAAAGACAGTTTAAAACGTGACCATTTACTTACATAAAAAAATTAATAACTTTAAAAATAATAGAATTAAAAAATCATATATTCTGAAACAGGGAATTCAGGGAAAAGTCAAGGATTTTTATTAAAAATACTGGGAAAAAATAAATTTTTAGAATTTGAAATTACTATGAATTCTATTGCAAAACATTAAAGTTTTCCTACATTTCTCGCAATAATTTCTTTTCCAATAATTTAAATCTTAAATAACTATCATATAGTTATTACTAATAAATTATATTATGAATAATTTTACTTCAATATTTCAAAACATTTCGCCATTTTAAAATAGTTGCTTTTTAAATATTTATAAACAGATCACTTTCAAAAGGTTTTAATTTGAAATTTCATAAAATTTTAATTTTTAATGAATTACAAAGAAGAACTTAAATTTTGGAAACTTCTAATAATTCCAATTCTTCTGAAATGAGTTACATTTTTTAATAATTATATTTAATTAATTACACAGTGCAACAGAATTTCAGTTTTTTATTATTTCTGGGATCGCATAGGCTGACTTTTATAAGTTTTTTGATGCTGAATCCGAATCCGTAATCAGAATTGCTCCATCACCTAAGGTTTACGAGAAATTTGACCTTAAATATTGAAAAAGGCTGTTTTTGGGGTACTTTTTGGTTTTTTATCAGAGTGCAAACATTTTTTCCAGGGTTTTCATGACATGCGTTCGAAAGCTCATATCCTCCTCAACAATCTCCAATTTGGACTTTTGAAAAATATTTATTTTTGGATGAGTTATGTTTGTTTGAATTTTGCGTCGCATCGTAAAACCACGAAAAATGTCGTTTTTGAGGTATTTTTTGGTTTTTTATCATGATACAAAAAATTTTTCTAGGGTTTTTATAATATGCATTCGAAAGGTCATATTCTTCTCAACAATCTCCAATTTGAACATTTTTAAAATACTTATTTTTAGATGGGTTATCCTTTTTTGAATATATTCATAGAGAATCCAACTTCCTATAATTTTAAAAACAATATTATTCAAATCCGTCTGAAATTAACACATGCTAAAACATATAATAAAATGAAAAGGTAAAAAAACCCTAGAAAAAATTTGTGTACCCTGATAAAAAACCAAAAAATACCTCAAAAACGGCATTTTTCATGATTTTACTATTCGACGCGAACTTCAAACAAAGATAACTCTTCCAAAAATAAGTATTTTTAAAAGGTCCAAATTGGAGATTGTTGAGGAGGATATGAGCTTTCGAACGCATGTCATGAAAACCCTGGAAAAAATGTTTGCACTCTGATAAATAACCAAAAAGTACTCCAAAATCAGTCTTTTTTCAATTTTCAAGGTCAAATTTCTCGAAAACCTATGGTGATGGAGCAATTATGATTACGGATTCGGATTCAGCATCAAAAAACCTTTAAATGCTGTTGCGCTGTGTTATTCAAAATAATGTATTTATAAAAGATATGTTTTTAAATAAAAATGCTGTTGCGCGCTGTGTTATAAAAGATATTTTTTAAATCTACTATTTTTAAAAAAATTTCTAAAAAAATTCAATTAAAAAAAATGTTGATGAAATTTTACTCTGACAATTAGTTATTTTAAAAATAATAAAACTTTCACAAAAATCCAATTAACAAATTTTTTTATAAATTTCATCTCAATAAATAATTTTTTTTCATAAATAAGAAAATTATTTTTATTTATTTTTGTATTTAAATAATTAAATCATCTGAGAAGTATCTAATAAAAATTTATTTAAAAATGAATTTCAGATTATAATTGAATATTAAAAGCATTATAAGAGAATTTTTAGAAATAATAAAATTTTGACGTTTTAATTTAAAACCGTTTATAATTTGATTTTTCCATACTTTCAACTAACAATTCTGTAGAATTAATTTTTTTGAAAAAGTTTAATTGAATTTTTTTTTGATAATATTTGAAGTTTTAATTTTTTGATATAATATATACTTAATGAAAGATTTTTCAAATAATTGAAATTTCATAAAATTGTATTGTAAACAAATGGATTTAAAAATTCTCAAAGAATATTTTAGAAAATTATTAAAAATAATTGATTTAAAGAGGAATTTTAATCGAAAATTCTAGAAAATAATAATTGAATTGAAATGATGAAAATAATTTTGAAGAAGTCACAGTAACAATATTCGTATAACATAAAATAATTATTTCATCACTCTGTCATCTTTAATTATTGTAAAACATGAATTGACAAATAGAATTTTTATAAACATTTTTTTCATTATTTTTAAAAAGCTTTGAATTTTATTAAAACCACTGTAAGAAAAAGAAATTATGCCAATTATGTCCTTATAAAAATCGAGGATTTTCTTGAAAAATATTAAGAAATTATAGCTGTCGTACCCGTCTTTTACGGGTTTTAGTTTCTACGGATACATTCAATAGAGTGTCTACCAGTCTCGAAAAATAGGAAATAGTGGGGAACTTAATTTGACTATAGAAATAATAATTAGCTACCATTAACTATTTCATTATAAAAATATTATTATTTTAAAACAGTGATTGACTTTTTATCATTTAATAATTTATTTTTTAATAATTAAAATGCAGAAAACAATGATTGTCAATTATTTGTAGAAATTTAATTATAGCAATATAAGTTAATCCAAAATTTCCACCAGTTTTTGGAGTTATATTTAAAGTCAAATTCGAACTAATTGTATCATAATTGCTTAAATCTAAAATAAGACCTATATTGACAGATGAATTCATAATTTTTCCCGATTAAATTAAATTCCTGCATGTTTCCCGTTTTTTTCCAGTTTACAATGCTTTACAATGCAGAATGCTCAAAACATCCGTAATAGTTAAAACTAGAATTAAAATAACAAAACTTTTTACTATCTAAGTTTTTCTTCAGTAGCATAATGCAAGTATCGTTTCACAGGTATTCTTGAGTTTCTGTAGTATTAATTTTATCATAAAAAATCTCCATTTTCAATATTTGAAAAATAATTTTAAAGTTATGAATTAATATTTTTTAATATTGTTTACCATTTTATCATTTAAAATTTTTAATATTTTCGAAGTTTTGCAATTTTGACGTCAAAAGTTTAAAAGATATACATTAAAAAATAAAAAAATTAGAAATTTTCCATTTTTTTAAATTTTTTGAAAAAATTGAATACCTCCCGTTCTAACTAATATGTGACATGCCGCGACAAAAGGGACCTAAGCTGCTTAGAATTTTAGGTTATGTTTAGAGTGCTTTTAACTTCATTAAAAATTTATTATTGATTATTTAACATCAAAAGCATATTTTTCTGCAAATATTGCACATAATAATGAATTAAATATTAATAGTTTGTAAAGAAAATTAGTCATTTTTATTTATTTATACTTATAATTTCAGTTCTGTCAAAAACAGCTAAGGTCCCTTTTGTCGCGGCACGTCACATATGTTTAAAAACTGTAAATTTATTGTTTACATATATCTCACAAAAGTAATAACTGATTAATTTACTGCAATCTATCAAAATGTAAAAATTTTTTTGACAAAAATAATGTCCTATAACCAAAACATTATAATTTTATAATTAATTTTTTTTATTAATTTTTTTTATTACATGTTATTTGGTCAAATTTTAGCATAATTTTTCCAAAAATTGTCTCTTATAAATAGATAATTATTTCGTTTCTTTTTAATTTTTCGAAAACATGTTTATACATACATCTGAAATATGGAATAGTATTTTTTTGCTAAATTATGCTAAAATGTGACTAAATAACATGTAACAATCAATTATAGATCATTTAAAAGAAATTTATAAAAAAATATTAAATTAAATAACATGTTATACTCAATTATACAAAGTTTTTGAAAGCATTTGTAAAAAAAGGTAAAATTTGAAAATTTTTGATTTTTGAATTTTTTTAAAAAATTGAATATCTCCCGTTCTAATTAATATTTTTTAAATCTGTAAATTTAAAAACCTTCCTTAGCCTAAGGTCAAACATTCTGACAAATTTGGTTTCAAACGGTTGAGCCGTTTTTAAGTGATTCGCGAACAAAGATTCTGTGACATACGGACATACATACATACATACATACACGAAATTTTTTATTGGCATTCTTGGAATCCTGGATGCTCAAAACGAATAATTATGTGTCAAATTTTAAATTCTGAGCAATGTACAGACAAAAGTCTCATCTTATATATATAGATGAAAATATGTAAGTTTTTTCCTAAATAGAAAAAAATGAGTTTGTGAACAATATTGTTATTGAGAAATAAAAATTATGCATATTTTTTTATTTGTCAATTTCTAATATTTTATTTATTATTCAAAGAACTCGATATTGTTTTTATAAATCATACAAATATATACATATTTTCGATTTGTCAAACAATATTTTTTAATGAAAAAAACAAAAACATACAGAAAAATTTACTCCAAACTGTAGGCAAAATGAATAACTTGATAAAAGCATAAGTATCATATTATTATTTTGACTGATTAACTTGATTATTTTTATTATTTTGACTTGGAAGATTGATAAATTCCTTTTATTATGAATTATATAACTTTTACCAAATAATAAATTCTTTTAAATGTATATCAAATTATTATAATTAATTAAATAGTCTTTAACTATTATTATAGTTAATAATAATAATATTTAATTAGGTAGTTCGATTAATTATAGCAGTAAACAATATTATAATTTTAAAAATAGATTTTTTAAATGACAATAATAATTATTTCATATACATTTCTCATAGAGAAAAATTTTATGAACAAATATTGATCATTGTTTCTGTGAATTTAAATTTGACGAATTTATTGTCATTACGATGCCACGCTATATATATGTACGAGATTAGCGTGAAGAGTTCAGCAATATCGAAGTGTTCAGTTTTGGCATTGACACACGTGACTTGACCTTGTCTGTTCGGTGAGATATGCTATACCATTTTGAGTTTGACTTTCATAATTCACTAAAAATTTGTTTCCTTTTCAATTAATAATCTTCAACATTTTTATTCATAAAATTACAATACGGTTTTTTAGGCACAAGAAAAAGAAGGGCCCTTTTTGAAAAAAACCAATAAAATATTTAATCTTCAAAGAAGGGTTAAAAATAAAGATATTGAATGTTTTTTTAAACTTTGAATCGTTGCAAATAACTTGGTTACATATATTAAAAGTACACAATATACATCTTAAGCTTTCTTTTGGTACAAGAAAAAGAAAATAGAAATTTCATAATACTTGATGGCCCGATCCAACAACTTGTAATTTTGACATTGGTACACTTGAAAAAAGCCCCATATATAATTGTAGTCCTACTTTAATCTACATCATACCTTAATTTTTGACATGACACTTTTTTAGGGAAAAACAAAATAATTTTTTGTAATATTTACTATATATAAAGCTAAATTTTGCCAAGTTCATATAGTATATTTTCTTAATTTTTACTAAAATTTCATTACAAAAAACAAATATTTCGGAAATAGTAAAAAATTATATACAAGTTCATAACATTAAACTATATAGTTTAAGTTTCATTATGAAAATAGTAAAAACTGCTTTATTAATTTTTCTGTGCTTCAATTCTAACAGCCATGGTTTTTCAGAATATATACGTAAGTCCTAGCTATATCAGAAAATTTTAATATCCCTGCGATAACTTTAAGATATACATGGACATCATTGGAACATCCTGCAGTTATTTTAATTTACGAATATTCTTAGGCCGCTCACAATATATCCTAATTAGCCGGATGCTGTTAGTAAAAAACACTTGTTTCATCTCATATAGATAAACGTTTTACTTTATAAAAGGAATAAATTTTAAAATATCTGCTTTGGAATAGACGCACCGAGTGTGAACCATAAAATTGTAAATATATCATATTGGGTATCCAACAAAAAGCATAAAATCAATTTAAAAATTTTAATTAGATTTTAATTTAAATTTTACGTGCAGTGTTAAATATATTTTACAAATCCTTAGCAGCAAAGGATATTTAATGATATTCTCAGGACAACCTCATCACATCCGGAAATTTAGATATCTCAGGACATCCCTGGAATATCTTACGGATATTATTATTATAGGGCATCCGTAGGATACCCTGCATATCCAGATGATGTTAGGGATACAAGTTCTTTTTGCCATTAGTCTATGAAAATTAGAATTACTCAAAGGATATCCTATTTTAAGGATATCCTACAAAAAAAATCATCTGGATGTTGAGGATATTCTATGAACGACCCTAATGTCCGGATGCTTCTCTATATTTCTATCGATATATCCTGAAACCAAATGTTCTGAAATATTTTGGTCCGTATCATTTGATGCAAAAGTCTTTATCCGAATATTCAGTATGTCCTAGGAATAATATTGATTCGCAGAAATTAGAATATTTTTTGGATTACAATTTGCGGATATAAGCCTATATGGTGTTCGTAGGATATCATGAAATATCCGTTACTTTTAGGTTAAAAACACTAGAAATACCTTGTACTATATAGGAAATTATTCCTAAACAATGAAGTAAATAAATTAATTTTATTGTTTAGAGATAATTTCAAGGCAAAGGCATTTGTTGGTATTATTGTACCATCGTAAATATTATTTTATATACTTATTACTTTGTATAAAAAGCATATAATTAAACCCAAAAATAACTGTAGGAAGGATTCTCATATTAAAATTTTCTATAGTTTTAGTTTTAGTAAATAAATTAATAGAGGATAATATTCTGACATTGAAATTATTTACAATATTTTTAATAGTTTATCCTGTATCAGAAAAGCAATTGCGGATATTCTTTAACGTACTTTTATGCTACATGGTAATAATTATTTTTAAATGTTCAGGCAAAAGATTTTTTCACGATTTCTTCGGAAATAACTTTTTGGGGAAGCTATTTTTATGCCTTATTCTATAATATTTATGAAATTATTAAATATGGATTCTTTGCCTGCGTGTTTTATTTCAAAAACTTTAAAACTTATATCACAAAAATTCAGTTTTCAAAGTAAAATATTAAAATTTTATTACATATATATATATTTGTTTTTTTTATAAATGCAACCTAAAATTAAGGGTTTTAATAAATATTTTGAATTTAGAACATTATCCACTTTTCAAAAACTATTAAAACATGTAAAACTTATTTTAAAAACTTTTACCATGAAATATTTTTCCTAAATTATTTTATAGTTTGATTATATTTCTTGCACAAAAGTTAACAATATCTTCGGTTGTACAATAATTGTCTAGCATAATTTTCACAAAAACTTTCGCGTCAAGCTGATACTGACCCAAATATATTGTATGCTGCAAGGTTTATGGAAGGATATATGAAAATTTTTAAAGCAGTGTCTTCATTATTTATATAAAATCACATATAAACAATAGCCATTTATGGTAAAAGGGAGAACTTCACCTCAAAAATTTAGAAACAGTTTGCTTCCTTATGTTGGAACAGATATCGCGTTTAATAGAACCAAACACATTTAAGCACTATCACTGAAGAACTGACATATAGTTATATATAAGAAGCGATAGACCAACAACGGTCCATGCTGAAATGAAGCTGTTTTCGCGCATCGTACTATTTAGGGGTTATTCCAGCTAAGTCATAAGAGACAAGTGGAGGCGTCCAAGGGTAGCTTGGGCCAATCGTAGGTTGTTCAATTTTGTTTAAGGGTGGAGCATTCTTGGAGGGATGAACATATTCAGTCGTCGAGATGCGTCTGCTATTCAGCACAAGCCACGCCTACAAATTTCTGGTTCGACACATGTGTCTCGACTTTTTCTGCGCATGACGAATTCATTTACTATATTTCTACAACATACATACATATTTCAACCTGACAAACGATATTGAATACATTTTTAACACTGCTTGCATTGCACTTTTTCGATTATCGAACCTTGAGTAGACTTGATGTTGTAATGGCCGTCGATGCTGAACTGCATTTTGAGTGTCAATCTCCGGAATTGTGCTTGGAAAAAAATTACATTATATACATGAAAGTATAAATATGTTTTTTTGGTGAAAAACTTTATGAATTTGCTTTTATTTAGATAAAATTGTTGAAATTAACTATAATTCTGTGTCAATAAATAAAAAGCTGGGGATTATTTAATAAATATAAGTGTCTATTTTAGGAGTTTTAAATGTTCACATAAAATTGGAATCCATAAATTGGATTGTATAAATATTATACATTTCACCCTAAATATCATTAGTAGAAATTTGGAAATTATTAAAACAATTTACTTAATATAACAGTTATATTACAGACTTGTTAAACAAAAAATTCCATGAAGATATACAATAGTTTGTTCCTTTCGTTCCAGAATCAACAGTATATATATATATATATTAAAGGGACTTCGCCCCCCTGCCGGCTTTGCGCGCCAATCCCCTGACTATTTTTTACATTTATTTCAATTTTTATTTTCAAATCATGTTCTCTTAATATGAATGCATATAGTAATAAGTTAGAGTAAATTATAACAAGGGATATTAAAAGAAAGGAACAAAAAAGAATTTTACTTTACGGACATGATTATGGTCTTGTGGTGCCCTTATAGGTCCTTCTTTATACCTAAAGGTAAAGAAGTTAGTTAAATTTGACATAGATTTTGACGTATCATCAAAGACATTATTAGGACCCTTTTTACCTGCAGTTTTAAATATAGGTCAAATCTGATACAAATTTTGACATAAAGTATAAGGGCCATTATTTGGTCGTTTATGACCTGTAGGTAAAAGAAGAAAGTAAAATTATCCGTAGGTCAAAACTTCCCTTAAAATTGACCTAAATTTTGAGGACAGAAAATTAATTTTAATAGAATTTTTTAAAAGTACATGTCACTTTACAACATCTTTTTTTGATTGAAACTTAATATTAGGATTAAGGTCGAATTTCTTTTAACCTACAGAGGAAGAAAATTTTGTCAAATTTAACCCAAATTTTAATATGAGGGAACAACCCATTGAAGGATCCTAATCAATTTTTCTTTTTTCTTTGATATGTAGGTTTAAAAATATGTCAAATTTGACCTAAATTTTGAGGGAAGGTCAAGTCAGAAGAAGTTTTCTCGTCAATTTTTTCTGTAAAGATAAAAACTGCCATAAAAATTGACAAAAATTTTGAGGGCAGAGAGAATTGTTTGTCAATATTTGACGTTTAGGTCAAAACTGCTCCTAAAATTGACCGCATTTTTTAGGGAAGAGGGAATTGTTTGTTAATATTTGACGTGTGGGTCAAAACTGCCCTAAAAATATAAATTTTTTAAAAAATTTAACACAGGATGGATAAAATGTTCAAAAGTTGTTGAATTCGCTTAAAACTTGTTACTCGAGGGTTTTTGGGGTCGCTGATTACGAAACTAAAGTCAAATTTTCAAAATTCAAAATGGCGGATCCAATATGGCGGACGACATAATTATATAACTTTAGCGTATTGTCTTATTGTTAATCGGAGGTTTTTAGGATCGCTGATTTTAAACCTAAAGTCAGATTTTCAAAACTCTAAATAGCGAATCCAATATAGTGTAAATAGTGAAATATAAATGATGAAATATAATTATATTGTAAAAAACATAAGATAAACGCTCTTAGTCTTTGAGTTTTCAAAGTTTTCATATGGATATATGTGCTTGCAGAATTTTTAATAATTTTTTTCTACCAATATTAAGAGCTTGAAATCGAAGTTAAAAATCAGCACATTTTGTCGTTAAAGGGTTAAAAGTTTTAGATAATCTTTCTTAAAGCTTATCAAAATGCCTTTCTGTAGGTCGATTCTCTAACCTTCCTACTTTCTATTTCCAAAGGGCCGCATACACGGAAAAACTTTTTTTAAAATCATTACTAAATTTATTCAAGAACTCAGGATATGGGAAGAATTTAGAACTTGTTTTAGAAAAGTTCAATATTCATTATAGAATTTTCAGGTGTTTTTCTAATGGCTTGAAAATTATTGTTCTTGACGCTGCGACTGAGTTCTTCAGTCACTGCGCGCTGAAAAAGTCTCGAACTATTTAAGAAAGAAGACGTAGCCTAACCAATAGGTATACAGCGCCACTTGGCTTTAAACGCTTTAAAACGATCTAAAACTAAAGTATCGTAACGCGTCCCTGCAGCCGAGTGGCATAAGACGGAGCGATCTTGAGTCTCGAGGTCTCAAGTTCGACTACTCAGGCGGGCAAATTTTTTTCTCTAATTTTACATTTTTCTATTCTTAAACCAGTTCAGGACTTTTTCAAGAAAATTCAACAAGTAGTCCAGAAATTTACAACAGCTATCCCCGAACAGCTTATAATAATATTTCAATCTATGGTTTTGTAGCATTTCTTGTATTATTTCCATATCCTGAGTTCTTGAATAAGTTTAGTAATGACTCTTGAAAAAAGTTTTTCCGTGTACACAAACTATGCAAGACTTTAAAAGGGGAGAAAGAGTCAAGTTCAATCTAGAAAAAATTGCAGAAAATGTCTTACGGTGAGGGAGGGGAGGGGGTCAAAATTTCTCAAAATATGCCTTACGTAGGTTGTGTACGTCATTGACTTATCCTCATTCACTTCCCATTTCCCACTTTTCACTTCTCGTTTCTTACTTTTCAATACCCACTTTCCACTTCCTATTTTCCATTTCCTGCTTGGGAAGTAGATAATGAAAAGTTGAAAATTGGACGTGGTAATTAAAAATGGGAAATGAAAAGTGAGAGGTGGATAATCAAAAGTGGGTAATGGGAATGTTACAGAATCGAGTTCCTCTGAAAAAGCTTTCATTAGCACCTTAAGGGAATTCTTCAACAGAAATCAATCAATCTTACGTCATGCTTGTAGCAATGTTTCCATAAACTTGTTTCTGTGAAACTTTTTTGCAAAATTACAGTATAATGTTTCTTCAAGCTTATTACAGAAATTTGATAAAAGATTTTGCTACAAATGTGCTGCCAGATTATGTTGCAAGCTTGCAGCAAGGTTGCTTCAATTTTTAAAATTGTTTCAAAAAATCTTGAAAATAGAAATTGTGAAATTTTATACCTAAATAAATTGAAAAATTTTCTTAAGGTTTGGATAAACCTTTAAAGAAGTGGGATTTCACATAGATTTTGATATAAGATTCCACGTGAATTTACGTGAATGGGAATTTTTAATGGGGAAACTAATTAAAACTCCTTAATCGATACAACTGTTTTTGCGTAATGCACAGATATAATTTTATAGGGCAACAACATACATTTCTAAAAAAGAAGAAAATTTTTAATTCATAAATAGGAATTTTCTATTTATTTTTAAAGTCATTTCTAAAACATTTATAGAATTCAAAAATGAGAAAATTTTGATTCATTAATCGCAATTCGACTTAATGGTGCCTTAAGAACTTTCTATTTGTTCCAGTGCCCACTGAAGTCAAATTTCAGTTTTATTGATACTTTTACTGTACCCCTTGAGTCAGACTTCCTGAAAGGAGCCACCCAAAACCTTAAAATTTTTTTTCGTACTAATGTGGTTATTTTAATAGCATTTTATATAAGAAATCATACTACCAAAGGATTTTGCAAAAAAAATTTTTGTTAATGTTATTAACTATTGAAAATTTTGAACGTATTTAATTGAAAAATGAATTTCTCAAAAACTTATTGATCGATTTTAATTTTTCAAGTTGCATTTTATTTGTCTTGAAATGAAGTATAACTGACAATATTTTCAGATAAAAATATTTAATTTTAGTGCAAAATGCAATTGTTTATTTATAAACAATTAAAAATAAATAGTGTTCTGGATGATATTTTAAGTTGAAAAAATTACTAAAATGTTCTTCATGAACCACTAAAAAATATCCCGTTGAAAAAAAATGGCACGAAGTTTTAAATTGCTTAATTTTAAGCATTTGTGCCGCGGTGCAGTGCGCGACTCTGGTCCTTATTGAGCGTTCGCGCGCGTATTATTTATTTATTTTATTTATTTAAGAATAACAAAGTTCCTAGGGCTAATAAGCCCTTCAAGGAACAGATACATCAAAATTAAAAATAAGAAACCATTTTGAAAACAAATATATGAGCGATTCCATGTCAAGTGATCAAGGTGGAGAAAAATTTTTCTCCAATCGTAGCAAAACTTGGGGCTTTTGTAGTACTCATAGATAGTAATTTTTCGTGAAAATATTTTTTTACCTAGTCCAATATTTTCCGAGGGGGAGGGGGTTAAATTTTTGTGTTTTTCAGTACAATGCTTATTTCAATAATTTTTTACTCTTAAACAATTAAACATACGAATTTGACATACAGAAATGAACATTTTTTGTCTTAAACTTTTTCTAAAAAAATTAACCGTTTTCAAAATATTAATTATTTAAAAAAAGGTCTGTTTTTTTAAAGAAATGATAATAACTTTTTGAAAAAAAATCGTACGACCATTTAAAAAAAAGCATTTTAAAGGTGATAAAACAAGCTTTAAAATGCGTTTTAGAAAATTAATTTGCGATGACTTGTTAAAAAACTACAATTGTTTGAAATCGACCAAAAAAATTGAAATTTTCGTTTTTTTTAAACAGTAATTAAACATTATAAAAAATTTTTTTTTTAATTAATTATTTTAAGATTGTTAAAGTAGAAGATGTAATCTTTAAAATGAGACCTTGAAAATCTCGATATCTTTACTAGATATCAAAATATAAAACTTTTTGTAACACCTTTAACTGTGACAGGGTGGGCAAATCCTGCTGAGCGGCACTGTATATATATATATATAAAGAATGTAACAGCTGTACTAAATATATGGAAACCCAACTAATAGATTTAGATAATTTATGACAATAATAAGAAATCCTACCAATATGTCATATTAAATGTTCCATTGTTTTCTCTAAATAATAATTCAAAGAACAGTTTTTTAAACGCTAATAGATTTGGTGCATCTCTTAAAACTGGATCCAATTTATTCCATAATCTTTCACCTCTAACAATAAGAGAGCGTTGCAATATATGCAAGTTCGATGCGGTGGAATTATCAATATCGATTTTCTTTCTCTAAGCCTCGAAAAGAAAATTAAATAAATAAAGAGGAACTTTAGTTTTGAATAATGAAAAAATCAAATTACCCATAAAAAATTTTCGTCGAGTTGCAACATTTAATAAGCCAGACCTAATTCTATACTGCGTAGTATGTTCAAACTTAGGAAAATCATAAATGAAACAAATGCAAGCATGAATTGAATGGTGCAAACATTTTTTTTAATTTAAAATTTGACTTCATTTTTTCAAAATCAAAAATATTTTTGACTTTATTTGGGAAATTGACCTTTTTTTCTTTTTTAAAATAAATCTTAACATATATACTTTCCATACCTCAAAATAAAAAAATGGCTTTTATTGTTTTCGAGTTATTAATAATTATTTAATAAAAATTAGTAAAAAATTAACAATTGTTCTTTAAAAACAAATATTTTAAGCTCAAAACAAGATTTTAGTTTTTTTAAAGCTATTTTTGAAAAAGGTATAACAAAAAAACAAAGGCTTTAAAAATTTACTTTCAAGTGTCAATATTACTTATTCAACCATATTTCTACCATAATTAAAATATAGCGCGGAAAGAATTTTGAATTTTTTCTTTCAAAAATGTTCAATGAGATATGTCGAGCATAAGATACAATAAGAATTTTTGAAGGGAAGAAAATTGAGGGTTGATATTGGTCCCAAGGTACTGTTTTATTAATAAACGTATTCATCTCATAAAATCAAACTTACAAAAAACAACACTAAAAACCCTATACTTTATTTAAAATTCTACCACAATTTTTTTAAGATATACATTATACAAACTTTTAAAAAAACTCTCTTTTTTCTTATAAACCACAATATTTTATTCGCATTCCAAACAAAAATAATAATGATTATTTTTGCAATTTTTAATTACGGTTCCATTATAATGTAATCTTAATTTAATTAAAATTGTTATAAAATTAAATTAGTAACATATAATCCAAAAAATGTAATTCGTAATTGACTGTAAGCATTACCACTATTATTATATTTATAATATTTTAACAATTTTCTAAAGTTAACTTTTCATAAACTGTTGGTTATAAGATATAAATTGTCTACTCTCTAAAATTGAATCTGTGAAATTTGACTGATTTTCAGTGACTCCATTCTCGCAATTTGAATCAGTGAAATTTCACTGAAGATCAGTTAAAAATAATTTAAATTTTAGTCATATTTAACTGATTGGACAATTAAAAAATTATTGAAATTTTCAATATGCGTGACAGAAATAAATTGACAAATTCACTGAACAGGATTATTTTATGTTACGCGATTGACATATAATTTTAAATAAATTGGCTTTATAGAAATAGAATATTAAATGAAATATTATCAATTTCTTCTCGAAGACATATTTAACAATGAGAACTTATTAAATCGCAATATTTATTTTACAGGAGATAGAACATCATACATGCTAGAAGCAACTAAATCAAATTTAACTTGTTACTTTGGGTATATCTTTCGAATCTCATGAGTTGGGTGAATTTAGGTGGTCTGGGGAATAGATTTTTTTCAATATTGACTCACTGGTGACAATCTGCAACTATTGACATATAGTTTTGTTTTGTCAGCAGTACGTTATTTTGAGTGAAATATTTTATTTGCTTTCGTATTGCATTAAACTGCATTATTTAAAAAATGATGTTATCATCAAAAATTGGAATATTGCATATAAATCTTTTTTTATTTTTTAAAGCAACATAGCTTATAATTGTATATATTTTAAATTATTTTTGACAATTGGTTTAAAATTACCAATTTTTTTATGTAATTTAACAATTAACTTTAGTTATGATTTATAAGGTCAATTGGGGTAAATAAAAACAGATTTGCTAAGATTTACTAATAACATAAGTTTTTTCTTTTAAATCGGATTCCTTCCGGTTTTCTTGTGTATTGAGTTATTCTTTCACTTCCGTAAAACAATTTTATGAGGTAGTAGAAAATATGGGTTTCATCAAATCGCAATAATCAACTGTTTCTATTTACCCCTAAATTTTTAAACTTTGCTCAAATTTATAGGGTAAATAAAACAGTAGTTATTTTAGTTAAATAAAAATTTGTTAAAATAAATACGGTCTTAAACTTTTAAGGACATGTGAAAACAGACAATTTCAATGAATACGTGTAATAATTTCCACTGGATTTCTCAAAGAATACAAAATAATTTTCGAAAATATTTTAGGAATTGTTAGTTAACATGTAGATGTTTCTCTACTGTTTGCTCTGTATATATATTACTATATTATTAAACAGTGCAGTAAATATCGCCACTGTACCGTTAATCCAAAACTAACGAATCTGTTTAGTAGATTTAACTGCCATGTCAGTCGAATCTACTACGCTCTTCTCTCCGTGTGGAAAATATTTTTGTAGATACTGTTATTAATTGACAAACGGCAAATTACACCGAAAAAAAATGTTCTCAATTTTAGTCGATTCCTCTTCTTTTGCAGCATTTTTTCCTCTTACATATGGGCACTAAATTTTTCTTTTCTTATTGAGAGGATTTTCCTTTTTCATACTTTCTAATAAACGTCACTTTTTAAACAGTTTGAAGCTGCGTTCAGAAAAACAAAAAGCAACTTAAAAATCTTGTTTCTAGTATAAATTTGTTTCAATTTCAGAGGAATAATTTTAATTAAAGAAGAAAGATTAAAATTTTTTAACAGTAGTCAAAAAACTGTCAAACATAAACAAAAATTCCTCTTTTTTATAGATGAATATTCGTATATTGAAAATAAAATGTCAAAATAATTGTTAAGAAGAATTTTCATCACACTTTGAGATTTTATTTTTTTCGGTGCACTGCTTCGATTCACCCCTTGTTTTTATTTACTCCATCTGACCCTATATAAGCAAGCAAATTTAAAAAACCGTTTTGTAGAAGACTTAACAAAAGTTTTAAAGAGAAATTTTATTTATACAGAAAATTATTTTTTGCTAATAAAAAACTATTAATTTTTTTAAAATAATTCACCACGAAAATTTTTTCACGTAAAAAATCTTTTTATACGACAATTACATTATACATTTATATAGACTTTTTATCATCACTGTGCAAACCAACGAATTTCCAGCAAAATTATTCCATATGATGAGAGCTTTCAAAAGACACTTTAGAATGCCAATCTACCCTATACCTTTTACGTCATAAATTTTTTTAACATAAAATGAGATCTGTAAAAGTTTATGACGGATAATAGTTTCTTGTATTTTACGATAGAAAAATATGTGCTCCTAAATTAAAACTTAATTAAAAATATTTAATATGTGAATTTATCACGTAGCGGTAATTTATAATAAAGATGATAATATCTATTACTTTGAGTCAGGTTGAGAAAAAATTTTCTCTCAACTTTGTATTCTGTATTTTTTAGTTCAACCTAAATAAGGGTGATCAATATTTTTTTTGCTTAGGGACTTTTGGGAAATCTGCACTCCAAGGTTATATATTAAACATTGTTAAAAAAGATTGTAAATTTACAACAGTTCCATACAAAAAGTGATTAACATTTACAAATATTGTATGTAGAAAAATTTCAAAACCATGCACGGAGAAAATTTATTCCTGAAAATTTACTGAACTTTGTTCGGTAAAACTGGGATGAAGTGTCAAAACAGTAAGTTTTAAGGAACAGGACTGTAAAAGCAATTGCATTGAAAAATAATGTAAAAAGAATAAATCTTATGGTACATGTATTAGCCGTTCACTTACAGTTCGGTAAAACGTAAGGTAAATGTACACTATACTTAGTTTTATTGAAAGTTCGGTAAAACGTAAGGCACAGTGTTCGGTGAAACTTATATTTATTGTATAGTTCAGTAAAACGTAGGGTAAGTGTTCACTATACTTATTTTTATTGAAAGTTCAGTAAAACGTAAGGTTCAATGTTCGGTAAAATTTATATTCATTGAATTACTGAATAGTTCGGTAAAACTTGAAGAATAAAAAATAAAAAATAATGTCATTGCAGTAGTTCTACAGTAATACTGCCGTAAATCTCATTTTACCTACTTTAATCACTACCTAAACCCCTACAATCATTCACGAACAAATACTTATTCATTACACCTGCCTACAGTACATTCTAAACGCATACATTAATACATACATCGCACGCTTTACATTATTGCTTCAGAAACTTTCAACTGTCCTTATATGTCGACGTCCACATGAAAAGGGCCCATTTTGGTACTATTGGACTTATCTATATTGGCGAATTCCTTACAAAATTACGAAAATTTTGAGTGGTCATACAACTTTTTTGGTCAAAAATTCGATGAGTTACAGAATTTTAAAGTTTATAGTGACAAATACCTCATTTCGAGAAAAACGGAATTAAAGATTATGATACCTATTAATTGTGATATCTCTGGTTCTTCTGGGAAGTTATTCAGATAATAATTGTTTTCAGTCCAGGGCACCTTAAAGATGAAAAACCAATAGGTTTCAAATTTTTAAAACCACCCCCCCCCTTTCTGTTTGAAAATACATAAAACCGACAAAATGGGCCCTTTTCTAAAAAAGACAATGTTCTTATTAATAAACCATTTTTGTACAAGATTAATGATTGGGAACAATTTTATTGTGTCATTTGAAGATAAAGAATAAAAATTAAACTTATTTAAAATTTTTTAAAAGTCTCTATTATGAATAATTTGCCGAAATATCGAAATTTTCACTTCTACGACTACGTAATCAAAGACTCTAACATTAATATCTCTGGTTCTTCTCGGAAGTTATTCAGATAATAATTGTTTTCTGTCCAGGGCACCATAAAGATGAAAAACCAATAGGTTTTAAATTTTTAAAATCACCTTACCCCCCCTTTCTGTTTAAAAATACGAAAAACCGACAAAATGGGCCCTTTTCTAAAAAAGGCGATTTTCTTATTAATAAACCATTTTTGTACAAGATTAATGATTGGGAACAATTTTATTGTGTCATTTAAAGGTATAGAATAGAAATTAAACTTATTAAAAAATTTTTAACAGGTTTTATTATGAAATTTTGACGAAATATCGACATTTTTTACATCTACGACTACGTAATCAATAACTCTAACATTAATATCTCTGGTTCTTCTCGGAAGTTATTCAGATAATAATTGTTTTGAGTTCAGGGTACTTTAAAGATGACAAATCAAGAGGTTTTAATTTGTTTGACCCTCCATTTCATAAATACGAAATATTTTTGCAAAGGACCGACAAAATGGGCCCTTTTCTTTTTCTAAAGAACCAATAAAGTTAAACACTTAAATTAACGATAAATTAATGAAAACCTCATGATTTGACTTGTCAAAACATGTAGATTGATAATAAAAAATACAAAAATAATTAAGGTTTTTCTCAAAAAAGTATTAAATTGCAAATAACTCGAAAACTAGAACCGACAAAATGGGCCCTTTTCATGTGGACGTCCACATATATGAATCTGAATTTTATTTCACCGCTTGTGAGAAAGATTCAAATTAATAAACAATAATTGTATAAAATAAAAGAATCATCCATATTAAATCCATGTTACTGAATAATTTCTAACTATATTTAAGGTCAATTTATGAAATAGTTTCAAATTATATTTTTATTGTTATAAAGAAAAATGTTTAAATTTGTATTTTATGTAATAAAACAATAGTTTATTAAAATTCGTATTATTTCCAAATTTTCATCAAAAAAGATTAAAATAATCTATCTAGTGTCAAACACAACAAATTATTTTCCCTGACTTACGTAACTAGAGCAACTTAAGTAATTAATGTAAGTTACGCCACCAGAGTAAAATTTCGTAACTATAGTAACTTACATAATTAAAGAAAAATATTATAATTACATAACCAGACTAAATAACGTAACTACAGTAAATTATGTAAATGGTCAAACCTACGTAAGTTTTTTTAATTGCATAAGGTATTATAGTTACGTAAGTTATGCAACTTTGATCATTTGTATAAGTTACATAAGTTTCATCATTTACGTAACCTGCGTAAGTTATTCTAGTTACGTGACTTATGTAAGTTTGATCTTTTACGTAAATTACATACGTAAGTTACGTAAAATTGATTATTTACGTAAGTTACGTAAAATTTATAAATTACGTAAGTTATTGTAGTTACGTAACTTACGTAATTTGTACCGTTTACGCAAGTTGTACCATTTACGTAAGTTACGTAAGTTGCACCATTTACGTAAGTTACGTAAGTTGTATCCTTGGAGTAAGTTACTGTAGTTACGTTATTTACTCTGGTTACGTAACATACGTAACTTACTGTAATTATGTAAATTACTATAGCTACGTAATTTACTCTGGTCACGTAAGTTACATTAATTACTTACGTTGCTCTTGTTACATAAGTATGCGGAAACAATTTTTCTGTGATTGTCACTAAATTATTATGTTTTTCAATCTTTTGTTTCGAGTTGACATAAAACTAAATAGTTTCAAATACTTTTGTTTTTGGATTATTTAAGAACTAAAAAGAAAGTAATTTGCTATTTAATTTCGTTTCAGAAGCGGTTTCTGCTATAAATGAAATTATTAATTATTAGTTAATCAGTACAAATAGGTTAGAAACAACTAACTATTAACGTCAAAGTTTTTTTTTACTACGGGGCATTTAAAAAAGTATTTCAATCCTGAAAACTAACAATTCAGGCAAGTCAAGGAAGTTTTACCGAACTATTCCTGAAAACTAACACTCGAGTCAAGTCAAGAAAGTTTTACCGAACTGTCCCTGAAACGTTAGTGACCATCAAGGAGGTATTCAAAAGAAACGTTAAAATTTTATTTAATTTTCATTAAACGTTCAGTTTCAATTCTGTTTTAACTTTTACAGTACTAGTTTGTAAGGAATAAAGATATGACATTAAATTTAGAATATTATTCCTGAAAAAATAATTTAAAAATTATTAAAAATTACAGTTATGCCACTATATCCCAACTTTACTTAAGAATTCGGTAAAATATAAGGAACAAATTTTCTCCGTGTGTATTTGAAAGTCTTGTAAATCTACAAGACTTTCACACAAAAATGTTTAAAGGTTTCAAACATTTATATATATAGAATGATTTCAATTACATGTGTTTGAAAAATTTGTAAATTTACAATGATTTTAGACAAAAGTGTTTAACATTTTCAAAAATTTGTATATAAAATAATTTCAATTATATGTGTTTTAAAATATTTATAAATTTACAATATTTCGACACAAAAGTTTTTGAAATTTTCAAAAATATTTGTATGGACTAACTTCAAACACATAAGTTTAAAAAATATCTAAATTTACAACCTTTTCATAGAAAAATATTTGAAAATTAAAAAATTTATGTGTAAAATAATTCAATACACATTTATGTCTAAAAATGTTGTAGGTAATTGAAATTTTTTAAAGATTTAATACGAAATTCTTTCAAATATATATGTTTGAATATTAATCAGTTTAATTAGTTAAAATTTTCAAAACTTATTAAGCGAAAACCGTTTTTCGGATAATATAATTAATTAATAGTTAGTTATTTTTTACAGATTAAAATTTAAAAACTCCTAAATAAAATAGAAAAGTATTTTTCTATAACAAAAGTTGTAGCGGAATAAAAATGCAAAATCTGCCTTTGCTCCAAATAAGCTTAAATTATTACTAAAAGTTGGTACTAATGAGAGGAAAATTTCCACCAAATATTTTTAAAAATTGTATTTTTACAGGAGTTATGAAAAGGGAGAAAACCAAAAAAATATATTTTTCTCGAAAACGGCTTAACTGATTTTAATAAAAAAAATATTTTTTTTGCAGAATGAAAAGACGAATTATAAAAAAATACACAAAAAATTTTTGCCAAAAAACCCTGGAAATTTTTTTTTTTAATTTTTATAATTTTTTTTAAAAGGTATATTGCAGAGGTACCATTTTAGAAATATGATAAAAATGTCTCTAAAAGTATCTACTTTAACATATAATTTTTGTAGATTTTTTAATTTCGTATGAAATATTAAAGAAAAATTGAAAACCGAGAGCGTAACTTTATTCTAACATGTGTGTATTTCAGCTTAAGAAACAAAAATTGGTTTTTAAACTTTTTCATAAAACTCAATTTTTATAATCATATGATGAATTATAAAGAAATACTCGAAAAATTTTTGCCCTGAAAAAAAATTTTGAAAATTTATTTAACCTTTTCAGTGTGTAGAGGCGCTAGTGTGTAGGCCCTAAAACTTATTTTAGAGAATTTTCAGTTGTTACAATTTTATTAGACATAATAACTTTTTAACCGAATCTCAATTAAACAGAAGTTATGTTTAATAAAATTAAAATTTAATTTAATTTCTATTTAACCGAATTTTTATTTACAAGAATTTTCATTTTTCAGAATGTTCAATTAATAGGGGAGACTGGGGCGAAAAGTTAAATTTTGCATAAATGATTTTTTTTTGCAATTTAATCCGCTTAGATGCAAATATTTGTATATCAATATTGTAGGGCAACTTGTCCTCTACAACTTTCAATAAAAAAGTTCCTGATATTTTCGCATAAAATACATGTTTTGTCCTTTTTTGAAAATTTTGTTTTTTTTAACTTTTCGCCCCATGCTGGGGCGAAAAGTTAAATTCTATTTTTAGCCTACTAAAAGTATTTTCTGATAGGTGATAAGTATTAGATAAGTTAAAGTATACGTAAACAAGTAAGTTAGTAAATAAAAGATCTTTGTTTATATTTAACAACAAATATAAAAAATCTGACTAAAGATATTTAGCAAATACCTTTAGGTATCTCTTCAGGGGTCCCAAATAATGAAGTAAAAAAATCGCGGTGAGGATAAATGCAAAAAATATACTTAAAAGTTGATATTTTCTTTTTCGAAAAAATTTTCAAAAGTAGGTTCAAAAAAAACTTTCAATATAGACACCACAAAAATTAACAGAATTGCACACATCTCCGTACATTTATTTAGGGTGATAATACCCTTCTATAATTAAAATTACAATGCTCTAACTATTCCCGTTCGAAAGGTAATGCATTTTAACGGTTTTGGCAGTTTAACTTTTCGCCCCAGTCTCCCCTATATTTTTAATTTAACCGATTTTTTATTTTAAATAATTATTATTTTAATAAAGTTTTATTTACCAGAATTCTTATTTAACGAAATTCTAAATAATCTGAATTTTTAAATAACAGAATTCCCATTTCAGCAAATTTTCATTTTCACGAATGGTCATTTATAAGATTTCTTAAAACGCTAAATGCTCATTTGAAAGAACTTACTTACAATTATTAAAATAATAATTATTTAAATTAAAAAGTCGGTTAAATTAAAAATATATTAATTGAACATTTTGAAAAATAAAAATTCTTGTAAATAAAAATTCGGTTAAATAGAAATTAAATTTTAATTTTATTAAACATAACTTCTGTTTAAGTGAGATTCGGCTAAAATGTGATTATGTCTAATAAAATTGTAACAACTGAAAATTTTCTAAAATAAATTTTAGGGTCTACTCATGCGCCTTAGCGTGTAGCTAAAATATAAAAAAAATGTTCCCAACATGTGCATCACCTTCTTGTGAATAAATTTTCATGACACTTGGTACAAAGGGGTTTTTGGGGTCGCCGATTATGAATCCGGTGTTAGTTTTTAAAAATTAAAAATGGTAGATCCAATATGGCGGACACGTTTTTTAAAAATTCATTGGATTCGCTTAAAACCAATATGGCGGACGATTATTAAAAAATATTTAAATAACTACGTATTAAATTTTAAGCAAAATTTTTGGCAGCCTTATCGGTTCTAAAATTAATATTTGGAAATCTGATTGCAGAATCATGATTAGCAACCCCAAAAACCCCCGAGTACGAAATTGTAGGAAAAAGCTCCACCTTTGAAATTTTAAAAAATTTTTGGTGTCCATGTTGGATTAAAATTTTTGGGAAAGAAGGCTTCTATATACAACTATAATCCCAGGAAGTTTTGCAAAAATCAGCCGACGTTTTTCAAATTGTGATATTTCTGGCGTAAAATCCCCCAGCACTAAAATAATGTAAACAATTATCAATGCCTATATTAGAAATATTCAAACCATTATATTCTACAAACAACTAAGACAAAATTGTTCAATACCTAATTACCTAAAAGTAACAAATTTCTGCTTCACATCCCCTTAATTTAAAATTCTAGAAAAATTATGTGTTAAAAGATATTTCAGAGTAATTTCGGTTTTTGATTAAAATAATGTACTTGTCATACTGTAAGTTTGTACCAAGTTTCATTGTTATTCATTTATTATTGTTAAAAATATGATAGAAAAAGTGATTTTGACGCTTGAAAGTAGATTTTAAAATTTATTGATTTTTTGTTATATCTTTTTCAAAATTACTTGAAAAAAATGTTGCATATCAGGTTTTGAGCAGTAAACATTTGTTCTTAAAGAACAGTTGCCAATTTTTGTTTAATACTTACGGCATTGATAAAAAATAACAAAATTTTTAACAAACACCTCCGGGGCGTAATGGATCACTTTGGCCTATATATATTAAGAACAACCTATTATGTTTAAAATATTAATAAAATAGTCCTGTCAAGTTTAATTTCTTGTAATTTATATATTAATAAGTACCATTGATAACCCTTTATTAAAAAAATAACTGGAGAATAGATTTTGCATTTTGCTATAACTTTAAAACATTTTTAAATTGCATGAAAATGTTTAAGGTTTAAATTAAATATGTTCCATTTTCAATATTCTTTATTATAAATGTACAATAGAAACGAAAATTGTGAATACCGTAATAATATTTGATGATCTAAATTATAATTTCATTGCTGATCCATTACGCCCCGGTCCGAGGCGAAATTGCTTACCTTGCATTTCTCCAAAAACATTGTTCTAGAAAAAAGTATAAGTGATATTAGGGCGTACTTTTTTAATTAAAAGCTGAGATGTTAGGCTAAGTTTTCGGCGTGATGAAATTTTTATTAAAGCAAGAATGACGAAGTTAAGCAACAAAAAGTGAAAAGTGGTCCATTACGCCCCGTTCTCCCCTATGTTTAATTATTTACCTTGATTATGACCTGGGATTGTTAAGTGAGTCAATAAGTTCGGTCAATGACCCTTGCACGTTTAGGTTCCACAGATCCAAGCATTAAGAATATTCACCGAGTGCAATTCTGCTTCGTATGTTAAAAATCCTCTTATTTAGACAGTAGCAATCTCCTCGTTTGTTACAGGTGAATTTTCAATGAAAGGAATCGTACGGGCGACTCGTAGGACGAGATGAATAGGAACAGTGAAGGGAATTAACTTGGTGGCAGTTTCTGGACTAACGCGAAGGACACATGTAATTGCGTCGGCGGTGATTTTTGGACTGACTAATTCGTCAAGGTTGGCCCTTTTTATATGGTTCCTTCACAAGGGAACATACCACCCACATTTATTACCTTTGGGTTAAGGTGATAAAATTTTTATTACATTTAAGTGGGAAACTAATAGAAAGAATGACAATGTGCAGATGACCAATTTTCGGCATCTGCTACATAGGCAAAGACATCATTCTGATTAATAATACTCTTGCTTAAGAAGAAGAAAGGATTCAGATTCCAATTCACAAAATATTGATTATAAGTACAAAATACGTCGCGATGACGTGACAGAAGTTACGCTCTCGGTTTTCAATTTTTCTTTAACATTTCATACAAAATTTGAAAATCTACAAAAATTATATGTTAAAGTAGAAACTTTAATAGACATTTTTGTCATATTTAAAAAGTGGTACCTCTGCAATAACCCTTTTAAAAATTTTTTTTTAAAAATGTCAGGGTTTTTTAGGCCAATTTTTTTTAGTATTTTTTTATAATTTGTCTTTTGATTCTGCAAAAAAACATATTTTTGTCATTAAAATCGGTTTAGCCGTTTTCGAGAACAATCAATTTTTTGATTTTGCTTTCCCACTCCATTAATTCTGTAAAAATGCATTTTTACATTCTCATCAAAAATGAGAAAGTCTTGGATTTGTGCGATTTTGAGCATTGTCTAATTTTGCTAAATCTTTACGTTTCATGACCCCCTGATTCCAAAAAAATGGTTTTTAGAAAAGTATCTGTCTGTATGTCTGTCGTCTGTCTGTCTGTCGTCTGTCTGTAGAAAAATTTGTCTCGACGATAACTCGAATGAATTTTAATGAATCGACTTGAAATTTGTTTTAATTAGTCCGTAAAAATAAAGCCTATGTTCGTTGGGCAGCCAATTTCGTCAAAAAACAACAAAAATACAAAATTTTGTTTTTTTGACATTTTTCAAAAAAATATATTTTTTTATTTTTTTCCTTAAATTTTGAGTAAAAACAAACAACTTTTCTTTTCGACACTTTTTTGTACAACAAAAAACAAAAAAGTTATTTTCAAAAAAGTGCAAAAATTGAGAATTATAGTGAGTGAAGCATTAGCCGAAACATGAAGAAACATTAGAAACATATAAAAACCTTCCGTTTTTTCTTTTAGATGCCAAAGTTAGGTACATATACGAAACTAGGAACAAAAAAGAACTCAAAATATGCAAAAATTTTGCTCTTTTTAAATTTTTCCGTAAAATTTGCTTTTTACATTCTCATCAAAAATGAGAAAGTCTTGGATTTGTGCAATTTTGAGCATTGTCTAATTTTGTTAAATCTTTACGTTTCATGACCCCCTTATTTTTTTACGTTTTAGAGTTGTTATTTTTGAATCAAAATATTTTTTTAACTCTTTAACTTGATTTAAATGTATCCTTGTTGATGTTAAGCAGACAAATTTCGTTGAATTTTAAAATTTTTTGAATTTTTGAAAATGGTATATCTCTAAGGAAAATTAATGAAATTTAATGAAATTTTCAGGGAATGCTTATTGTTTACAGACAATTTAAGAAAATATTTTTTTTTTAAATAATTTTTTAAACAAATTCTTAAAAAAATAATTTTTAAATATACAATTTTTTGAAAAGTGACATTTTTTTAATGATAATAATTCGATTCCCACTAATTTCACGAGTATTTTCCAAAAAAAAATCTATGAAGGGTCTGAAACTTTAGGAGATATTGAATTTTTTGTCCTTGCGCGTAACCGTAAAAAGCGTATTTACCGGCTATACTCTATATACAGACTAATATTCAAAGTCGCATATAAGTCGTAAATTTTAACCGAATTCAATTTTCCTTTTTGGAGAATGTCAGGCTATAAATTCGTAAGAATACTGTGCAATTTTTAAATTTATATTTGTTTAAACAAATTATTATTATTATTGTTAATTACTAACTTTTTACATATTATACCTAGAGAGGTGTATTTTCTTTTAATTTTGCAATTTACCAGAGCTAACATAAATACCGATGCATGATTTTACTCTTTATAAATGACTGTAGCCAACAATTTTTAACCGATTAGAGTGTTTTTTGTTTGAAATAAAAGTGGTTATTCGTGGAGGCAATTAATAAAACATAAATTATACAAGTAAAATTTTTTTTAACAGTGCCAAAAATGAATTATCTCAATTGCAAGTGTTGTTCCTTCTGTGATAATCTTCAAATCAACACATATTTGATGAGAATGTAAACCTTAAAGTCGTAGTAACTTTAAGACAAATAAATATTTTAGCCTCTCAAAACAAGTACGGCGTGTCTAATACAAAGTCACAGTTGATTAAATTCGAAATACAGCGAAATATTTTTTGTGGAGGAGTCAGGAAATTGTAGTTTAACTTTTGCCATTTGCGCGCGACGACAAATGTTCACGCACAGACAACACTATAAAGATTAACAGTTCAAATCGTGCTGTCTTATTTCCGTATAATGCTAATAATACTTTTTTTACATAATTTACATTTATTATAACGCATCAGAACACATTATAAACAATTTTGATTTTTTATATCAATATTTAAATGATTTGGGTATTTCAAAAAGTTTTGTTTTAAATTTCATAAAAAACTGTTTGAAATTTCAAACAAAAATATTTTAAATTTCATGCAAACCCTTTGTATTAATTTTCAAAAGAATAATTTTAAAATGTTAAAGAAATGTGTTTTAAAATTTAATAAAAAATTTGTATTAAATTTAAAAATGTGTGTTGTAGTTTTTCAAAATTGTATATGATAATAGCTTCAAACACTGACACTGGATTCATAATTAGTGACCCCAAAAACCGACTATAGTAGTAATACATTTAAAGCAAATTCGTTGAATTAAAAAAAAATAATTATTGCATCCGCTATTTGGTATATATTTTTAAAATCTAACACCGGATTGATAAACACCCCTGGATAACAAATTAATAAAAGAACAATGAACGAGAAACTAACAAAACAAATTGTTTAACTTTAAAGTTTTTATTTTAGACTTAAATCTGCATTATATAGTATATTATTATTTAACACCGAAATAGACTAGAAAGAAGTAGTTCCGAGGCTTATACTAGAAAGGAATCCTCTTATCTTTTCGAGAGTAAAGTAAGACTTGGTTTCTTTAGAAAAGGTTCTCAGACGCCAGACTGTTAAAGAGTTTGTTTTAAGCCTTTCTGAATCTTATAAAATCGTTATGTTCTTCTGTAGTTCAATCAATATGGCGTTGATATCATGTCACGACATCTTATACAAAGCGTTTGCTAACGCTAGTATAAATTATGATATACATAATGATATTATTACATACGAAATTTTATTTATAAAAGTAAATCTTGTAGATTAAAGAAGCAAATCCATTAAATGTCCACACAAATCAAAATTTGAAAAATTATAATCAGAAAGAATACCTCTATATAGTTGTTTTTTTAAACATATAATTCTTTGCTTCCTATGAGGTTTATGCAAAAAGACATAAGAAATCAACAGTCGTTTGATTTTCACACTTCGCCTGTTGAAAGTTGGAAACGAAGCGTCCAACAAATTCTGTAAACTAATGAATATTTTTACTAGAATCGGGAACGAATAATTTCAAGCGTGCATCAATAAAATTTACATCGTGGAATCAACGTTATACGAAATTGCTTTGAAGTCATAACTTGACGAATAGAAAGAAAGAAATAAATGCGGTAGTTATAACAATTCGGGAAATTTTTTAACAACTTTATTAAACATTTATAATCAAAAAAGAGAATCTACTTCTTTATTCATCGCATCTACATTTACAGAAAGAAAGTGTTTTAGTTCTTGTGAGGTCAAATTTTTGTGAATCACACAATAAGTGCAAAACCTTGAGGGATGAAAACTTTGATAAATTCAAAGAATTTATCAAAGCTATAAAGAAAACTGCAGCATAAATCACACGGAAAACACTGAAAAGATGGAAATGTAAGGTATCTCTGAATTGTGTGAACGATCCAAAGAGAAACATGATGCGAAATACACAAGATATATATGTAAAAACGTTGGGGTCAGCAAAACGGGATTTTTTACTTGTAACCCATTATGGACATGGCGCTACTGCCAAAAGAAAGAAAATGTAAAAAGCTAAAATTATAAACATCTCAATAATGGCCTAGTAAATTTCAGATGTAAAAAATTTTCAGAATTAAATTAAATGCACCTTTAATTGTAAAAAATAATGTATGGCGATTTTTTCCAAATGTTGTGTACCAAAGTAAAAAATAGAATACTAATAGATTTTAAGCCTCAACTCTTATATGAGATAATTACGCCAATTAAATAAATTAAAGCTTTTACAAATATAAAAATTCACAACATATTTTCATGACTTTATTATATAATTATTTTTTAAATCTCATTTCTAAATATTCATTTCTTTCAACTATTTTTACATTCAATGATCATAATAAATATTCTCTTTGCATATTGAAAACATACTCTTAGATATTTTAAAGGTACTTAAAATAAAATCAATTTGCTTTTATACGGGTTACAAATAAAATAAGTATTTTCTTCCAAACTAATCTAAAAGTTTTCTATCAAGAAAATAAATCTTTCACAGTTTGGCAAATGGCATTACTATTTCTTGTGAAATATCAACGAGTGTTCAACTGCAGCAAACTGTCCTATCATTTATAGAACTATGTGATATAAGATATTATAAAATACAATATTAGAAATTAGTAATTCCAATGCAATTTTTGAAACAATTATAATTAAGAAGAAGGTATTTTTGAACCCTTTAAATTTTTTCTATACGTAACAATTTCTTTTTGTTGATACATTATTTATAAATACTGCAGAAAATTGATGAATTAATTTATAATTTAAATTTAAATAAATTTATAATTTAATTTTTGAAAAACTGCAGCAAAGTTAAAGTAGAAATTTTTGTTTTATATTTTGAAAACAACACCAATCACAATTTTTTTGTAAACACAAATGTCAGAAAATTAACAAATATACCATTCGAAAACTTATTAATTAGACATGACTAAAAATGTTTATAATTTATATAAAGATTGCAGCAATCAACAAATTTGACAAAAAAATTTAAATAACAAAATTATTTTTTCTTTTTTTCAACTTTTGCATATTTTTTAAAAATTGCAGAAAAAATTTGAAAATTATATAAGTGTGATCATTGAAATCTCATTTTTAATGTAAGATTAAAAAAGTTCAAAAATGCTCTGAAAATGCTCTGCTGTTTATAATGATATCTCACGAACCAAATAAGATTTTTGACATCTTTTGGTCTTAAATATAAATGAGACTTGAATGATCACACCTATGTGAGTTTAAATTTTTTTCTACAATTTTTTTAAAATATGCAGAAGTTGAACAAATTTTTAAAAAATTTGTTTTTTTAAATATTTTTGGTAAATTTTTTTATTGTTGCAATCTTTGTATAAATTATTAAAATTTTCAGTTATGTGTCATTAATCACAGAATTTAATAATCTTTCGAATGGTATATTTGTTAATTTTTTGACATTATTTGTATTTACAAAAAATCGTAATTTAAAGATTTGTATATTTTTGAGCCTTGCGCGTGCAGCCATACCGATAATTTCCGATGGTAGTGTATATATATATATATATAATTTCTTCTTAACAATAACGGTGTTTTTTCGAAGATATTGAGTAAGATGTTAGTCAAACCATGAGATATCGAATCCAAAATGTTCAAGCTTTTTTTCTCAAAATTCAAGATAGCGGATAAAAAATGGAGACCAAGGTTAATTTTATTTCAAATACCAGAACCTATTGTACAAAATTTGAAAAATGTTCAAATTTAGATAAATTTTGTAATCCGAAAAAAGTACGTTATCATCTGCTTTTTAGAAATATCAGTAATATTCCCTGTTAAAAATTCCTGCGAAGGATCTTATACAGGATCTTGATTCAGGAATATTCGTAAGATCCTTTGTAAGTTCGTACATAGAACGCAATAGCGTTCTTATGTACCCAGGTTCTCTAGTGAAACTTAATAAGATCAAGCGTGTTATCCTTTGTACCGAAACAAACAACAACATAGCATCCTGGACAGTTTCCTTTGTAAAATCATTTGGAAGATCTTGCATTATCAATCTGGAAGTAAAAAAACTTTCGGTATCCTGTGCAGGTTCCGCTGCAGAAACTTTAGTTATTAAATGTTCCTGCAAGGGTACTGTACAGGAACACTTGCTTTAATAGCTAAAGTTCCTGCATCGGAACCTGCACAGGATCCTGTGAGGATCCTGTACGGGGATTTTAAGCTGAGATTTTTACTTACAGATTGTTAATGCAAATCTCTTACAAATGATTTTACAAAGGAAACTGTCCAGGATGCTATGTTGTTGTTTGTCTCGGTACAAAGGATAACACGCTTGATCTTATTAAGTTTCACTAGAGAACCTGGGTACATAAGAACGCTACTGTGTTCTTACGTACGAACTTGCAAAGGATCTTACGAATATTCCTGGAACAGGATCCTATATAAGATCCTCCGCAGGAATTTTTAACAGGGTTACAGATAAAGATTATTTGATTTTTCTATTCGTAATTCTTAAAATTGAATTGTACACTTGGTGTTGAAATATGAGAAGGTAACTGAAATCACAGAATTTTTTATTTCTATGCTTACAAATTAAATTTTTTTAAAATTGTTATATCAATATATATACTTTTATATTAAATTAAGTATATTAATTTAAGTTAACGCTGTTTATTACTTTCTTTTTTGATCTTTTATAACTTTAATATATAACAAAAAATATTGAAATGTGTTTCTTCATTTTTCATACTCCAAGATTCGTACTATTTATACCGGAAATGATTCAAAAGTTTCATGAATTTTGTCACAGGGTTCACAAATGGTTTCCGGTCCAGCGGTCGGACATTGTCGATAACAGGCACATTGCTAGGGGCGAGTTCAATATCACTTTTATCTCATCACTTCGCAGTTGTATGCATTGTCCCTTTTCCATTGTCCTGAAAATTGTCGACCCACTAGGATTACCATATGAATTAAAGTAATGTAAATTGCTACGCAAGCTAAGGCAATCTGTCACACTTAGATGGGAAGAATAATAAAGATGTCTATGTCTTTTTAAGTTCGACCAAAGATATTAAACATTATTTGGAAATCTGTAGTCAATATTTTATAGTTTTCAAAAATTTCATAAGAGAGAATAATAGAATGTAATAAAGTAATGTATAAAACTACATCTACAAAATATATATGCCTCTCTTTTTCATTTTTACATTAATACCTCTACTACAAAACAATTGTACCGTTATACTCGAAAGTATCGATTGGTTGAACGTGATGTTTATTTAGTGATACAAAATTTATTTCATTATTTGACTAATTGCAGTGTACTAAGAATATAAAAAGAAGATATCAAGTTCAGGGGATCGATTATGTAATTTTATTTCACTTTAATTTCGAATTTGAATTGCCCAGACAGCACGTAAGCTAGCCGTAAGCTTACTTCAAGCTTGAAATGTCCCACCTGACACAAGGTTACACTGTAAGATTGCCGTAAGGTTATTGCAAGATTGCCATAAGGTTACTACAAGGTTGCCGTAAGATTACAAAAAAATTTCTGCAAATTTTAAAATCGAAAAATTTATAAGTTTTGTTATGATTTTTTATAGCTTAATACAGGTGTATATATAAAACACAACATTTTGAAAATTGCATCAATATTTCATTGTAACCTTGTTTACGTCCTGTCTGAGTGATTTTAAGGTAAAATAAATTTTAAAGTTCATTCTTGTTCATATGAAGCAGAGAAACGAAATGAAAGGGTAATTAATTTTCTTAATATGTTGGTTACATAGAACATAAAATTCTATATCTTTTTAATAATTCAAACTGCTAAAAAATCGACTTATGCAACAAGACAATGAGTAGAGGTCGACCAATAGTAAGTTCGTTGAATTCAAGCAAAATTCAGATTAAGTGTTACGCTTCTGGTAATATGAATGCACCCACCCGGATATTTGAGAAGAAGAGAAGAGGGAACAGTGCAGTACCCGGACAGATTAGCATAAATATGGCGTCTTAAAGCAGGCCGTTTGTCATCGTTAGCAAAGCACACGCTTCCTGGGACTCGCAGTTAGACTTCTGTGAACCTTGGAATACCACAGTTGACTATCATAGGAAGGAAGTAATACTGAAAATTCGAGTCATAAATAAGTAGTCTGACCTAACCTTTACGTGTATCGCCAAGTATATAAATGTAACTTCAATAAACACTTGCTGTAGACAGTTTTAACATTTATTAAATTTAAAATGTATATTATATTTATAACTTCGCATTCAATGTCGATTTTTTATAAATAATTTTTTTAATTCTTTCTGAATGAATGAACTGTAGTATATATATATATTTAATATACACTATAAATGTACTGACTGGATAACTATTAACCCCTTGACAGTCCATGGCCCATATGTGGCCGAAAAAGGTCGTGCCACCTTTACGTCTGTGGCCATATATGTCCATCTCAAAAATAAAATACTAAACATAATTCGATTTGAATGACCAATTGCATACTAAGGTTTTAGGGGTCGCTGAATCCGAATTTCAAGTCAGATTTTTAAAATTCAAAATGGTGGACCTAAAATGGCGACTATGAAGATTTTAAATTTTATCAAATGCGCTTGAAACACGTTACTTGGGGGTTTTTGAGGTCGCTGATTACGAATATGATGTCAGATTTACAAAATTAAAATGGTGAATCCAATATGGCGGATAATTTCAAGATTCATGACATTTGATCGAATTTTAGGTCCGCCATTTTGGATTTCAAAATCTGACATCGGATTCGTAATCAGCGGCCCCGAAAACCCCCGAGTAACAAGTTTCAAGCAAATCCGTTGGATTTTTTATTTTCTCGACCGCCATATTGGATCCGCCATTTTGAATTTTGAAAATCTGGCATTAGATTCGTAATCAGAGACCCCGAAAACCCCCAAGTAACAAGTTTCAAGCAAATTTAATAAAATTTAAAATTTTCGAATTCACCATTTTGGGTCCGCCATTTTAAATTTTGAAAAACTGACTTTAAATTCGAATTTTGCGACTCCAAAAACCTTAATTACAATGAAATCACATTTTTTAGAAACTTTTTTCTTGGACCGTTTTTGGACCACAAGCGATTTTTAGCTGGACTGCGAAGGGGTTAATTAAAAATAAATTAGAATATTCTTAGAATATATCCCAGAGATGGCCTAGGTGGTCTAGAAATATTCTAATTTCCGTTGCAGGACTGACAAGAGGTGAGAACAGAAGAGGTAAATACCCAGGAACCCGGACTCTTGGGGTCCCGGTCGCCCTAGGTTCAGAGGAAACTTAGTATAAACCATAATTTTGGGTGATGTCCCATGTTATACTTATGAAATTCTTCTTTCATTTTAACGCTTTCTGCTCACTTGGGAATCAACTCTTATTTGAATTAATTATATATTCTAAATATATTCTATTGTATAGATATTTCAAATAAAAACCTATCCCCTACTATGGGGTCCGCTCATGTTAATTTTCCCGAGACCTGTCCTGACTCTCCACGGCCCTGTTCCCTACACCAATTATCATCTGTAGAATATCCATAGAAAATTCTAAATATCTGGATGCCAGTATCTAACAAAATAGTACAACCCACTATACCCAGGCGGAAAAGTCGGACGAATGCCGGATCATCCAACCGTCAAGGATCCGCGCCGATTGAATTGGAGAGTCAATGCCGGTACAGGCAGTCTGAACCGATTCGGGTGTTAATGTCTGCTGGCGCGGTACAAAGACGGATCCGACCGCCGGATCAAAATTTATACTGTGTGAGATTCAACTCTGCAGTGGTGTCAAAAATGATTGTTTTTATATTATATGAAACTCTAAGAGATTATTCTTTTTTGCTTCCTCATAAGGAAGCTTTGCATTCGTGACGATTTTCAATTTTTCAAAACATGATTATATGGACTCATTTTCATCTAGGATATATGTATATTAAATTCTGAGCAAATGTCCAGATGTATGTGTGTGTGTGTGTATGTCACAAAAAATTGTGTACAAATTATCTCAAACAAATTTTAATGGATTGCCCTGAAAATTTGCAGGTTTATTGTAGTCATTAATACCTAAAATCTGACACAAGGATTTTCAAATTTATCCACAAAATTTTTTTTATACAATTTTTTCAAAATTTTGAAAAAAAAATTTTTTTGTGTTTTTTGGAATAACTTTTTTATTTCTTAATATTTTCATAAATTATTCTCAAAATTACATTTCTGACAAAAAAACGAATCGATTGATATATACAAAGTGCACATTTTATCAAAATTTATAAAATTAATCAATATTTTTCTTTTTCACAAAAAATTCAAATTTTGTGTAATTTGAAATATTACCTTAACATATTAAAATTAAATTAGGCAATTGGTTTATAATATTTTGAGGAAGCGAAATGGTCATGAAATAAACAACTTGTTTATATTTTGGTAAATTTATTGTTATTCTTTATAAAAAAAATTGTTTAGTTAAAAAATTGATTTTTATTAAATATTAACAGTCTCGATAATGGAGACATCTTTTTTCTAACATGTTGGTATTTTCGCTGCTCCTATCATAACCCTTGAAAGTAAGGTTAGCAGTGTGTCTCTAAATTTGAAAACGTTGAAATTGTAGCCAATATCATTTTTGCTTGTTATAATTTATATTTTAATAAAAGTACTTTGTATATAAGTATAAAAAAACGTACAAAGACGGATCCGACCGCCGGATCAAAATTTATAATGTGTTGTAATGGCTGTGCGTCCGGTTCGGTACAGATTTCATACCGCCGAACAACCGGCGTTGTACTGGCATTCGTCCGCCTGGCAACTGGAGCGGTGCAGGCATTCTACCGACTGCGAACTAATATCATTTATGTTGTTATTATTAAGCTTTCAATTAATAATAATATGCTAAGGAATACACTGTAAAAAATTTAGGGAGTTAAATTTTTCGAGTTTAAAATCAACTCCAAAAGAGAGTTAATTTACTAACTCCCTTCATCAACACCCGTGCGAGTTATTTTTCCATGGGGAGTTAGCATTTGGGTGTTAAATTTTAACTCTCTTTTTTAACTCCTCTGGCATTAACTCCCCAATGGGTGCGACTTTCATAGAATTTCCTGGGGAGTTAAAATTTAACTCCCTTTTTTTCACAGTGTATGGTTATTGTCATTGTTTTTTTAAAACAATTTAATGTTTTCTAAAATAATTATTTTTTTTAATTAACACATTATCTAGAATCTTCAGAAATAGATTTTTTTACAATGCAAAAATTTAGCTATAGTCTTATTGTTTTCAATAAAAATTAATAAATTAAAATAAATAAAATAATAATTATAGCAATAAAAATTTTAAATCTATTATGTTGTAAAAAATTTTTGTAGGAGACTTGATTAAATTTTAAATATTAAAAAAAGAATTATCAATACAAGAATATAAAATTTAATTGTAAAAATTAATGAATTTGAAAAATAGGTTTTAATTATATTTTTTATTTATTAATTAACAAACAAATTAAAGCATTACATTTTTTTGGTATAATCAAATTTCTTTAATTTTTATAAATAAAGTATACAGCTAATAATTTATAAATATAAAAAATTAATAATAAAAATAATAAATATATATAATAATAAAGTAATTTTGGTTTTTGATCAAAATAATATACTTGGCATACTATAAGTTTGTATCAAGTTTCATTGTTATTCTTTTATTATTTTTAAAAATATTGTAGAAAAAGTGATTTAGACGCTTAAAAGTAAATTTCTGAAGTCTTTATTTTTTTGTTATATCTTATTCAAAATTACTTGTAAAAAATTTTTGAATATCAGGTTTTGAGCTTTAAACATTTGTTATTAAAGAACAATACACACTTTTTGATTAATACTTACGGTATTGATAAAAAATAACAAAATTTTTAACAAACACCTCCGGGGCGTAATGGATCACTTTGGCCTATATATATTAAGAAAAACCTATTATGTTTAAAATATTAATAAAATAATCCTGCCAAGTTTAATTTTTTGTAATTTATATATTAATAAGTACCAATGATAACCCTTTATTAAAAAAATAACTGGAGAATAGATTTTGCATTTCGCTACAACTTTAAAAAAATTTTTAAATGCATGAAAATGTTTAAAGTTTAAATTAAATATGTTCCATTTTCAATATTCTTTATTATAAATGTACAATAGAAACGAAAATTGTCAATATTATTTAATATTTCATGATCAAAATTATAATTTCATTGCTGATCCAATATCCCCCGGGTAGTGATCCATTACGCCCCGGTCCGAGACGAAATTCCTCACCTTGCATTT
Organism: Leptopilina myrica (nomen nudum); assembly: GCA_032872475.1. Lineage (NCBI taxonomy): Eukaryota > Metazoa > Arthropoda > Insecta > Hymenoptera > Figitidae > Leptopilina > Leptopilina myrica (nomen nudum). The sequence continues at coordinate 11,066,955 of CM065466.1, forward strand.
CTCCAAAACCATTGTTCTAGAAAAAAAGTACCCAGGTGCGAATTTTGGTCGGCAGCCAGAGTCGGGACGACGTGCCCAGGTCGGCCCATCTATACTGCCAATAGGTCGGCAGCCAAAGTGGGGCCGACTTTGGTTCCTGTTTTCACCAACAGTTGGCCCGACTATGGCTGCCAGAGTGTAGAAAACCCAATTTTAGTTGGTCGGGCCGACTTTGGCCTGAGTCGCCCCGATGGTCGGCAAGACTATGGCAGTCAGAGTGTAGAAAACCCAATTTTAGTTGGTCGGGCCGACTTTGGCCTGAGTCGGCTCGACCGCGTCTTAAACATTGTAACACTTTTTCTCGCCACGAGGCAAGTGGGAAATCCCACTAAGAAAAGTGTTGCAAAAATGGCGGCGATGATACTTCTTCGAAGGTGAGTATATAAGTTCCACGCTTTGAACTTATACACGGCCAACGGCGATCCGTTTAGAACTTCTCCAGCGCCAGGTAGGGATTCTACCCGGACCTTCGCAGCCGTAGTGTAAAATTGTGAGCACTCCCGGGCTAGCTCGTTTTCCGAGCTCACAATTTAACGCACAAACTTTATTTGATAAATATCTCAAGGCCGTGAATTTTCATGGTGAGGAAAGAGAAAAGGCACTGACTCAAAAACAAATTAATTTAAACTACAAAGTTCAATGCGACTTATTGTATTTTTAAATTCATTAATTATAACTATTCACAAATAGAAAGAGAGAGAATCCGCACTTCTGGCGTCGTTACAATGGCCGGTGAAACCAGTCGATCTTCCGGCTTCCTGGTGAACCTGGTAGTCCAGGAGGCGTCAGCCAGACATAGTGAGGATGATCACTGACCTTTTAATTTGGCGATCACTGCCAAGTACTCCATAGTTTCTTTTAATTTAATTATTTCTTTTGGCAAAAGATGTTCCGGAGAAAAGCGGGTACTTCGCGTCTTTAGAACCAAGCTGGAACTGACCCAACCTTCGTGACGTGCCGGCCTCGTGCACCAAGACTCGTTCATGCCCACTATGGTACGCCCTGTGGCATGAAGATGGCAGCACCAATATTGCTCTCGATACTTTCCTTGGGCCTGGTTGTTCAGCAATTCGTCTTCGACAATACATTTTGATCGACTGGATTCTTGTCGCGGGTTCTTTGGTATTTTTGAATTTAAATACGATGATTATATTTTCCAGAAGTGTGGCTCTTCTCGTTCCAACAAGAAAATATAAATTCTTACAATAAAAAATTGTTGTTGTTCCTACCAATCAAATGGTAGAGAAGATATTTACAATGATGATTCAAAATTAGTTTCTTACAAGATGTGCATTTTGAGTCCGAGCTTGGTTAATTAATTTTTAATAAACGTTTAAGAAAAAGTTTCTCATTTTGTTAATTCTCGATTCTTTATTTTATATGTAAAAAAAGGAAATACGTTTTCGGCGAAGCCCGTAATTATTATTATGACGGGGATATTAAAAATCCATGTCACAACTCCCCTGGGCTTAGCCGAAACATATTTCTCCTTTGGACTGGGTCATGTAACCAAACTCTCTTCCTTGTCCAGCTGACTGTTCAATATTTAAACCATGAAAGAATAAAATAAACTATTCCTCATTATTGGACCTTCTCGACTTTTCAAAGAGACAGATGCTTTGTTATTCGAAAAGAGTAAAAAAAATTATTTCTCTATTTACTTTTGTACGAGCAACGACCTTGCTACCTACCTTTAGTTGGTTGTTAAATCAACTACGGAAAAAAAATCCAATGCTTACCAATTTTATTTTGGTTAACAAAGAACCGTAAAGCAAGGTGAAGGAAAGAAATTAATCTATTACAATCGAATTTCTTTAGAGAATTATATTTATTTCAATAGAGGTAGTTCCTTCGGTTGTTTTAAACATATCTTTTAGGGAACAACCAAAAAAAATTTTTATTATAAATTTAAAGAAAAATGAGTATCAAACTTGATCCTAACTAATTGTTATGGGTAGGATGGTAGAGAGTAAAAATAAAAAGAAACTTCTGTATTTGACGCAACTACTTTTGGTCATACTATATCCTTTCTAGTTAGTACCCAATTATATTCCTATATAAGTAAACAAAAAGAACCCTTTTTCATCTTTTATCTATTAGTCTTTTTTTTAATACTGAAATGGTAGGGGAAAGAGATGAAGAGATAATAATAAAAAAATATATATATTGAATTATAATTGACTCCTCTTTGCCTAGCCTAAATAGTTATTTCTCAGCTAATGTCAATAAAAAAAAGGTTATCACGATCTTTTAACAATTTATGGAGCTAGTCGAGTTTGGTGCAGATACCGATTTGGGCGGTATCGGTATAGTCTACCGTCCGTTACTTTCCAGCCATGAAATTTCCTCGGGGCTTCATCAACCTCTCTCACACGCTGGCAATACCACTGATCCACAAACGGTGTCAAGGCGGCTACTGGCAGCGCTGCCTCCTCTTCGTACATTCTTGAGAGTGCATCTAGGACTAGGTATTCGGACCCTTTCCTATGCACCACCTCAAAGTCGTACTCGAGGAGATTGAGCGCCCACCGAGCCAGCCGACCCGTTGGATTATGAAGGTTCGGCTCCCGTGAGCGTTCGGCTTGCGTATGCGATCGTCCGGTTTTTTCCGTCTTGACGCTGAGTAAGAACTGCATCTTTGCCGAAATCGCTCGCGTCGGTGTGCAGCCCAAAGGGTAGCGTAAAATCAGGATATGTTAGGGTTGGCGTGATTGCGATTAGTTCCTTAAGTTCTTCGAACGCGTTTTGTTGGGCTTCGCCCCATTCCCACGGGATGTTGGTACGTAACAATTTGTTGAGTGGTTCGGATAAAGTTGAAAGCTGGGGGATAAAGTGTCGGTACCACGACGCCATTCCGAGAAAACGTCGAAGTTGTTTGATCGTCTTTAGCTCGGGGTATTTCGTAATTGGTTCTACTTTTTCCGGATCTACTTGTAAGCCTTCGTGATTCACGATAAATCCTAAGTACCGGGCAGATGTTACTCCGAACTTGCTCTTTTCTGGATTGATCGTGAGGTTCGCCTCTTGCAGCCGGTTGATCACGATTTTTAACCACTTTTTATGGTCTTTGAGCGTTTCCGTAACAATCACTATATCGTCTAAATAAGCGTATACGAACGGTTCCATTTCCGGCCCTATCAAGGAATCTATCAGCCTCTGGAATGTCGCTGGAGCTCCTAAGAGTCCGAACGGCATACGCGTGAACTAGGACAGTAAATCCCAGGGACGGTAAATGCTGTGCATTGTCTACTTTCTTTCGATAGGGGAATTTGATGGTACCCCCATTATAGATCTAGTGTCGTGATGTATTTCGCGACTCAAATTTTTCCAAGATCATATCCATTTTTGGAAGGGGATATGCATCGGTTTTCGCTATCCGATTTAGTTTGCGGAAATCTATACAAAGGCGATAGGTACCGTCGGCTTTCTTAACCATCACTATCGGATTCGACCAACCGCTTTTTGATGGCTCTATTATCCCTTCGGCTAACATTGTTTGTATTTCCGCATACATTGCTTCCAAAACTTTCGGGGAAACTCTATAATAACGTTGTTTCATGGCCGGATGATCTTGTATATCAATTACGTTTTCGGTTCGATCAGTCGCCGGTAGATCGTCTATTGTTTGTTTCGACGGATCAACGGGTTCCGTTTTTCCCATTTTACTTTCTTCCGTATCGATGCCTGCAATTTTACTCAGTCTCGGGTCAGTCCGTATTGGTCCCTGGAACGCGTATTCGGGAATTAACGATTTTTTTGGCGGGGGTGGGGGTAGGTCATCGTCCGTAATAGCAATTACGCGTTCGAATTCTGACGTTAATTCCGCAAGACTATTGAAATCGTTAAATTCGTGTCGTCGAATCGCTTTTCGGTAATCGGCTCGAAGATTCGCGTGTACGCGGTCCATTTGAGCTGTCATTTCGATCGGTCTGGTTGACAGCTGGTACAAACCATACATACAAGTCAGGTAATCGGCCGCAGATTCTCCAGGTCCCTGCTTTCGAAAGAGAATCTGTTCCTCGAGCCGATCCTGGAACCAAGCATCTCCGAACCTGACATGTAATTGGTATTTGCACTCTTCCCAGGTGTGCCACCTGTGGCGATTTTGGCGGTACCAGTGTGCCGCCATGTCAGTGAGTAGGAAGGGCATGGCTACAAGAAGTTCCTCATCTGTCATGAACGACGCAGCCCTACCCTCCTCCACTCGCTACAAGAAATTGTCGATACTGGTACCTTTTTGGCCATTGAATTTTATTTGCCAGCTATCCACAATTCTCGTGACGTTTCGGGGATTCCTATACTAATTTGTTGTTTCTTGGGAAAATCTATTCGTCCGTTCCCACTGAACTTTTGTTTTTGAGACAAATCCCATTTGTCTATTCGCGTAATACGGGTTCTGGTATTCGTTTTGGTTTTCTTGTTCGAATCTTTCCCCGTATGGTGCCGTCGCGTTTGTCTGTAGTACCCTCCTACTGTCGGTCTTTCCCCCGCGGTTGAAGTCGGGTTCGCGTGGGGAAATATACTGTTTGTCGGGTATGTGGGGTACTGTTGACTGGCTGGTACCGGTCTGTAGTTTGTTGGTACTCTGTTAATCTTTGTTCATGTTGTCTAAATTCTAAATGATTGGTCTGGTTTGATGATAGTGGGGGCGGAAATTGTCTCTGGTTTCCGCTCAAACTCAAACAATTAAATCGTGTGTCCCGATTGTCCAAATCTACTGTCGGGACTGTCGGAGGCATAGGCGATCCTCTGGGTATTTCGGGAAACGGGTGTCCGCATACGTCCGTTTGTTTTACTTCGAATTTTGTAATAATATTTTAATTATCATTTTATAGTTTAGGCCAAAAAATCCAAGTTGTTTTTTTAAAAGTTTAAAAAATACAGTTAAAATACAGTCATGAAATATCATGACTAATTATGAAAAATTGTATATAAATTAAACAAAATATTATAATACTAAATTTATAAATAAATATGTAGTGGTGGTGGTGAGGAGTTGTCTCTCAACTCCTAAAACAAATAAAACATGCTTTACCACAATATCTTCTCTTGAAAAGGATGGTGGCTACCATCGAAACGTCGAGATAATTATATAATAAACATAATAACAAATTTATAAATGTGTTCAATTTTTTAAACTTAAAAAAACAACTTGGATTTTTTGGCCTAAACTATAAAATGATAACACAGGCCAACAAAATTTTGTGGCCTAACCAATAGAAGCTAATTTTGATAGGATTTTGTCCATAGAATACGAATTTGACCTTGAAAATATTGGATTGGCTCCAGTTTTTAATCAATTTACGTTTCATTATACAAAATATGCATTTTTGAATGATTGTACAACAATACACAGAAACAGTAAATTTGTCCGCATAACACCAATTGAAAGCTTAAACACTGCTCTTGAATATCCAAGAGTACATAAATTACATTTTTTGTTTTTGGATATTGAAGAGCAGTGTTTAAACTTTCATTTTGTGCTATGCGGACAGATTTACTGATTCGGTGTATTGTTGTACATTCATTCAAAAAATGCTAAAAATGCATATTTTGTATATTGAAACGTAAATTGATTAAAAACTAGAGCCAATCCAATATTTTCAAGGTCAGATTCGCATTCTACGGACAAAATCCTGTAAGAATCGGCAGTAATATTTTAGGCAACATGCAGTTGATTAAAATTTGTCGGCCTGTATAATATATATCAGAATCCAAAAATTCTACTAAGAAAATAATATTTTAAGAGAGTATTCTTGACACAATAAGAAATCCGAAAATAAAAACAAAAAAACGATTTTTTGACATTTTGAACTGGAATGTCCCCTTAATTGAATTGAATAAATAGAATATTTCATTCTAGAAAATATAACATTCTCCCAAGAAATTAATGTTTTTGAAACATGAGAATATAGAAATGCTTCAAGTAGAAGAAATGATTAGATTAATTAATACTAGCGACATATACCTCCCTCGCTAACGCTCGCTCGGTTGAAATTTAACTTATTTGTTTTTAATGATTTATTTGCATTTTAACGTCAGTATTCGTATTTTATTATTTTATTTATTTTAACATATTATGTTTTCTGTATTTGTATTTTGTTATTATTATTATTTTTATTATTATTATGTATTATTATTAGCAATAAAAAGTATGAAAATCATAAGATATATTCTTCTATTATTTAAATTTAAATTATATTATATTTATTATATTTAAAATTGATTATAGCAATACAGGTTACTTAAAATATGTAAAAACAATTAGTTTTATAGATTAAAAAAAAATTTTAATGAGGTAAATTGATTAGTTCTTCCTCGTGGAGAAAGCTTTGTAGACCATTAATTTACAAAATTTTTAAAAATCCTTGAAACAAATATTCTCCATATAGGACTATGTTATTTAAGTCCCTAAGCAATTGTCTGGATGTATGTAATTTTGTATACGTGTGTGTGTAGATCTCGTTTTTGTGAACACGATATCTTTAAGACATTTCAAAGAATTTATTTAAATATTGCTAGATATATTTATCATAATAATATCTCAAAATGAATTTATAGAATTTAAAAAATCCTCAAAAGAAAAATTGGTATGGGTTAGTCCATCATATTTCACCTGAAGCAGTTGCGGCCTATTTTGAAAAAAATCTCATAATTTGTAAAAATGATGCTTAATATCCGTAGATTTCATTTTTGAGAATTATTTTATAAAATTTTTTGATTTAAACTTAGAATTTTAATTTTTAAGTTGAGTTTCACAGAAAAAAGGTTAGATTGACAGTTATGAAAATTTAATAAAGAAGCATGGAAATAATTTAGATGATACAAATTTCTTGATTGATATTTATTAAAAATGAGCTAATTTACTTGTATAAATAGATTATTATGTAAACAAACCCAAATTAGTAGATAATAATTGATTTTAAAACTTAACTATAAAATGTCAAAAGTCTCTACATTTTATTTACACTTTTCTAAAAAGTATATAAATATTTAAAAATTTATTACTATTTAATGTAAAGTATTTTTAATGTACTTTTATAATATGTGCTAACTTTTAAATTTTATAATATAAAAATATAAAAAATTTTACCTTTAATATTGAGTGTTTCATGATTTTGAGTGATTTTAATCACTTATTTCTTCTCAGGAGGTTGACCAAAAAATCCAATTTTTGTCTTAATATTTAAGTTTTATTTCTACAAGTAAATTAGCTCATTTTTAAAAAATATCAATCAAGAAATTTGTATTATCTAAATTATTTCCATGCTTCTTTATTAAATTTTCATAACTGTCAATCTAACCTTTTTTCTGTGAAACTCAACTTAAAAATTAAAATTCTAAGTTTAAATCAAAAAATTTTATAAAATAATTCTCAAAAATGAAATCTACGGATATTAAGCATCATTTATACAAATTATGAGATTTTTTTCAAAATAGGCCGCAACTGCTTCAGGTGAAATATAATGGACTGACCCGTATATTAACTTTACATTGCATTTGAATTTATAGAATTAATCTCAATAAAGAAAAATTAAAAAAATATTTTAATTTTTATTAAAAATAATTTTCTTTCTTATAATTATGTTGTTGGTAGGGGGTCACTTTTCTTAACCCTTTAACGCCCAGATGGACAAAATTTTGCATGAAGTTTGAAGACTTATTTCGGTACTTAAAAATCAATAGAAACATTCACGAATTATCATTTCTTATGTTTCCATATGCGCTCTATCGAATGGCGTTAAAAAAACCATAAAAAATTTATAAACAGAAAAATTATTAATGTTTTTTATTAAAAAAGTCCGATTTTTTTCCAATTTTTATTTAATTTTCATTTTTTTCTACTATGAAATGGCGTAAAACTAATTTCAAATATTACAAATAACGTGACACAGATATATAACCTAGAAGATAGGACTATAGAGCAAATTAAAAATTAAAATGGCGGCTCAAAAATAGAGTTTGAAGTTCAAATTTTTTACAAAAATTTGATTTGAAAGTACGAAATAATTAAAAGCGTTTAAATCGGCTTGAAATTTGTTACTCGGGGGTTTTAGGGGTCGCTGATCACGAATCTGAAGTCCAATTTTCAAAATTCAAAATTGCGGATCCAATATGGCGGACAATTTTTTTTTAAACTCATTAAATTTGCTTGAAACTTGTTACTCGGGAGTTTTTGTGTACGCTGATCACGAAGATGAAGTCCAATTTTCAAAATTCAAAATGGTGGATCCAATATGGCGGACAATTTTTTTTAAACTTATTAAATTTGCTTGAAACTTGTTACTCGGGGGTTTTAGGGGTCGTATATCACGAATCTGAAGTCCAATTTTCAAAATTCAAAATGGCGGATCCAATATGGCGGACAATTTTTTTTAAACTCATTAAATTTGCTTGAAACTTGTTACTCGGGAGTATTTGTGGTCGCTGATCACGAATATGAAGTCCAATTTTCAAAATTCGAAATGGTGGATCCAATGTGGCGGACAATTTTTTTTAACTCATTAAATTTGCTTAAAACTTGTTACTCGGGGGTTTTTGGGGTCGCTGATCACGAATCTGAAGTCCAATTTTCAAAATTCAAAATGGCGGATCCTATATGACGGAAATTTTTTTTAAAACTCATTAAATTTGCTTAAAACTTGTTACTCGGGAGTTTTTGGCGTTGCGGGTCAAAAATTTAGAGTCAAATTTTTAAAATTAAACATGGGGGATCCAATATGACAGACGAACGTTCAGTTAAAAGTCGGTAATCACGTTAAATTTTATTATTTCATAATTTATTTAATTGTTTCTGAATAGCAGATAAAATAAATAAAATTGTTTTAGTAGAAAATTTCTTAACCCCCGAGTAACAAAAATCAAGCTAATCTAATGAGTTTTTGAAAATTTATCGGACATATTTGTGATAATTAACAAAATTCGATTTTTTTGGCAGATATTACTTAAACTCTCAGCACGTTTTTTAAAACTTAACTGTTTTTAAATAGCAATTTGAATTTCAATAAAAAAAGAAATTTTAATACAATAATATGCAGTATGTGTTAACTTTTGACAAATACAATCAGCATCCTAGTAAATGAATTAAAGGTACTAATTACAGATGTATATAAGCTATTCTTTAGAAATCTTTATATTGGATAATGGTTGCAATTTCCTTATATATTTTTATATATAAGTTTATATGTTAAAATTGCGTTAAAATAAGAAAAAAAATTTTTAATTCATTCAAAAACTAACAGAAAAGAAATATTTTTCTTTCTTTCAACTCCCAAAATTTGTAATTTTTAGTAGAAAATTTCTTTTTTGTTATTTTTTTCAAAAACAAAAAAATTAGAAATTTTCTGCTAAAACGTTTTTATTTATTTTATCTGCTATTCAGAAATAAGTAAATAAATTATGAAATAATAAAATTTAACGTGATTACCGACTTTTAACTGAACGTTCGTCTGTCATATTGGATCCCCCATGTTTAATTTTACAAATAGGACTCCAAATTTTTTACCCGCGACCACAAAAACCCCCGAGTAACAAGTTTTAAGCAAATTTAATGAGTTTTAAAAAAAATTTTCCGCCATATTGGATCCGCCATTTTGAATTTTAAAAATTGGACTTCAGATTCGTGATCAGTGATCCCAAAAACCCACGAGTAACAAATTTCAAGCCGATTTAAACGCTTTTAATGATTTCGTACTTTCGAATCAAAATTTTGAAAAAAATTTGAACTTCAAACTTTATTTTTAAGCCGCCATTTTAATTTTCAATTTTCTCTATAGTCTAATGTTGTAGGTTATATATCTATGTCACGTTATTTGTAATATTTGAAATTATTTTTACGCCATTTCATAGTAGAAAAAATTGAAAATTAAACAAAAATTGGAAAAAAATCAGACTTTTTTTATAAAAAACATTAATAACTTTTCTGTTTATAAATTTTTTATGGTTTTTTAACGCCATTCGATAGAGCGCATATGGAAACATAAGAAATGATAATTCGTGAATTTTTCTATTGATTAATAATTTATATAGAATAAAATTTGCAAAGGAACATCAATTATTTACAAATTTTTGACAAATTTTTTAGCAATCCTTCAATTGCTTTCATAAATAATAAAATTCTTTTTAGAAATTCAATTTTTTCAAAAATCATAAAACTCATTGCAGAGTTTCAATTATTTGTAATAAAATTTTAACGGAATTCTTTGTCAAAATTTTAATTATCTTTATAAATAATATAATATTTTTCTCCAAAATTAATTTATTTTCAAAACTTTTAATACAATTCTTGTCAGAATTTCAATTACTTTAAGTACACGTAGAAATCGTATTTTGGGAAAAATGTACTACAATCATGTTTTTGTTTAATTAAATATTAATTTTCTTGAAGCTAAAATAAAAAAATGTGATTGTAAATTGTTGTTTAAAAGCTTTATTTCATCGTTTTTCATAAAACAGTCACAAGAATGTGTAAAGTAATCATCTTACTATTTATCATTAACATATGTAAGAACCAAATACGTAGAATAAATAATAAATGAGTCAGAACGAAAATACATAAGGTCTGCATTTGGCTATATATATGTTTCTCTGATTAATTTGAGACAATAAAATAATTGCAAATATTTTTTTACGTGTTAAATAGCCTTGATTTTTGTAATGAAAAATTTTGTCCAGTGGTTTCAAAATTTTTGGACACTTTTAGCAATCTGAAATTTTCACATTACTATAACTAATAACCCGGAGGTGCCAGCGGGATCCTTGGTACGCATCGCCGCACTCCAAAAAATACCATTTTTATTAATAACTATGAACAATAGTTCAAAAATATATATAAATTCAATAACTACACAAAATTCTACTCCAAATAGTTCATAAATAAAAACAAATAGTTATTATTATACTATTATTTTCTTTCATTTTGTCGAAATGGGCACTTTCAACCCCGCTAACCCTTAATATAATCCGTTATTTTGGATTTGACATTTTGAATTTTCAAATTTTAATATTTTTATTCAACAATATTAAATGCATAAGTATTTTAATTTGTAGTATCAAATATTTAGCTATTTTTAGGAAATTCGAAATAATTGAGTCAAATGAATGGAATAATTGGATCTAATAAATATTGGGTCAGACTTCGTGAAATTTTCACTAAAATTAAAAAGTATATTTTTCCAATCTAAATTTTGAAAAGACATTTCTATTTGGCCTTAGGAATATGTTTACCAAAAAACAGACATAAAAATATTTTTTATCAAAGTTACGAAAAAATGAATTTTTTTGCAACTTTTGATACAAAATTTTTTTTCTTTTTCAAGCAGGCATATGAAAGACATAAAATCTACTCTTGTTTGGAATTAGAGATTTTTTAAAGAGTTTATTTTTTAATAATTCTTTAATGAATATTTTATTAACAAATTGTTTTCAGGGTTCCGTACACTTAGGGAAACAGTGTACCGACGGAACCCTATTGGTGAGACTCTTGTGTCCGTAGCCAAATCGTGTGTCCCCCCCTAGCGGCTAAACTATTTGACCTAGAGAGCTCAAATTTGGTACAGATACGTATTTTCACACCTAGATTACAGGAAAAATATAGAGAATGTGATTAGAGGTGATGGTCATAGTGTTGTCAAGGAAATAACAAGATTTTTGGTCAAAAATGCATAAAAAGTGACCATTTCCCCCTTAATTTCTAAACTTTCCAATATAGAGGGCTAAAATTTGGTATACTGGTGTATTTTAACGTGAATATTACAGAAAACATATAGAGAACTTGCTATGTAATAATAGCCATAGTGTTATCAAGAAAAAAATTTAAAAAAATTTCAGAAAAAATTTTTTTTTCTAAATTTTTACATTATTTGATCTAATTAACTAAAAATGTGTTTATTAGTATATTTTTACAATCTGATCACAAAAAATATATCAAAAAATCTTTTAAAAATTATTTTTTTTTAATCATTAAAAAATTTGGTTTAAAAATTTAAAAATAAAAAAAAACACTGGACAAGTGCGTGTTGCACTCGCACTGAACTACTTGTGATATTGAAACAACAATTGGTAGGATTGAAGTATTACATATTTTATATTATTAGCAATAAGCGCAGAGGAACCAATTTTTAAAATTTGTTCCAAAATTGGTTCTTCTGCGCTTATTGCTTATAATATAAAATATCTAATACTTAAATTTTTCTTTGTTATTTATTTTTAACCTAGTGTCGAAAATTTAACTTACTAAATTAATACAAAAGTGAAAAAAATCCTACCAATTGTTGTTTCAGTATCACAAGTGGTGGATAAAAAAAACGAACGACATTTATAAAATGGGGTCGCTGATTACGAATATGATGTCCGTTTTTAAACATTCAAATTGGCAGATCCAATATGGCGTTTACTAATATTGGATCTAATATTTTAAATTTAAAAACTGACATCATATTCGTAATCAGCAACCGCAAAAACCCCTGAGTAACAAATTTCAAGTGAATCTGAGTATGTGTTATGTGTATATGTGTGAGTATACATGTGTATGTGTTTTGTGTAGATGTGTGAGTATACATGTGTATGTGTTGTATGTATATGTGTGAGTATACATGTGTATGTGTTTAGTGCATATGACTTGTGTATATATGTGTGAATATACATGTGTATGTGTTAAGTGTATATGTGTGAGTATACATGCGTATGTATTGAGTGTATATGTGTGAGTATAAATGTGTATGTGTTTAGTATATATGTGTGAGTATACATGTGTATGTGCTTAGTGCATATGTGTGAGTATACATGTGTATGTATTTTGTGAATATGTGTATGTATTTTGTGAA